>LPNX010082967.1:580-264656 GCA_001517045.1 Pseudotsuga menziesii
CCTTTCCATTTTAATGTGTGGTGGGATAATGTCTTAAGCGTCGCTTTCCATTTTAAATAATAAACCAATTACGACAAATTATTAAATGATTGATAAAACATTAGTAAATTATTAAATGATTGAAGCGTCGTCGCTTAAGCGACGCTTAGAGGAGGATAGTCGTCGCTTAAGCGACGCTTAGGAGGATAGACGTCGCTTAAGCGACGCTTGCAAGCCTAGCCGTCGCTTAAGCGATGCTAATCACCATCATTACAAAAAAAAAAAATTATCTTCCTGATTTTTGGCACTGTTAAAATAAAAAATCCGCGCGCCGTCGGAAAAAACCGTCGGATTTTGGATCGAAATCTAGTAGTGATCAAAAATAAATTACAGAAATTAATTAAACTAGTCTTCACCGGTCTACAGAATTTCTTCACTGGCACAACCTGTCCTTAGTCTTTCCAAATTTATCAATTCTCTTCCACTGATCGAAATTTGGAAGCTCCAGGATGGCTATTTATTTTGAAATAACTCTCAGTTCCACATGGTCCACATAGCATATTTATGGCAGTTGAGTGCAAGTATCTCTAAAAGTATTAAATATTTCAAAATCTTTAGATAGTTTTTCAACTATTGTTCTTCTAGACAGAGATTGTTGCATGTCTTCAAAATTCTTGTGATCTAACCTGCACCTGACTAATTGGGCATGATATTCTACTTGAGATCAAAGTTTAACATTTTCTTCCCAGGAGAAAGGTAAACCCCTTTTAAACACTGGTGTAAATAACTCAATGACCATCTTGACCTGATGTTGCATACAATCTATTTTAGCTTGCACATTGTCCAAATGCTGATGCTTTCCAACTACTTTTCTTGCCCAAGTGATCACTGAAATTCTGTCTTTGATCCCCATAGTCTTCAAATCATCTTCTGACACGCCATTTAGAAAATTGACCGTATTATTTGTTATGTCTATAGGATTCTTATTCAAAGTCTCTGTCACTCTTGTATGACTTTGTCTAGCTACCTGTATGACAAAATTTCTTTATCTCAGATGTAGTTTAAATAAGGCCTAAGATTCCCTGCTTCTGTTATAGTCTTATCCCAAATGGTATGCTTTGCTCCTTGTATAGACAATTGTCCAGTCAATTGCTTCACTAGTTAAGTTATTCTTTTTTTTTATGAGTAAGTAGGAAAATTCTATTATAGTACAAAAAGATAGTACAATAGGATGAATTAAAAGAGGTCCTGGAAAACGACCCCATTCTGGACCGAGACACGGCTAATAAGGCTTGCCCCGTCGATCTTAACTAAACCAGGCAGAAAATGAAAAAGGATTTAAACAGTTACAAAACTGAAACTAAATACACTACGAGAGCCTCAAGGACTAGTTCCCACCAAATTCCAACACAGTTACAAAACTAAAACTAACAGGGACTTAAAGCATATATTACTATCAACCCGTTGCCATCCAAGGAAACCAGAGAAGTCTTTGGATGGTCTGGGAAGAGAGCCTTGAAGCTTAACATAGCGAGTCGCACCATAGAAAGCCATAAGATAGAAATCGACATAGATCAGAACATCAAAAAGACAAAGGACCAACGCCAGGGATCCCAAACTTAACTTCTTGCCTCTCGGTTAGGGCCCTGGTGATGATCATCGCGCTGAGTCGGAGCATTTCTTATAGGTGAGTTGGCTGGGGTATTCACAGGGGTGGTGGCGATGATCCACGGGCTTACCAACATGTCCTGAGCAATCTGCTCCAGGATTCGGAAACCAGTGGCACTCTCTTGTTGCCTAAGATGGATGATGTCCAGGGCGTCACGGATCCCTTGGGCAGTCTGAATTTTCACCTGGATATCCTGGGCCAACAAGATGTGAGCAGTCCAAAAGGGGTTGGGCAACAAAGGTCACCCCATCAGGGCCTCAAACTCCCGAAGGATGTCAATCTCCAGAATGGCAATAAAGGCCTCAATAGCAGTTGGCGTTTTCGCCATATACTAGTCTCCCCAATTGAAGGGTTCTGAAAAAGAATCATCGCCCCTTGATGGCATAGAATCATGCATAGAACTAGGGGAAGCCTCACTGTGGCTTTCTCCCCTGTTGTTTCCTCTTGACCGATTACAGGCCCTCCAGTAGCATGGCATGGTGATTGCACACAAATGAATTCTTGGAAACAAGAGGAACAAGATCGACACCTTGCTTGGGTCCTTACATTTCGGAGAACCCAAATTTATAGAACACTGATCCTCCGAGTCCTCCCGTCCACAAACATTCTACATAACTCTGCGCGTGCTTCCGGCCTTACTCGCCATTATTTGCTTCCCTTCCCCCCACTCCATCAGATCTCTCATCGTGTGCGAGTGATTTACCACCTTTTGCTTCACAGGGGGCCAAATAATATGGATATCCGCCATATTTCCCATTCTAACCACCTCAAACGTAATATATGTACACTTGATCTTACATGATCGTCCTCTCATCCACCCTTCCCACGGATCAGTTTGCAGAGAGTCTCTTCCCATTAATATAAAGCCAAGCCTGATATTGGGTTCTCCTATTGTTGACCTGACCTTTCGCTGCCCCAAAGTGCTCTGTACCAATGTCGCATGTTTTGGCATGCATCAAACCAGCCCCACCTGGCGATCGAGAATTTTCTTGTCTTTCCATGTCAGCCACCGTGATATTCGTGGGCTTGCTAAGTGATGTCGGCACACTATTCGTCTGTCTTCCCATTAAATATTGATGCCACTTGTCATTCACATGCAGTGGGATGGATTAAGTCAGGTAGTTGTATGGGTTACAGCTGCCTTACTTATCGTTCTCCACCAACTTCAAGCAATGTTTCCAAATAGTCTCGTTATTTCCTCTGTCGTCAATTTCCTCTACATGGAAAGATCTGTTGCTTTCCACTCCTGCGTTCGCAAGGGCATCCGCCACCTTGTTTCCCTCCCGTTTAACATGCTAGAACAAAATGGCTTCCTGGCCTGCGAGGGTTTTCCTTATAGCACTTAAACAACCCTCCATCTCCAATTCTTTGAGACTTGGGAAGTTGAAGCACCCGATTGAAGCCGGAAAGCTAAATTGATAATAATCTGAGAGTCCCCCTCCACCACCAGTGGAGTTTTCCCTGTTTGCATCGCCCATTTCAAACCATTGAGAAGGCCTTCGAGCTCGGCCATATTGTTAGTATTGTTGCCTATTGATCCCCAGAATAAACTGAGAATATCACCCTTCGAATTCCTTATTACGCTCCCATAACCAGTGGGACCAAGATTACCTTTGGCCCCTCCATCAACATTGAGTTTGAATGAGCCAGCTAGAGGTCCTATCCAGGAGTTCAGGCTAGATACGGACACTGGAACTGAATGTGAGATCAAATTGTTGGAAGGTAATTCCCCAATCCCTAAATCATACAGAATAATTGGTTCATTTGCTTTAGCTATAAATTCTTCCTACGTCCACTGGTGTAGAGTGATAGTTTCTTTCAGATAAGCTTCTGTTGTGGGTTTTCCATATTTCCCATAATGTGAAGCCAGGTAGAAGCTCCCATAGGCGGTTGACAATTTTATTTTTAAAACAGTTCATAGGCCATTCTGCTATTGTGACGTCTGGTCGTCCTTTGTGACGGTGGTTTCTTCTGAAAATTGCCGCCCCTTTATCTGAAATTGAGTCTTCTACTTTGCACTCATCCAGCATATGGTTGATGGTTTCATTATTCTCCTCACACATGCAGCATCTAGATGGTCCATAGAATCCTCCGATTTGCAGGTTATCCCATGTTAGGATACATCGTTTTATCACCAGCCAGCAGAAAACAGAGACCTTTGGCCACCATCCTCCTGTCCATATTTTCCCCCATTTGGCTTCAGGATCCATGTTCTGAGTCCCTGTTAGCAGCCCTAAGGCTTCTTTGGGGTTGAAGTTACCTGAATTGTCATACCCCCATATGAACTTATCTGGATCCTTGTTCTTGGCTATTCTTTTAGAGTAGAGCTCCAAAATAAAATATTCGATGTCTTCCCCGGGTGCTTGGGCCTGCCACCAACTCCATTCCTTCCACATCCTGAAAAGCTGGTCCTCGTTGTGGGTATCCCAGAAATCTGCCAGCTTTCCATGGGAATGATTCTGGAGGAAGGTGCGGAGTAAAGGGGAATCGTCTACGCATGAAATCACTGGTTCCTAGTTCAAATATTCACTTGCAAATCGAGCAATTTGACCATTTCGCACCTCCCAGAAACTATGCTTTTGAACCAATCCTCTGTTTTCCTGTGCGGTCTTCCAAATGCTTGATCCTGGGAGGTTTTCTCCAAAGAGAACCAGGGATTTCTTGGGCCATTGGGGGGCGTACTTTAAATCCCATAGTTTGTCCCACGACTCCTCCGCATAATTGACCCATCACCACCAAATTTTGGCAATCATAACTTTATTTTTATCAAGAGGGTCTCGTAGCCCTGATCCCCCAACAGCCTTTGGAGTGCATATGGTTTGCCAATCCACAAGAGGCCACTTTATGTTTCCTTCTGATCCTCCCCAAAGGAAGTTCCTCTGAATATTCCTGATTTGTTTTATAATAGATTTCGGGGCTTCCAACACTGAGAAGAGGTAAATGGGCATTGCCTGAAGAACCGATTTTACCAGGATGAGTCTGCTCGAGAAATTGAGGGCTTTGTAAGTTCATAGATTGAGATTTTTGTTGATTTTGTCTACCAATTCCTTCCAAGATATTTTCTTGATAGTCGATTCTGCCAGCGGCGCTCCTAGATACTTTGAGGGGAGGCTACCTTCCGAAAACTCCAGGATTTTGAGTATGTTTCTCTTGGTAATCCGCAGGTATTGAAGAAGTAAGTTTGAGATTTTTCCTTGTTGATTTCAAGGCTGCTAGCTTCCAAAAAATTATTCAGACATTCTTTAATTCCCCTAGCCTCATGAACCGATGAGGGGCCCATAATCATATTCTCATCCACAAACTATTGATGGGTCTGTGGGTCCATCCCAGCTGTTAGAGATAATCCCTAAATTTTGTTCGCTGCTCTCCTGCTTTTGAGCATCCTTCCTAGTCCTTCCACCACAATGATGAAGAGGAAGGGAGATAGGGGATCCCTCTGTCTAATGCCTCGTGAAGCATTGAAGGGATTCGAGCGTGAGCCATTGACCAAGATTGAGAAGAATGCAGAGGAGACCATATTCAAAACCCGGTTTGTCCACTCCTCTGAGAAGCCAAAAGCTTTAAGAATACCTGCCAAGAACTACCAATTCAATTTATCATAAGCTTTGGAAAGGTCCAGTTTTGGGAGCATACCTAGAGTCTTCGTATTTTTAAGAGAATGGATAGTTTCATGGACCAGAATGATGCCATCCAAAATTTTCCTTCCTTCTACAAACCTTGCTTGTTCCGGTGAGACTATGAAAGGAAGGAGGGGTTTAAGACGATTTGCAATTACCTTAGAAATGATTTTGTAGATGACATTACACAGAGCAACAGGTCTTAGTTTTCTGGGATCCTCTGTTCCACTTTATTTGGGTATGAGAGTTAGGAATGTAGAGTTGAGAGCTCTAAGAATACTCTCTGATTTTCTAGAGTCCTCCACCAAAGCCCAGATTTCTTCCTTCAGTCAGTCCCAACAAGCGTGGAAGAAATTAGTGGTGAATCCATCCGGTACCAGAGATTTATCTTTTGCCATTTGTTTTATAACAGTCTCTACTTCCGTTATCTCAATGGCTTTTCCTAGAATTTGATTATGATCATCCGTGATAAGCTTGGGAATATGGCTTAACACTTCTCTCTGGGCTTCCTCCCTATCTCTATCTGGTTCTTGCAGGAGCTTGGAAAAATAAGAGTTCAAGGTATTTTTAAGCTCTTCTTGAGTTTCGGCTATACTCCCATCCTCCCTCTTAAGTCTATCCATATGATTCCCCTGTCTATGTTGAATGGCTGCTTTGTGGAAAAAACTAGTATTGCGTTCTCCTTCCCGGAGCCACTTGACTCTAGCCTTCTAGTTCCAGTAGACTTCCTCTTGTTGTGCTCTTTGACTGAATTCCTGTAGCAATAACTTTTTCTGAATCCTCAATTCTTCTGAGAATCCTCTATTCATCCCTTGAGATTGGTTTAGCTTGATTTTGTTCTCTAAGGACTGTTTTGCTTGGAATATATTGCCGAAGGACTCCTTATTCCATTTCTTGATGTGACCTTTGAGGAGTTTAAGTTTTTGTTGGAATTGATACATTCGAGTGCCACTTATTGGTGGGGAACTCTCCCACCATTCCTTGAGTTTCTCATGGAAGTCCAGATGGAGAAGCCATAATTTCTCAAATCTAAAGGGTCTGCGAGGGTTAAATTCGACATTTTCCCATTCCAGGCTGATGGGCCAGTGATCCAAACCTGCCGCTAGCATAACCACCATTTTTAGGTCACCCCTTGCCATCATGACCAATTCTAAGAGTAGAAACATGTCAAGTCTGCATGCTATCCCTCTGTCTCCCATTTGTTTGTTGTTCCAAGTGAATATGCCATTGGAAGTTCTGACATCTTTCAAATTAAGGTCATTAATAATAGCATTAAAGTGATTCCTTACAGAGTTTAGGTTCTATATGCCACCTTTTTTTTCATCAAGGTTCCTGATCAGATTGAAGTTGCCCCCCAAGATCCAGGATTTGTCCTCGACTAAGGCTTTGATGTCTGAGATCGACTCCAGAAATGATGGATTCAATTCAGCCCTCGGGGGACCATAAACATTCGATATGACTCCTCTTATTCGGGTGCATATGATGTAGAAATATGCTGATAGAGTACACGGAGTAGCTAAGAAGCCTGATAGTTGCACCTCACGAGGGTTCCATAGGATGCCCAACCCTCCTGCAGCCCCTCTAGCATCTAAAGCTACCGATTCGCATCCCTTCCAGACTTTCCGGGCGATACTTGATAGTTCTTCTCCCGAGCATTTTGTTTCTTGCAGAAAAACTATCCCTAACTTATATTTTTCAATCCTTCTTCTGAGAAGGTGGATTTTGAAAGTGCTCTTACAGCCTCTTATATTCCAGGTTGTAATTTGCATCAGAAATAGATTAACTAGAGGTTGATAGGGCAGCATCTATTGTTGGATACTTCCCTGAAGCCACCAGTTGTTCACATATTGCTTTGATTCTTTGAACATTGCTTGGTATTCCCCTCTTTTATTTTTTCTAATTTTTATTACCATCGGTGACTTTGAGGGATTCAACTACAACCCCTAAGGAGCTTGAGTTTTTGGCTTGAATAATGGCTTTCTCCAGCAGGGAAACTTGCTGAGGGGGAATCTGGGTTGGAGTTTTGTCGGAGCATGCAGCTTCTAGGTCGTCTAGGTCTAGATCTCCTATTTCCGTATCTTTTGAAACAAGTTCCATTATCCCTGAGTCTTTATTGGCCGCCTCTTGTTGTCACCGAATAAGAGGTTCCGGATTGGCTTTTACTATTTATTTTTTCTTTTTTGGGGGTTTTCTCTATCTCCTTTCCCTGGTTTTCTTTATTCTATTCACTTTGTTGTTCTGCTTGGAGTTTTTCCTTCTCTAGATCTACTTGTTTGTTAGTGTTATTAATTTCCTGATCTTCTTGGAGGGTCTCATACTGGTTCTGGGTCTACACTCTTTTAATTACTTCTGGTCCTGAAGTCTTCCTCGCTTGTTGTTTCTTGTTTTGTATATTTGTGAATCCCTCTACATCCTGGTTGTCTTGGTCTTTCTTCCCCCTGGTCTTTTATTTTGGGGGAAATCTCTGAATATATGGCCATGATCATGGCATCTTCTGCATCTGAAAGGGATCTATTCACAATCTATGGCCTGAAACCATTCCTCATCTTCCCAAGTTAGCTCGATTCCATCGGGCAGATCTCTGGAGATATCAAGGTAGATACATATTCTGGCATACGATATGTATTTTCTTTGACTAGTTTGCTCTGATACTTTGATAAAGTTCCCCAATGTGTTCCTGATATCCATTAATATTTCTTCCTTCCAGTATTTCATTGGGAGGGAATACATTCTTATCCATACAGGAGCTATCATCAGGTTTTCTTTGTCGGGGTCAAATCTCTCTTTCCATGCTCTGAGAAAGAGACCCGCCAAGTTGTAGAAGTAGGGGTCGTTCTCAAAGATTTTCATTCTATCCTCTTCATTAAAGAAAATTATTGTGAAAAACCCTTTGGCTCCCAATTGAAGGTCGTAGTGTCCTTGGGGTTTCCATGTTGTGCTGATCCACCAAACCAGGGTCTTTTCTGTGGGCCAGATCCCAATGAATTTTCCTATGAGATCCCTCTCTTTCACGTATTGAATATCCTCCCTGTCTCTTCTAGATTTGATCTGCAGTTTTGGCACAGTCTTGGATTTCGGGACACATTGTCCTGTCCTTCTTATGCCCTGATTATTTTTTTCTTCCTTTCTGATTCCACTGCATCCTTCCCCATCTCTGGGCATTATAGAAGTATTTATTACTCCTTTCCCCTTTTCATTTTATTTTCCCAAGATAACAGTACCCTCCTTTACTGATTCATTCCTTCCGTGGTCGCTCTCCCCCCGAGGAGGAGCAGGAACCATCTTGAATGGTCTTTCTGAAACGTCTTCAACCTGTATGATCACCATAGATCCTTCCTCCTGCGTCCCCAAGCCCTTGCCTTCATTCAAGTTCTAGAGCTCAATATATTCCCAACTCAGCAAGTAAAATAAAGTGACCCACTAGTTTATAATTCTTATCTAGGAGGTCTTTACACTTATTTTCCATGGCCTTCCTTTCCTCTTCCTTCTTTAATGCTGCATTCTCCATGATTTTGTTTTGATTCTTAAGGCCAACAATTTCTAAATCTCTCAAGCTTACACGAGACACAGCATGTACAAAGGATTTATCATTATTTTGTGCAACAGGTGAAATGATATGTACCTAAGGTTATTTTCCTTTTTCTTCTATTTCCTTCTCCAAATCACCCTGTTTTTGCTTGAGGCCCTTTACATTATCAGTTAAGATCAATTTTTCTTTCTCACATTCCTTTTTCTCATCAACAAACTTCAAAATTTTAGTTGTACAATTGCTTAATTTATCATTTAGTATCTCCTTCTCTTTCTCTAGCTCTGTCGGCTCTGAAGCTTGAATGAGCTGAGTAGCAAGAATTTTTATCTTCTTCTTAAATAATTGAATTGTGCTCCCTTTTTTCTGCAAGAAGCTTCTGAGCTACTTATCCTTTATTTGTTTCACTATCAGTAGTCAACAAATATCCCTCGAGATTTTTTTTGCCGGAAGTGTGCTTTATTTTCAACCCTTTCATGATCTCAATTGATTTTCAATTTTTGTCTTGGTGGATTGTAGCCTAGATACCTTCAGGGTTTCCTTCAACAAATCATTGTATATGACTTCTCTAGTCTTCTTATGTAAACGAACCATATCTAGGACATGAATGTTTTCTAAATTCATTCCCATCTCTGCCACCTTATTCTTAGTAGCTACTGCTAGGTTTAAGGTATTTTGAGTATGTTCCCTAACAGTGACTAAAGAGACATCTTTACTTGAAATATTCCTCACATCAGCATACAAATTTAGGGATTCATTCATTGATGTTTCTTTGTCATCTTTGTATTTATCAAACAACTCTTCCCTAGTCTTAAATTGATCTGTAGACCCTTTAAGAGTCTTTGAAAAAACATATTCCTTTACCTCAAATGTTGGGCCTTTCACTTTCATGTGTTTCTTCTTGCATTCAGTATTTGTTACTTCTACCAGATCTCCTTCAACTTCAATCTTTTTCTTCTTTTATGTTGTTGAATTGTCTTCTTGTTATGTTTCCATGGCATCAGATAAGGTTCTCTTATTAGTCATTTCTGAATGACAAGCGACATGAGTAATTACCTCTGCTGCTGGGACAATAGCCAATGGATATGGATATGCGATACTAATATCTTGATGTGGTGATGTAGAAACTTTCCGCATATTATCTTCATTTTGCATTGGTGAAGGATAGTCTAACCAGATTTCCTTCTCAGTTAATCCTTCAACTTCCTGATGTTCAAAGGGCTTGTTCTTGTTTATCAGTTTCCTTATTGAGATGATATGATGGGGATCATAATTTATTGTAGTGGATTTTTGAAATCCCATCTATTTCAATATTGAAATAAGGGAGCTATGGGACCCAAGAGAACCTTCTATTTCTCTCATGGAGATAGTAGAAAATTGGAAAGCCACATTAGAAGTAGAGTATGCCAAAGATAAATTTTCTTGTGAGATTTTTTATGGGACTAACAATGATTATAGGTATAAGGTATTGGAAGTAATCATATACTACAAAGGCAGAATCTATTTGGTCCCTAATTCAAGTTTGAAGGAAGAAATTTTAAAAAATTATCATGATTATCCTCTAGCAAGTCACCCCGGTTTCTTCAAAACATACCGAATGTTGAGGGAAATATTTGCATGGAAAGGGTTGAAGGCTGATGTTCTGAATTATGTTAATGAATTCCCCACACGTCAGCAAAATAAATTGGAGCATACTCATCTAGCTGGTATCTTACATCCCTTTCCAATTCCAACACAAAAATGGGAGAGCATTCCATGGACTTCATCACTGGTTTGCCAAAAGTATTTGGTAAGGATTGCATATTTGTGGTGGTGGATAGAATCATTAAATTTGTTCATTTATTTGATGTTACTACCACTTTCATTTCTGCACAAGTGGCTGAACTTTCTTTAAATAAGTTTTCATATTGCATGGGCTTCCTAAGATCATTTTTAGTGACAAAAATAGCAAATTTTTTAGTACATTTTGGCAAGAACTCTACAAAATGGTGGGGAAAAATTGGACACCTAGAACAAGATATCATCCCCAAACTAATGGCCAAACAGAGAGGGTGAACCAATGGTTGGGAGGCTACTTGAGGAACTATGTTAGTGGGCAACAAAAAGCATGGATAAAATGGTTGCATTTGGGTGAGTTTTGTGACAATGCTACTTTCCATATGTCCGCTGGCATGTCTCCTTTTAAATAAATTTATGGTTATGATGCATCCACTTTTATTGACCAAATTTTTCATTATAGTAGAGCTCCAAAGGCTAAGGATTGGATTCAAGAAATTTAATAAATTTTGAAGGTTTTGAGAAATAACTTGCAGGTTGCTCAAAATCAAGACAAACAATATGCAGACGAACATAGAATGGAGAGAGAATTCAAAGTGAATGACTTGGTGTATTTTAGGTTGCACCCCTACAAAAAAACCACCATAAAATTTAAATTTTCATAAAAGCTCAAACCAATATTTTATGGTCCCTACAGAGTGATTCGAAAAGTTGGAGAAGTAGCCTATCAATTGGAGCTTCCCATGGGAAGCAAAATTCATAATGTGTTTCATGTTTCGTGTCTAAAGAAGGTTACAGGGAACAAAATTTCAGTTTTATATACTTTACCACCTTTGTATGATGAAGGAAAACTTGTTCTCATTCCAAACAAAATCTTGAGAACAAGGGAGAGAATGCTACAAAGCAGAACAATAAAAGAATATTTGGTACAATGGAAGGATTTTCCTAGTGAGGAGGCCACTTGGGAAGATGAAAATTTTTTGCAGCATCCAAACTTAGCATTGCTTGAGGACAAGCAATATTGGGTGGGGATGAACGTCATGTTCCCATTCCAACAGGTGTACTAGTTGGCAATGTTCACCCACTTACGAGTTCCCTAGGTTGGGGGAGGAGGCATTAAATATTGCAATAAGGGAGCTATGGGACCAAATAGAACATTATTTTATAATTTACACATAAATTTGGGTCATTTAAATAATAAATATGGAGAAAATAAATTGGAATTGCTTCATAAGGACATTTGGAGGTCCATGGGGGTCTTGGGTGGCTATATGCTTCCATACACATGTCATGGCTTCACCCCGAATTCGAAATTATGAGCGATGCAATGTTCTTGGAAGGTGAAGAGTCATCAAATGACATATCATGAGACCAAGGATTCAAATTGGTGAGTATGATTAAATACCCATAGAAGAGGAAGAGTCTGGGAAGAAACTAGGTGCCATGTGGAGCTAGATTCCCTGCGCTTTATGACAACAATGATGGAATATTCTATGACAAGTCAGGCCTGATTGCAGAAATTATTGCATACCTATGACAACCTCACATGTCAGGGATAAAAATAGGCTCCAATAGGGCGCATTTGGGACTAGGTGGAAGCCATTTTAATTGGGTGGAAGATGAAGGGTTGAGGAGAAGACCAAGTGGCATGGAGGTTACTAAACATCAAGGATGAGGTGGAGGAATCCTATGGGAATGAATTATACCTTTTAGAAACTTAGGAGGGTTATAAAAATATGCCATGAGGAATATAAATGTATTCTGATCATTTGTGAATTTGTCTTTGGCATTTGGAGAGCAATTGCTTGTCCTTTGCATAGTCAATGCACACTTACCCTGCTAGTGAGCCAATTTCGAGAGAGTGATATTATCATCCAAGTTGACCATGGGAGAGGAAATTCAGACCTATCATTTGGATATTCATAGAGTGTTTTATTTTATATATGAGTCTTTTGTTGTTCGTGACCCATATTTCCTCCCATTCTCTCAATTTCCACTTCGATATTTCGATGTTTTTCTATGAAGGAGCACTAGTGTGAATGGTGGTTGCACCCCATTGAGTTCAGTTGATGCCCAAGATCTGATGCATGATGTATGTCTCTGTAATATCATGTTCAAATTCTTATTAATTTTAAATCATAATAAATACATATGCAAATGTCCACATTTCCAAGCTTTCTTGTGACTAGTTTCGATGTGATGATTTTCCCTTTCAATGGAGATTGTGTATCTGATGCATATTGCGACTTGGGTTAATGTTATATGCTATTAGTGAGATATTAAAATTATTTCAATGGTATATATTCATATTTCTCTGTTTTGAACCATTATATGCACCATTTCTAAGTCGAGGTTGAGCCTTATTCAATGTCATTTCCCTTAAGCAAATATCACTAAAATTGCGCATTAAAATATGAAGCTTTAATCCTCTATAGAAGAACCATCAACCACATATAATGACAAGAAATGAATTCTAATTACAGTACCCATACTCGTTTCTTAAATTCGGGAGGGTTTCTTAGGATTTGGAGATCCATTTCTGCCCACACCCTAGGGGGAATTACACCATAAATTGCTAGTAATTTTTCCTTTTTTTTCCATCATGTCCAAATCAATTTCAAATGTATATGACCTGTAATAAAACCATCAGAGAGTCTATTTAATATTCTTAATGCTCCCCACATCATTCCCTATCAAATTCGATACCCACTTGAGCCTTTCGAATCCCCCATGATCCAAGCTAGTCAAGACAAATTTTCCAAAATTTTGCCTTTGTTGGGAATTTTTGAATTGGGAAATTACAATTTTACCGACCTAGCCTTATTTTTTCTCAATCATGGAGGATCTTGTAAGTTATAAAAAACATAAATGATGTCATTGTACCATGGGGACAAAGAAAAATCTACTAGCACCTGCAATCCTGAATCAAGCTTATTAATGATTGGACAAAAAAATTAATTGTGGAGATTCACAATTTGAATCTGTCATTATCTTATCAAGTCCATGCCCTTTCACCAATTTTTTGGTCTTGATTTTCAAATCATATTCCAACCGAACAACAATACACTTTGTTGTCTTTCCTTCTGGGTCAGGTTGAGTAAGGATATTCTTCACTACATTACTGGGAACAAATGCTATGATGTGGGAATGTAAAATGTAGACCCTGAAATCTTTCAAAGAATTTACCAAAGCATAATTTTGTTTCTCCATAATATAATACTTTTATTCTCCATCCCTTAACACCTTTCTAAATAAAGCAATAGGTTGTTCAACATTTTGTTGGTTTTCTGCAGCAAGACTCGAACAATTGTATTTTAAGATGCATATGAGAAAACCAAAAAATCCTTAGAAAAATCAGGACTCACTAAAACATGGGATTCAATTATTTATTTATTAGTATCTTTAAAATATTTCATGGCCTCCACAATCCGTTTAATTTCATTATATTTTTTCAGCATGTTTGTGACATTCCTCAATATCTCTACAAAACTAGGAATGAATATTCTCAAGAAATTTACCTTTCCAATGAATGATTGTACTTCCTTTTTATTCCTGAGTTCTTACACTTTCAGAATAGCATTTGGTGTGTCTAAGTCAATTCCGATTGCATCCTTTGATATAATGTAACCAAATAATTTTCCCTCTTTCATAGAAAATTTTGAATTTCTGGGGTTAAGAGAAATTCCATACCTTCTGCACTTTAAAAACACCTTTTCCAAATGTTTCATATGGTCCCTGTCAAATTTAGAATATACTGTAATGTCATCCATATAAATTACAACAAACTTATCCTTCTCCTTAGCAAAATCTATGTCCATGGCTCTCTGGAAAGTAGCTCTTGCATTCATTAATCCAAAAGGAATTTTGGTGAACATGAAAGTACCCCAAGGTGTAGTAAAAGTTGTATTTTCTTGGTCTTCTGGAAGAACCTTTAGCTGGTTGTATCCAGAAAATCCATCCATGGTGGAAATTCTTTCAGCTCCTACTACTATATGTAGAATGTGATCCATTTTGGGCAAAGGATAATTGTATTTCAGTGACACTTTATTTAAATTTATGAAGCCTACACATAACCCAATTTCCCCATTCTTCTTCCTTATAGGTACTAAGGTAGCTGCCCATTTAGAAAATCTGAGAGTCACAATGATCTTTGCATTAAACAACTTTCATACTTCTTTTTTAATCAAAGGTAACGACATAGGATTTATTCTTCTTAATTTATGTTTGAATGGTTTCTCCCCATTCCGAATAGGAATGGTATGTTGTAAAGATAGAGGTATCGTATTATTTCAAGTCTTCATAACTCCAAGCAAACACATCGGTTTATTTCTTCATTGAGTCTATATATTCTTCTTTTTCTTTTACAAGCAAGTTTCTTGGCAGCTTTACAATCTTGGGTGAATCTTCAGTCCCTATATTTTGATCTTCAATATCATTTTCAGTGGGTCGAACTTTCGGATCTTTAGGAACACCGTTTTGATCAAATGGCTTCTCTAGAGGAATAAGACCCTTTGGAATTTAATTGTTTTTCAGTTGGATTATATGCTTTCCTCCAATCATGTTCTTTAACCTTTTCTTTTCAACAACTTCTTCTGCAAACTGTACATTTTTCTAGAATTTTTCTGAATTTTGGTTCTCTGTGTCTATCTATGTATTTACAAATTCCTTTGACAACTCCAAAAATATTTTAATCAGTAGATCATCTTCAAATACTTGCCAATATTTGGAGTTGTCAGGAATGGAAGGTCTATTTACAATTGCAATTTTATATTTTTTCATTGAATAGATAGGAACTTTGAAATTTCCAGCAGTAGTGGCTAGAGAATCAACTAGTTGATTTTCTCTTCTAAGAATTACTCTGACTTTGTATTCTGTAAAGAAATTCCCCAACATATCCCACGCTTCATTTCTATAGGCCCTCATTCTGGTATGTCTGGTTTGGTAACTGTCATTCCCTTCATTCACTACTGGCTCAGAATCCCCCAAAACATCCATTCTTTTAGCTTTCAAATCTTTCAAAGCATTCAATCCTAATAGAAAATCCTCATACTCTGCTACATTATTGGTACACTCAAATGCCAATTTATAAGGATAAAATTTAAAGTCCCTATTTGGAGAAATTATCCAAATACCAGCACTAGCTCCTTATTTACTAATGGACCCATCAAAATACATTGTCCATAGTCCTTCCTCATTATGTTTTTTCTCTAGTGCTTCCTGCCTTTTGGAAAACTCTTTGTCCTCTTTTACTTCAACAACTATAGGTATTTCTGAATCAGCATGAGAGTCATTGAAAAAAAAGGAAGATCCCAAAGCAGAATCTATAACATATATGGGATGGGTATCAAGTTTGTCTTGGCTACTAATCACATATGCTAAAAAAATTTCTCTATGCAATTTCCTGTGACCTCCAAACAAAGGAATGGTTGCATAAGACATGTCCATTTGTAATGTTCCTTTTAGTTTTGAAGCCCATGATATTGAAAATAGCATACCAAATTTGGGAGGGATGTTAGCCACTACTACATCCATGAAAATACTCTTGGATGGAATATTATGTGCAATAGTTACCATCATATCTTTAATCAATCCTAGAAATATTACCTTTATAGAATCAAAAGAATACAGTCTTTATAAGGCCTTGTTATCTCCAACCCTAAACTCTCCACCACTACTCTTGGAATTAAATTATGAGATGCACCAAAATCTAACATAGTGTTGTGTAACATCATGTCGTGAATAGTCAAGCTTACATAGAAAGGTGGAACATCCTCTTCATTTGTATCTTCAACTCTAGGCCCAAGAACAATGGTGGGAGCATCATCTGTTAACTCTAGGGTATATCGCTGACAATCACCTTCACCTTTTACCATCCTAGTTATTTTCTCTTTGTACTCATTATTCCTCAGCAACTCATTGAATGGGATGGAAATATTTATTTTGGACAATTCAGATTCTAAATTGAAAGAATAAGTTGTTTCTCTATCCACATCAACTGGTATTTGTTGTCTAAGTTCTTTTGACATTTCTTTTTTATTTTCTAAAACTTTCCATACAACATTTTCTTTTCGTTTATCTTTCTGCTTTTCTATTTGTTTTTATGTATTTGGTTGACTACTGGAAGGCTGATTTGAGTTGGGCCTTCCTTTATTAATGACTACATTTCTACTTCTCAATTTTAATTTCTCTTGGAAATATTCAATTGCATTTTGATAACCCCTCGGATACTATTCTGACTCTACCTCAAATGTATTACAATCATCCTCTTGCATAAACAAATTGTGCTCTTCTTCAATGAGATAGATTTCAGAGTACAAATCATCAAAGTGATGTATTTGATTATCCATTGGGTCATTTTCTTCCTCCTCATCAACATAATTCTCTAGGAATGGAGGCCTTATCTGCTGTTCTCTGGGATTTCTTGCATTCCCTTGGTCTCTCTTCCTGAGTTGAGGGGAGGAGGATGTGATCTTCTGAAATTTGGATTTCTTATTTGGGGTTTGGGTTGTTCTCTATTAGATGGTCTATTATATAATGCCAACCTCTCCATTGTCTTCATCATTATGTCAAACTTGGCATCATTTGAAGAAGAGGAATTAGAAGGTTGGTTTTCTTCTCTCAATTTTCTCCTATCCACCTCCACTCTCTATGTCATTTTCCCTGAAGCCATCAAATTAACTTCCACATAGAAAGAATCTTTAAACATAGCAGGAAGGTTAGTAGATCTTAGTTCTCTTAAAAAAAGGGAAAATTCACTGCCAAACGCATCTTCATAGTGTAGCTTAGCAGCTCCTACAAGGAGTTTAATGTCTGCAAGAATTGAATTATAAACCCTCAAGAATCTGCTAGAGAACTCATGTATTGACTCAAAATTTCCCTTCTTCATATTATTTTACTGAGACAAAAATTGCAAGGGACTCTTCTTGTATTCCCAAAAAATAGAGTTTGAAAAACTTCAAAGGTGTGTATAGATATTGCAGGTAAATCCTTAAAGCACCTCTTAGCATCTACAGATAGGATTTGTGCAAATAACCTCATTTTGGCATCATCATAATCAACATCTTCCAAATCAATAAATTCATCAAATTTATCCATGTGTTTTTTAGCTGTGAAGTTCCCTTCCCCATCAAATAAATATATTCTCTGTGAATAGTTTTGGGGCAGGTCATGTAACACGACAGGTAACGCCAATGGAGCAAATCTAGCAGCCATAGGTCTAGGGGGATTAGGAACAATAGGAGGATTTTGGACAATACTGGGAATATGAAGATGGGAATTTTGGATCAGAGGATTAGTCTCTTCTATTTTGATAGTGTTTTGGATATTTTTCCACAAAGAATCTAACAATTATGACTGGAATCTATCTAGATTAATTTCACTTTGTTTCAAATCTGAATCAGATTTAGACCTTAACAGATACTTTTCCAAATTTTCTTCCAATTCGTAAACTTGAAAGCTAAGATATTCTTCTTTATTTTGAGAAAATGACCATTCAACATGAGAAGTACTTATTTGTTCTTTACCACGTATACCCCTAATCAAACTTTCTAGATTTTCCACACTATATAAAACTTCAGAATCAGGATTACCTCTAGTATGTGTCCTCTTGGAAGCCAGGATGTCGTATTCTGAATATATTCTTGAAAATCAAAGTGGAGTCACTAGGGAAAATGCACAACCAATTTCAAATGCACGACATCTTGTTTTCCCATCAAAATTTCGTCTTCTTGAATAACTTTGTCATTCTCCCAGGGAAGATTTGAACTCTCATTCCCCGACAACGACGCCAAGATGTTAGCACTATGAATTTTCCCTCGATTATGAAAGGGTGATCCCAAGGTAACCACAAAACCAATCTTTAGGAAGAATGTTGGCTTCTTTCTTTACAGAGAGGGATCTCTCAATATTAAACTCACACGCCAAAAATGTTTGAAAAAGGAACAAATTATAATAATGATTGTGGTTGAAACAGTTGTTCATTGGGCATGGATTCATGTATAGTAATAAACATAAACAATGTTATTGCAAAGGAATTTTAACAGAGGCAGGGTAGTTATTTCTTCACAATAAAAAAGCTTGTTGTCTAGTGATAAAGAAGAACTTAGAAACAATCCATTAATTTGGGCATCTATCAAGGATGAATCCACTATTAACTTTAGAGGAAAAGACTTGTGTATACTTAAAAGCAATGGAACAGAGCATATGAATATGAATTCTGAACCACTATAAACTCATTTATTCATGAAAAAGATAACAGAATCGAAGCTTAATAGAAAACATGTGCATGTATAAGAAATGAAAGTACGGACTGAAAAGAGAATAACACACAAATATATGTCAAAAGGCCCGATGGGCTCTGAAACTTTATTAATCTTTAGATATCTGTTACAATAATAATTTCTCTCGCGGGTTTCAACCCTTGTTACATTGTAAAATGTTGCTTAAATAGAATAACATGCTCCATGAGTTGATAACTACCTATATGCTAAAAATAGGCAACATAACCGCCTTATTACATCTGTCACTATGTTCCCTAACTAACTAACTACTCAAAATAAATTATAGAAATTAATTAAACTAGTCTTCAACGGTCTTCAGAATTTCTTCACTGGCGCAACCTGTACTTAGTCTTTCCAAATTTCTCAATTGTCTTCCACTGATCAACAATTGGCATCTCCATGCTGGCCATTTATTTTGCAAGGACTCTGAATTCCAAATTTTCCACATAGGATATTTCTGGCAGCTTAGCGCAAGTAGCTCTGAAAGTATTAAATATTTCAAAATCTTCAGATAGTTTTTCAACTATTGTTTTTCCAGACATATATGGTTGCATGTCTTCAAAATTCTTGTGATCTAACCTGCACCTAAATAATTGGGCATGATATTCTACCTGAGGTAAAAATTTACCATTTTCTTCCCAGAAGAAAGGTAAACCCATTTTAAACACTGGTGTAAATAATTCAACGAACATCTTGACATGATGCTGCATAATGTCTAATTTATCTTACACAGTGTCCAAATGTTGATGCTTTCCAACTACTTTTCTTACCCAAGTGATCAATGGAATTCTACACTTGATCCCCATAGTCTTCAAATCATATTCTGACACACCATCTAGAAAATTAACCGTATTACTTGTTGTGCCTATAGGCTTCTTAGTCAAAGTCTCCTTCGCTATTGTACAACTTTGTCTAGCAGCTGGTATGACAATTTCTTTATCTAAGATGTATTTTAAATAAGGCCTAAGCTTCCCTGCTTCTGTAATAATCTTATCCCAAATGATATGGTTTTCTCCTTGTACAGGAAATTGTCCAGTCAATTGCTTCACTAGTTTATCATTCTTGTCTAGGAGGTCTTTACATGTATTTTACATGTCCTGCCATTCCTCTTCCTTTTTTAATGTTGCATTCTCCAGGATTTTGTTTTGATTCTTTAGACCAACAATTTCTAAATATCTCAAGATTACCTAGGACATGGCTTGCACAATGGATTCATCATTTGTTTGTGCAGTACGTGAAATGATCTGTACCTCATGTCCTTTTCCTTTTTCTTCTATTTCCTTCTCCAACTCACCCTATTTTTGCTTGAGACCCTTTACATTCTCAGTCAAGAGCAATTTTTCTTTCTCCCATTCCTTTTTCTCATCAGCAAACTTCAAAAGTTTAGCTCTACAATTTATTAATTCATCATTTAGTATATCCTTCCCTTTCTCTAGCTCTGTCTGCTCTGAAGCTTGACTGAGATGAGTACCACGAATTTTAGCTTCTTCTTCAATAATTGAATTGTGCTATATTTTTTTGCAAGAAGATTCTGAGTTGCTTCTCCTTTACTATCAATAGTCAACAAATCTCCCTGGAGCTTTTTTATTTGCTGCAAGTGTGCTTTATTTTCCACCCTTTCCTGTCTCAATTGATTTTCAATCTTTGTCTTGGTGGATTGTATCCTAGATACCTTTAGGGTTGCTTTCAAAAACTCACTGTATATGAATTCTCCAGTTTGCTTATGTAAATGAATCATATATGGGACATGAATTTTTTCAAAATTCATTCTCATCTCCGCCACCTTATTCTTAGTAGCTACTGCTAGGGTTAAGGTATTTTGAGTATGATCCCTAACAGTGACTAAAGAGACATATTTGCTTGAGATTTTCCTCACAAGAGCATACAAATTTATTTATCAAACAATTCTTCCCTAGTATTAAATTGATATGTAGACCATTCAGGAGTCCCTGAAAAAACATATTCCTTTAGCTCAAATGTTTGGCCTTTCAGTTTCATGTGTTTCTGCTTGCCTTCAGTCCTTGTTACTTATACCATCTCTCCTTCAACTTCAATCTTTTTCTTCTTTGATGTTGTTGAATTGTCTTCTTGTTTTGTTTCCATGGCATCTGAAAAGGTTCTCTTATTAGTCATTTCTGAATGACTAGCGATAGGATTAATTACCTCTGCTGCTGGGACAATAGCCAATGGATATGGTTGTGTAATACTAATATCTTGAGATGGTGATGTAGAATCTTGCTGCATATCATATTCATTTTGTATTAGTGAAGGATAGTCTAACAAGTTTGCATTCTCAGTTAAACCTTCAACTTCCTGGTGTTCAAAGGGCTTGTTCTTGTTTACATGTTTCCCTATTCAAATGATATGATGGGGATCATAATTTATTGCAGTGGTTGTTTCAAATCCCATCACTTTAATTAAGATTTCTATTACACACAATGCAACCTTACTCTTAATAATGAAGGGTCCAATCACCCAGGGGAATTTAATCTCTAAAGCCATCCTGAAACTTATAAAATGCTCATTCTCAACTAGTAACTTTTGTCTAACAAATTCTAATGCAATTATCCTAGGAGCGAGGAATGCAGGTAAGATATAAGGCTCATGATTGAATCCATATACCCTAATGATTGTGTGTGCCTCCAACAAGAACTAATTACCAATCCTTTTGTCTAGTGCAGACTGTAAAGCTTCCTTCATAACTGGAAGTACCTTGAGTAATTTGGCTTGGAAAAATACTTTATAAACCTATTCCATTAAGAAGTTCATGTACTTAATGAATTTTATGTTGATCTCCTCTTTTAAAACTATCTCTGGTAATTGTAAATTCTCCTCATTGAAGAAAAGAAACATCCTGACCAAATAAGATTGAAACCTGAAGTGCTTTGTACTGTGGAAATTCACTAGCTGAAAATGAATACTCTCAGCCAGGAATTCATCAAATTTAAGACAAACTAACTGGGATGAATGGACTTCATATTTACTTGTACTAATCTTGAACAAAAGACTCATTAGCAACTCAGTGACATATCTATCAATATCCAAACCCAAAAATTGACTCATTATTGAAATAACCACTTTAGTTTCTTCATTAAACAAGTTGGTGTCTACAGGGAAAGAATGATTTTGTGGGGACACATCTGACCTAAAACAAGTAGTGAAAAAAGATTTGTTTTGTCTCTAGGTTGCTTCACGGAAAGACTGAATTAGGTTTTCTTTGTTAAAATATTCTCGGGATAGGGTAAACGAGGAGGGAACTGCAAGTGAATCACGGACAACTAGAGCATTGAATGGACACAAGATTTTAGACTTAACTGAGTCCTTGATGATTGCCTCAAAAGAAGAATAATTTGATGCACACCACTCAACAAAGTCTAGAAAATTAAGGGTTTGTTCGGGATTAAAAAAAAATGAAAATAGAACCTACAAACACCATGTAAGTCTGTACCTTGGTATTCAAAGGTTTTTATATTGGTTTTTAATTGGTTAATGGGACCAAAAGATAATAGAGTACCAAAAACGTCAATATCCATGTCTTCAAAAACCTCTTCAATTTTCTGGAATTCCAAAGCTTGAGCCTCTATTTCCCCTCCACTATCCATTTTTAAATACTCTTTGGCAGGTAAAAAGTGGCCTACCTGGTAAGTTGACGGGTGGATGAGAATCTTTCTGAGTTGGCTTCTCCCACGCAAACTAAGCTTTCTTTTTCCAACGCACAAAAGACAAATAGTCTTCCTCCACGTGCTTTACCTTTTATAGTATTTTATGCAGCGGAATCCTTTGTTATTTTTCATGCAACTTTCCCATGTGAATCCCTTTTTATCCGTAGATTTACTTCCTCTTTGTCATGATCCATCAATCTCAATCATTTTTTAGCCTTACATTTCTAATTTTGATGCCCTATTTATATTTATCTTCCCTGTGATTCTCGCCAGTAGATCCCTTCATAACCGTAGATCCATCATCTTTTGTTTACCACTGTAGATCCTTTTCTTGATTTACCGTCATCCATCCAGAATATAAACATCTTGCATCTTTCATCGACGAATTGGAAGACAACCCTTTATCTTATTCTCCATGAATCTTGATTGTTGATCAATTCCGACCTTTACATATTCTGCTAAACCCCAGTTATACAAACAATATGCACATTTCTCTAGCAAACTCAATCTCCATCATAGATATTTATCAGTTTCTATCTCAACCTTTGATTATTGTTTCCCTTTAACCTATTCCATTGGGCTTCATTATGATTATCTCTGTGTATATTGCAGTAGTGGAATCTCCCTCGACCGTAGATCTTACCATCCTTAAATCTCAACCATCGATCATCTGGGCCCTTTAAGACATTCCATTGATTTCAACATCTCATTAGTCCACGCAGCTTATATCAACGAAATGATCTTCAGCCGTTGATCTCATTCAAGCATTGATTCTCACCATCAATTTATGCGGGTTATACACCTTTCACTGATTCCCGACTCAACTTTCCTCGCGCATGTTTCCCCAGGGGAATATTTACACGTCATATATCACTTTCTTATTTAAATCTCCGTCATTGATCTATGCAGTGTATAAGATTTTCTGCTGATTGAAAAAGTTTATTTTTCTGCGCTAATTCTACCAGTGGAATGATTCTCGGTCGTAGATCTATCTTGCCTTTTTGCATGATCGTAGATCTTGGCTCCCCTTTACACCATTCTGATAGCTACCCATATTTCTTTCCTAGTGCATCTCTGGCTAGCGGATAAGTTGACAACCGTAGATCTTCTCATCTACATATTTACACGATTAAATCCTGTCACATGATAGCATAAGTGCACATTTTTCATTTAGGCTTGTTTCAAAAACTTAACCCATGATTTTCTTAGAAAATATAGATTTTAACTTTGGAAATAGCCCCCTTTATCATTCTTTAAGCACCTTATAGTGTACCTTCGATTATGTCTTGAAACTTTCCATACCATACCCTATTTCTTCTAAGGCATTCCCCTTTCCAACTGCTAACCAGAAATGGTGCTAACACACATCATCTCTGAACATCCACAAAAGAAAATATATGCTATATTTGATAGGGTATTTAACTATGCATTTTTTGATATTATTAAAATCAATGCGCTTAGTATGTATAACTTCACCAGTGCAATTGTATTTCTTATACCACCAATGGTTTTTTTTTCATATACTTCTATTGTATGCCATTACGGTGTGCTTTAGAAAATATAGAACATTGATGCATGCATATTGTATTGGTGCATCTATTTTCTAGAAAAAAGTTAAAAGGAATTATAGGGGAATGAAGCATTGTTTGTTACGTCGTACAAGTGTGCATGTATATATAAGTACACCAATATGCAGAAAATAAAAATAAAAACGCACATTTTTTCTTATGACATTAAAAAAGGAGCAGGAATTTTTTTTTCAAAAAACTAATTTCATAAAGTGTTTACAAAAACTAATCATTATTTTACTGTTTTGCCAAAATTTCGAGGGAAGAGTTTGGAAAGAGAGACTTTCCAGGGAAGGGTTTAGAGAAACTAGATTATTCTGAAGATCTAAATCTGTAAGGTATGGTGAATCACATAAAACCCTGCATAGTAGAAATTTCAAGTATGTAAATTCTTATTATTGATCTCAATGCATAATTTATTTATGTTCCTATTAAGATTTAAAATAAATTCAGAACAGGAAGAAAAAAATCATAGTTACCTTCAACACTGTAGCCTTTGTTTTCTAGTTGCTTTCTTTTGTTATATGTGGCTGCAAAATTTCACATTAAGGTTTAACTCCCTCTATTATTTCACAATTCAGGTTTCTCTTGGGTGCAATGGGATGACTTAGACCATCATATCTCAACCCTTGTCTCTGCCCATTTTGTTTCTTCTAAAAAATGCTTTCACAATTTTTTATTCAGTCCTTTTCATATAACACAACGGTGCGCTTGTAATAAAAGTACATCATTCGGCTATAAATTATATTAAAAGGTAATAGGGAATATTTAATGAGTTAAAGACAATATGCTGCATCGATCCATTAGATAAATATATCACAACAAAAAAGGCGTGGCTTAATTTTTAATTTAAATATAGTTATTGGTGTGTTCAATTATGATGCACATGTGCATACATGATGTAAACACAATAGGGCGTTTATATTCATAAAGTGCGCCAATATGGCATACTATTATTTTAGATGGAACTTATGTAATTTATTTGTATAATATATTCAATATATTCTTTATTTAATGGTACAAGTTGTTTATTGATAGAAAATGTGTCAATAAGAGTTCAAATAACAATAATTCTAATCCAGGGGTAGCTAGTGCGGGACGGTTTCTTTTTAACCTAGTAGAAAAAAAGGTTTTATCTTTATCTTGGGGCTTGGGAAAGAGAACAAATAATCCGGCTGAATGGGTAGCCTTAATGCAAGAATATAAGCTCTAAAGGATTTGAATGTTGATTCCTTCCAAGTATTTGGGGATATTTGGATAGTCATTCACAAGATAAGAAATCTTTAGATGAATAGAGAAGATGAGGATCTTGGACCACATATTAGAATTTTCCAAAATTCAATTCTTTCATATAAAGCGCCAAAAAACCAATAAGTAGATCGCCTAGTTAACAAAGGTTCAAGGTTTGAAGAAAGAGAATTAGTAATTGATAACTCTCTTAAATCCATTAAATGGTCCCCATGATTTTTGGCTTAATAAGTTCTTGCTATCGTTTGAAAGGGAAGAACAAGGTTTCTCGTCTCCCTCATGAAGCACCCTTTCTTTGTATAGAAGTTTATTTCCACCTTTGGAGATTATGTAAAGGGACAGGTGGGTGGTAGACAACTAGATTATCATGCATTTATGTCTCCTCGAGGATCCATAAATACTCTTCCTTCGCATTGGTTATACTTGTTAGGATCCATGTGATGGTGATTAATGCAAGTTGTAGTCTCAAAATCTTGCACAGATTGAACCTTGTCATTTTCAAGAAGGATCGAGAAGATGGTTCTTTGTGTCCATAGTGTCAATTTGAGATTTAAGGTTATTTTCAGAAGCTATCGAGACAACGCAAAAACTGAGACTATAGTCTCAAGGGATTTCATCTTCAGTTTCATAAGTGCTTTAATCCTCTGGTCGGACTTTGCTTCGAGTTGTGATATTGGAAAAATGTAGGGTAGTTTAGATGATTCTTTGGACATGAAGACACTTATATGTGCTTTCGAGGAGATGAAGGTTTACACGGTCAAATACAAGAAAATGCTTTCATATGAGTGTGAGCTGGTTTCGACAATTTGTGACAGGAAAAGCCATATTGGGCTTGAGATTTTGTGTTTTGAGTATAAGCTAGAAGATCTTGAAATAATATCTAGGGTTTAGGTTGGTGAGACAGGCTAAATAAAGAGGATTTTGCAGATAATGGAGAAAGAATAGGCTGAAAAGTTTAGGAAGACATGGAATTTTCTTGTAGGTTTGAAGGTTATGCTTCAGGAGAATATCATGACTTGTAATGAGTGATTTAATCAATGCCTCTTCCAGCTGAAGGAGGACATAGAGGAATTACAAGTGGATTTAAACGTATTCAAGCGAATATTAATGGAATCCCAAGGAACTTGGACAATTCTGTGCAGCGGGACCAAGATTCTCTAATGGAAGAAATTTCCTCGACTCTCCAAGATGCAGGGAATCTGCCAAATCATGAATGAAGACCTAATACTCTTATTCTATCTT
Organism: Pseudotsuga menziesii; assembly: GCA_001517045.1. Classification (NCBI taxonomy): domain Eukaryota; kingdom Viridiplantae; phylum Streptophyta; class Pinopsida; order Pinales; family Pinaceae; genus Pseudotsuga; species Pseudotsuga menziesii. The sequence goes on from LPNX010082967.1 coordinate 27,147, forward strand.
TTGAATTTTTTTTGTTTATTGTTGTGTAATCAGTATGTCAGAATATACTCTATCAGAGGGAGCAGTATAGGAAATGTTTAGTCCTGTAGTTTTGATTATGAAATAGAATAGTATAGTGATATGATATCAAAGAACTACTCTCTCGTAGATTTTGGTATTTTTGAAGCTTTGACTTAGCCATGTATATAATACTTCTATTTTTTAATACAAAACATTTTACGTTTCTGTTGAAAAAACAATAATTCTAATCGACATGATGGGAGCACATCCAAAAATATGAAAAAGGCAAGTTATTTGTAATTTATGCTTTAAATTAGTATGTTTGAATTGTATGTAAGTTTAACTAATAGGGATTGGTCAATGTGTCATGTACATCCAAACACCGAGGAAGCTTGATATGATTCTTTGCAATCTAAGTGCAAAAGAGTGTAAAAACTTAATGAAAAAGTTGCATATGGATGAATTAGGTGAATAAAAAAGTAATCATTATGAATTTTTTATTGCATTTTCCGTAATATTATACTTAATAATATTCACTAACATGTTTGAAACAATATATTTCACATATGTTGAATGTTATGCAGAGAATGATGACAATAGAAGGGAATGTCATCATAAAAAAAAACAAATTATGGAAGATGTAAATGATGATGAATTGGTCCTTAACTCATCTAGAGTGGTGATAGAAGTTAATGAAAGAGGGAAAATTTTTATAAAACTATGAGGGATATAGTGGAAAGAACATATAAATACACTTTCCACTTGCAATAGAGAAATCAATCCAAATATTACAAGAGGCATTTCTAGAGTAATGGTCAATGAAACTATCAGACTTGAAATAGAAAAAAAAATACAACAACAAAAAGAATCATTCAAAAAGTAATATCCCTAAGCATGATTTTATATAATATGTATATACTATTACAAAGCATTCATTTATTAATATTAATTATGCTATATTTACTTTCCATATGAGTATAAAAATAGTTTAATATCATTTTAATTTTTCATGAAGATTATGAAAATCTTAAAGGATGAACAAGGTGATATCTGAAATATGCCAATAAGGATGTCCAAAAATCTATGCAAGGAGATGCCCAAAGAAATGGACATAATTGCATCACAAGAGGAGCCACCTCAACAACAACCTGCTTCAAATGTATGTAATCATTGAAATTTTCTATTATGTACATATAATTAATTGGTTTAGCATTAAATACTAATTTTTAATTGTTTTCTTGCAGAAAAGAAAACAAAATGGATCACGTTCAACACATAAGACAGGACAACAACAACAAAATGGTTGATAGCAAAGTTTGTGAGTAATTGTGATTTCATTATAACAACTTAAGATTTCATATTGGTTGTGAGATTTATATTTTAATTTCTTTTACACTAGCCATCCTTGGATGTCTTCAAACAAATGCTAACATACAAACAAGAGCCATGGGAATAATTGATTGACATTGGGTTAAGTGTGGGTTGTGAGTATATGTTGGCGTATATAAAATTAATTTTGGAATTTGTAAGTATCTATGTTGTTTTACTTCTCTCATTTTATAATTAATGGAACAACAAAAATCCTTTGTTTTAAATTTATGATTTATGGCAGGGTATAAAACTTGCAGGAAACTAAGTATGGAGTGGATCAAACAAAAGAGTTCTTGAGAGAAGCCATGAGATGTGGTTTTTTGAAAGAATGTGTATCATTCAAGACTCAATTCTTTCTATGGTACGCTTTTCAATTTACATTCATGTATATTATCTATTTCAATTTCCATTATTCCCACCAATGTATATACACTCATTACACTTTGATTTTATGTTTGTAGATGGAAGCTAAAGGCCGGGAACAAAATTAAGACAATCAACAAAACATTCAGCCAAATCAACGAAGTCATGCAAGTAGCTTGAGCATTGACAACAGTTCCAACAATTAATGATGATTAGTATAATTGGATATTAATGCAAAATGTTGTATATTCTAAAATAAATGTCTGTGAAAACCAGACATACTGTATAATGTATTGGATATACTGTCTCAATTAAAAGATAACGGGTTACCAATAAGTATAAGAACTACATATTGACATTTTGATTGTTGTGGACATTTATGTTGTCCCATTTTGTAGTGACAAATAGCCTCTTATTAATAGATAATTAAACAAAGTTTATCATTATATTGCATTGTCTAATGTCATTGTGGAATGATACATGATTAAATATATGGATGATTAAATATTACAATAGATGCAAAAACTCATGATATAAAAAATTTAATCCAAACGCAATAATTCGAATTCAAATTAATGAATATTATTATAAAAATATTTCATTTTTTTATGAATAATGGAATATATATATATGGAACATCGCTCGGGAAACCCTCAGGTACTTTCCCATTTTTTTAAGATGGTACTCGAGGTAAACCGTCGAACCTGACTATGAGACCTAACCCGATGGGAACATTGAGTGAGGCCCCTGCATAGCCACCTGAGGATTTGACCTCGAGACCTTCTACTAGCGTAAAAATATCTCAACCACTTGAGCTAACCCACTGGGTTGTGTGTGTGTGTGTGTATTTCAATGCGATGTCACGGGTAATTGTTCAACAAAGAAAAAATGATTACCGGTGCCTTTGACCATTTTAATCACACCCGTACGTTTAAGCATATGTTGCACTGGTGCATCTAAAACAAAAGTGAATCAATGCAAAAAAACTACTCGTTGCTTTCCTCGGCGCATTATTATTATTACACATAAATGCTTTCTATATAAGCGCACCTACGCTCCAATATTTTGTGACTGCACCACTACATGTAAAAATGCAATGGGCGTCAATATGCTAGTAAGTTTACCTTCCCTTATAACATTGATGTGTTATAAGAATTCATAAGCGTCGATGCTATATTTTTTATAAAGCACCAGTGCATATAGTGTTATAAAGCACCGGTGTCATTAAAATTTAGATATGGACTGGTGCTTGTTGGTTTTTAAATGCACTGGTGCATTTTTTATTTGTTAGCACTTATGCACTTGTTTCGATAAATCACACAGAAGAAAAAACCTCTACCAAAGCCTATGGACACTAGGTTTTTTTAATTATAATAATTTTCTGTACGCCAAACGATCCTGTACCATTAACGAAGGTTGTAGCATAGGATATTTTGATAACTTTGGTCAATCTTGTAATAATAAAAACCTTCGCTACATGGTATTTTGCTTGTAGTCAAACAACTATAGTGAAATCAAAGCCTTACTTCTGGGGTGGATATTAGTACCTGGTTGGGGTGTAAGTATGTGCAAATTTTTAGTGATACCATGTTGGTGATTCAAGTTCTGAAAGTAGATGGTAGATGCAAAAACTTAAATCTGCGTCATTTGGTTGTGTGGGCGAGGGACATTTCCATCCAGATTCTTTATACATATTTTGTCATGTCTTTCGAGAGTTTAATCAAGAGGAAAATAGACTCTCAAAGGAGGAATTGTTTCTTCCTATAAATCATGTTTTGCTAAGGAATTAGATGATGGTCAACAAATGAGTCAATCTTAGTTTTATATACAAGATTTTTGCGGCTAAAGTATTCTATTAGTTAAGGGGCAAATATCTATGAATTTTCTCATATATGGAATCATTTGGGCTTGTCAGGTTGACTAGTTTTTTGTGCTCTATACTTAATGGCTTGGGATGACTGGTTTTTTCTGCACCTGAATAATGTACTTAATTTCTGTTTTGAATATAACTATGTTTTTTTATGAGGAAAATAATTAAATAAATGTGTTAATAAATTAAAGTGAAAAACAAAATTATATAAAATATTAATAGATTAAAATAAAAAATACCAATAAATTTTTGTTTTAATATTAATAAATTGAAAAAACAAATTTAATATTGATAATTGATTTATGAAAAAAATGATGGTCATTAATATCCATGGAGACCGGTTTTAGGATATTAAATCTTAAAAAGGGTAAGGACTCACTTTTTTTTAAATAATTTTATTATTGTGCTTGAAAATCATTCTAGAACACCATAATTGTGATGAGTTAAAATATTAGGAAGGTCACTATTGCATCGAATGTTTTAAAATTGTGATCTAATGTGGGTGCATGTAGGAAATTTTTTTTAAAAAGTCATTTTCATATTCAACCCTCTTAGTATCGCAAATATGACAAATTATTTTGTCCCAATATGTCTTAGGAATTATCCAATACCGTGCTTCACTACAGAACTAATGAGAATTATTCTTATTTTAGCAATGTTGATTTACTTCTTTACAGTAGTTAAAACATAATGATATGTTTTATCGTCTAGAATTGGGTTGATTACCTCCTTATAGTATATTTATTTCTATTATCCTCTAATTATTTATGGCATCACAAATTATCCTTAAATTTAAACATAATAATACTTATAATATTATCACCATTATGTAGAGTAACATGTTTCTCGACTCCCAAATGATTTAGCCAAGCTTGGCATCTGTAAGACAAACCCGCTTAGGCCACATGTGTGAACATTCATACATTTAAATTCTTGACATTTTTTAGTTACTGTTGAGACATATGGATTTATCAGCACCAGAATAATATCATCCACATAGAGAAGAAAGATGATGATTATACTAAAAAACATTGTGTCAAAACAACCTACTTCTTCCAAACAACCCTCTAACTTATCAATATGTCACAAATAAAAAATAATTTTAAATATGAAAAATAACATTTATTTTTTCAACCAATATTAAACTATATGAACAAACATCTTAAATAAAATGTAAAAACACAACATATTAATACACTATAATTATTTTTGTAAGGTTATATACATTATATTAATTTGAAAAAAACATACTTGAGTCCTCCAAAATGAAGAACCAGAGTCACTTGGATAGCCTTCCCCGAGGGGAAACTAGGAAATCCATCCAAGTCAAGTTTTAAAGTTTAAACCTCCAACCAACATAACTAGAAATGGACTAGCACAACTATCAATTGAACAAGCAAAACAACTATCGACAAAATTAAACCAATAACTAGAAATGGACTAGCACAACTATCGAATGAACAAGCAAAACAACTATTGACAAAATTAAACCAAAACTACTAGACCTAGACCAAGACTAACTAGACATCATCGAAAATGGTAACAATTTGCACCTTTTTCATCTGTTGTGGGTCTCCAGACTGGGACTCCAACTCCCTCATCTTAAATAATTCTATTGTGATAAGTTTTGCTAGAACATTATTCTACGAGCTGAGCTCTCTGATGACACTAACAATCCTATCCAAACTTCCATTAATTTCAATATTTGGTTATGATTCTAGTCCACTATTTCCTTGGCTCACTTGATGGTTCCCTAGCATCTACTCTAGGTCTCCATCAACACTCAACAGCAATTGTCTTCATCTATAATAATAAATAATTGTCTTAGTGTTCTTTGTTTTGCGAGTGTGGGATGATCCTGCATCCTCCACCCAAGTCGACGATACCTACTACTCATTCAGAGTAACTCGAGACTCTTATCTATCTTCAATATCAACATCATCCTAGTTTAAGAACCACCTATTATCTTTCAAGATTTCCTAGTGGTATACTTATTTCACCTTTGCCACTTCACATTGCATACGAGGCATATGGGACCGTCTCAAACTTCTTCCATGTCCCCTCTGAGGCTTTTTCTTGGCCATAACTTCGGGAATTTGCACAACATCTCCACAACCCCAGACCTGTTGCACAACTAACTACAAGTCCACTGGCTCCGCCCCACACTTAGAATACAAGAAATCCAAGGAACAACTCAACCAAATATGACTCTTAGAGTTGCGAGGACTTGTCTGAGGCAAAAATAAAAGCACCATCATGAAATGATGATTGATACAAGGGGATATTTGGTGATTATTACCCATAATCATCATCTATGTTGTGAGTAAACCTATCATAGTCATGACTTCAGTTGGAAGCCACTGCTTGAGGTAGTTATCATTATGACGAAGCTTCACCTCACGATGACTCTACTCTAGGTATGTTAGCAAACCTACCCATATCTAGGAGTAATTTACTACCTTTCACATTCATCCTAGCACATGTTGATCGAAAATGAGTGGTTAAAGGACAAATTGTGGGACAAAGGATTGATTGTCCCATCAATCATGTTATTTGTCTCTATTGAATTTTGCACTCGCATCTCGGGCTATATTTCATGGTGACCAGGGTTGGTGCAAGCATGTCCAAGGTCCATTGATTTGACCAGCACCTAGGGAGATTCTAACCCATCTCCTTTCCTAGTGATGCTAATATTTGCAAGATGGACTGCCACCTTATTGGAAGATCCACGAATATGCATCGGGATGAGGGAAATGGGACAATCAACATTATGGAGGATTCTCACAAGATTCTAAATTTTAGCTTCTAATCACCAATTATTGGAGATCTTACTGATAGTTGCACCCTGGATAAGATTTTTAAAATGTGGATGTCTAAGATCAAGTCCCCCTCGACAACAAGTTTTGTGAAGTAAGTAATAATTCCAAGGATGAGAGCTTGGAGTGTTACAGTGTTGTTTGTTTCCTGGCATAAGGGACCAGCAGAAACCCAGATGATCCAACCAGTCGCAACACAAAAGACTCTCTTAGCGCTCATAAGCCCTAGGTTATCCTTCAAAGCACTATTGAAGTTGAACTTTAAGAGTCTCTCCCAGGGGGGACCAATTACTTGGGGAGGAAACCTACATGGGCTTAGGGGTGGAAGGGGAGGAAGTGATGGAGATGTAAGGGAGCCTTTGAGCAAGAATGGGTTATTTCTAAGTTAAGAATGTGTGGTCATCCTCCTTCCAAGTAGAAAAATTGAGCGTCTCAAGAATATCCTTTCTTATGTTTTTCCAAATCTGATCCTAAACCATTTGGAGTCTTTAAATATGTGGCAGTTCCTTTCCTTCTAGATCTCGCAAAATATGAAACTAGGGAGGAGTTGCCAGATTCGATTTAAAGCATTATTTTTGAATTGCATTGGTATCTAGGTCTCAATAGTATCACATATGCTCTCTTGCTGTCTATCACCTTTCTATTAGTGGTACAAAGAGTAGTTGTGCCTTTATCCTAGGTCCAGGAGTAGAAGTGACATGTGTTAAGAATATGAATGAGGGTTTCCTCCTCATGTTCACACAATAGGAATTGTGAGGGCCCTTCGAAGATATGTTTTATGATTTATCCCAAGTCAGATTTTAGGCTTTGGAATCCAACAATAAAAAGGTAGAGACTTTGGTCCATAAGTTCTAATTCCAAACTTGCTTCGACACTCTTTCTAGGTCTCGGTCATTAGTTTGAATAAGAAGGGAGCAAGCTTATTTGATATTTAAGTTTCCTATCAACCTATACCACCATCTAAGAATGTCTGAGCCTTATAGAACCAAAATCCTACACCAATTAATTCGAGACCTAGTTCCTGTCTTCCCCAAAATTTATTCAGCAAGTTACGTTGATTTAGGGGAAGCCACAAGTGCACAATAAAAGAAGGGGTGTCATCCTACAAGTATTGGTGAACCTTTGTGATATTCTAAGTAAGCATTTGGTTGCAAATAGATTTCCACCTAGGATCCATATTGAGCTCAAGGGATTTCTACCAAGAATATCCCCATAATATAGAAGATCTATCGTCTCGGATTTCCCAAAGGTTGTGCTTCTGGATAAGGTATATGTTTTTTCTAGGAAGTGTTCCAAATCATCGATCCAATTTTTCGACTATATAATCAAATGAGATCATGGGGGTCTAAGCCTTCCATATATTTGTGTAGCCATTAATTACCCCATGAGGTCTTGCGATTCTTGATCAATATCCAACACAACTTAGCTCCTAGTTCTTTGTTTTCAAGGTTCGAGTCCCTTAGGACTAGTCCTCCATTATGCTTGGGACAACAAACCTTTAACAAGGCCACTAGTGCCCATTTTTGTTGATTTTTTTACCCCCCCCCCCCGCCAAAGAAATCAGTATTGCAATATTTTAAGGAATATCTAAATGAGTCTAGGGTCACCAAGATGGAGAAGAGATAATTCTACATTGTTTGAAGGACTGATTTAATCAATAAGTCTTACATCCATGTTCAGGGATCAAAATATCTACCTATCCAATTTTTTTCTCTATATTAGAAAGGAGATTTTCCTAGGATTTGTGTCCTTCGACTCTTTTCGCCAAGGGGGATCCCAGGTACATGGGTGGGAGAGAGATACGCTGGATATCAATCTCCCATGATATTCACAACTGCAATCTCAAGGGAACATTAAAGAAGAATACATTATATTTTTCCTTGTTTATAGCAATGCAAAAGCGTCCATAAAGTTCTAAAGGATCTCATTGATAAAATGAGCTTCCCAAATGGAGGGGGTTCCCATGAGCAAAGTATCATTAACAAAATGGAGGTGAGAAGCAAGTAGATCCTCCTAAGAAACATTGAGGCTCTTAAGGGTCCCATTTTTTGTTGCAACAACAATTTAACGACCGAAACCTTCGTCCATAAGAGTAAATAGAAATGGAGAGATGGGATATCCTTGTCGGATTCCCCTGGAATTCCCAAAATTTGAAGAGGAGGATTTTTTATGTCTAAGGAAGAGGGGGACATGTTATCTTTAAGGAAGGATTAGCAGTAGACCCAGAGAAGAAAAAAGTTAGGAAAAATATGTCACAAGGATAGAGTTAGGAAACCTATTGGAAGACTTCAAAACTGATATTCTAGGAGCAATGGGTTCCCAACTATATGTGTTACAAGCTAAGAAAAGGCAATAAGAGGAGCATGCAATGATGAGCATATTCTATTCAAGATGCAGAACTAAAAATCCCCAATGGGAATTCCCATTAAATAACATCTTTGTATGTCATATCTGTACGGAGGAGCATCCAATAGACGATTGTCCATCGCTAACGAGGTTATAAGCCATATATAAAAGTGGGGACATTGGTGAAATATCGAGGAGGCCTCCTTGGAAACCAAGGGACCCACCACCATATCATAATGTGTCAACACATCCCCCACCTTATTACCAACCACCTCAACATTGGAACTCTACAAGTTGGCAGCATTGGCCACCCTAGTATCCTCCTCCTCCTCATTTTACTCAGCAGCAGTATTGGCCACAGGGGTGGAGGGGACATTCCTACCCCCAGTCACCACCTGTCTCTACATCTAATCATCCTTATCCTCAACCTTCAGCCAATACCCAACAATTTTTACCAGGGTTTGTGCCTCTGGTCCTCCTTATTACACAACAACCTCATCATTTCCAGAATACAAACCCACCATGACCTACATTGTTATCTGCACAACCGATACCTAATCCAAATAATAATCCAGCTCAAGCTCTTAACAACATTGAGTTTCAAACTCTTCCATCCTACGTTATTTCAACTATACATGTACATGAGATACAATTACGATCTGGAAGAGTTGTGAATGACAAACCCAAGTCATCAGTCATCATTCTTGAAGAGAATGAAGAGGTAGAAGACCCTAATGAAGTCATGAATGATAATATTTTGCAAGATGTGCCAAAGATTACAGTGCATACCCATCCTCAGCAAGAACCAACTCCAGAACAAAGAATCCCTCCATTTTCGGAATGATTAGCAATAGAAAAAATTGTAATCCATCCTGAATACGATATTTTGAATGAATTAAAAAATCTTTGTGTCAAGATCCCTCTATTACAAGCTATTAAGGATATACCAATTTACAGTAAGGTAATAAAGAAACTTTTCATTAAAAAACCAGGAAAGAAACAAACCCCCCCACTATTCATGTTATAGGAGAAATGTCTGAATGTATGACTGACCAGTATAGAATTGCAAAGTATACAAATCTAGGGATTCCAGTGGTGACTGTTATCATAAATAATGCTGCCATAAACAATAGAATTATTGATATAAGATTGGTTATTAATATGATGACCACTACAATCTTAGAAGTTTTACAGTTGGTACAATTTCTCCAACTAACCCCCTCAATTTTGGAACTAGCAGACCGTACTACGGTAAAACCTGTTGCGATTCTGGATGACATTGTTGTATCAGTAGCCTCATGGGAATATCCTGTTGATTTCGTGGTAGTAGAATCAAATGATCCTTCTAAAGGACATCCTATTATACTGGGAATACCATGGTTGGATACCGCCAATGCCTTCATAGGATGTAGGGATGTGGAAATGACCATTTCTAATGGGTTGTCCACACAAAAACTAGCTTTATACCCCCCAGCACAACTAGTAACTGAAGACTTGTGGTGGTTAGATTTCCCCTTTAGGGATGAAAATATTGAAGATCTCTTCTTTCCTAGACTCCTGGGCACTTCAGGAGAAGACTGCTGAGAATGTGTTAAATTAATTTGTCTCTTCAACAACTTGTATAGATTTTCCTCAGTCTTTTGCTCAACTTGATCAAATTTTTGGGGATGAGTTTCAAGAAAATATGGCCCTCTCAACATTTTTGAATACACCATGTGTCTTTGCAATTGAAGAGCATATGGGGTCTTATACCATGCCTTGTGAGGTTAGCCTTGGAAAAATTTTACACAAAAATGCAAGGTTAACCGAGAGTCAACAAGAACAATTGCTTAAGGTCCTTAAAAGCCAATCTTGAGCATTTGCATGGGAATACATTGAAATGAAAGGTATACGCCCTGACACTTGTATTCACCATATTTACATGGATGGCAGTATATCCCCTATAAGGCAGCCTCAAAGGAGGATGAACCCTGGTTTGAAAGACATAGTTAAAGAAGAGTTACGAAAACTACTCAATGTTGGTTTCATTTACCCAATTTCAGATAGTAAATGGGTATCTCCTCTAGTGGTAGTTCCAAATAAAGTCACAGGCAAATGGTGTATTTGTGTTGACTTCAAAGAACTGAATAAATCCATGCTTAAGGACTACTTTCCTTTTCCCTTCATTGACCAAGTGTTAGATACCTTGCCCGGAAAACAATATTTTCTTTTCTCGATGGATATAGTGGATACAATCATATTTTTATAGCACCTGAGGATCAGGATAAGACCACTTTTACATGTCCTTGGGGGACATATGCCTATAGAGTTTTTCTATTTGGCTTATGTAATGCACCTGCCACTTTTTAGCGTGCAGTTTTAGGAATTTTTGTTGATCTTATACACGATTGTGTAGAGGTGTATATGGATGATTTTATAGCCTATGGTAATACCTTTCAAGAAGCCCTCAATAATATTGAAAAAGTTTGATTCGATGTCAGGAAACAAATCTAGCCCTAAGTCATGAAAAATGTAAAATGCTATTAACAGAAGCCATAGTTTTGGGGCATCATGTTTCCTCACAAGGGATCAAGGTAGACCCTGCTAATATAGAAGTAATTGTTGGTCTCCCCTCTCCAAAAACTCAAAAGGAAGTAAGAATATTTTTTTTTCATGCGGGTTACTATCGTCGTTTTATTGAAAATTTCACTAAAATAGTTGCACCACTGTTTAAACTGCTTATGAAGGAAATAGAGTTCCAATGGACTGAATCATGCCAGAGTGCTTTTGAGGTCTTCAAATCTAAACTATCAGTGGCACCAATACTAATGGGTCCTGATTGGTCCCTTCCTTTTCATATATCCACCGATGATTCTAACATAGACATAGGAGGAGTTCTTGGTCAGAAAGAGGGCCAAGCATCTTATGCCATATATTTTATTAGCAAAAATCTGACGCATGTCGAACTAAATTACATTGTTACTGAGAAGGAGTTTCTGGCAGTAGTCTACTCTATTAATAAGTTTCGTCATTACATCACAAGATATGAATTTTTTATGCATGCGGACTATTATGCCATCGGATTTTTAATGAATAAACCAATTACCAATGGTAGAGTGACCCAATGGATTCTTCTATTACAAGAATTTAATATCATTGTCGTCGATCGACGTGGTAGAGAAAATTTGGTAGCAGATTTCCTCTCTCGTATTCAACATGATGATGGTGCTAAACCAGTTGATGATACTTTCCCTAACGAACATCTATTTGTTGTGTTTGTTCAAACCCCTTGGTTTTCGTACATTGCTAATTATTTGGCAACTGGGAACTTACCAAACGACCACTTGTCTCCTCATGAGAAACGTTGAATTGTCATCCAAAGTTCTAGTTACTCTTGGGTTGATAATGACCTATTATGTACCGTCCTGGATCTTATTATTCGACGATGTGTACGGGAGGACGAGATGACAGAAATCCTCCGTGAATGCCATGATGGGAAATGTGAAGGACACTTTTATAACAAGCGAAAGGCATACAAATTATTGCATTCTGGTTATTACTGGCCAAGTATTTTTAAGGATGCTGCCAGATATGTTAGAGGATGTGATAGTTTCCAAAGAATGGGTAGGCCTACGTCATCGTACAAGATGCCTTTATAGCCTCAGGTCATGATTGAGCCTTTTGAGAAGTGGGCTCTTGACTTTGTAGGACCAATCTCTCCCATGTCCCGTAAGAAGAAATACATCCTAGTTTGCACAGATTATGTCACCAAATGGGTAGAAGCTAAAGCTTTGTTCCGAGCTACAGAGAAATCTGTGGTAGAATTTATATATGAAGAGATATTCACTCAATTTGGTGTTCCTAAAGAAATCATCACTAAACAAGGTTCTCAATTCACCTCTAAATTAATGAAAGAGCTTACCACAAAATATAGTATACGGCATTGCAAATCCTCACCTTACCATCCACAAGCCAATGGCCAGGTAGAATCAACCAATAAGGTATTGGAAGCTATCTTAACTAAAAATATGCAGCTACATCATAAAGATTGGGCAGACAGACTCCTAGAGGCTTTGTGGGCCTATATAATAACTAGGAAATACTACTGGACATACACCCTATGAGTTAGTATATCGGAAATAAGCCCTTTTACCTATTGAATTCCAAGTTAAGACTTTTCGTATGGCTGTGCAATTAGGTATGGATTTAGAAGAGGCACAAAAACAACGAATCGTATAGATTAATGAATTATATAAGATTAGGCAAGATGCACTCCAAAGGACAATGTTAATACAAAATCAACGAAAGAAATGGCATGATAAATTTATTAAGCAAAAGCCATTTAATACCGGGGATTGGGCATTGCTATTTGACTCAAGGTATAAAAATTTCAAAGGAAAATTAACTACCCTTTGGATGGGTCCATATGAGATGGTTACAACCTTCAATAATGGGTCAGTAGAGATCAAGACAATTGATGATTCACAAACTTCCTTTGTCGTAAATGGACACAAACTTAGACTTTACTATCAACCAATCTCTAGACAAGAATTCGTGAAGAATGTCTTACAACAAAAGGAGATGGAGTCGGTTGAAGAGGAAGTCATTCCTCTTCCTCCTGATTCTTAAACTATTTTGTGTTATTTTTATGCACATATGTAAATATATCTTTACTTCTTTAATAATAATAATAATAAAATTGATAAGCTGACTACATTTATGCAGGGAATTTGGTTGTATAATCAGCTTATGGAATTTTGTCAAAATAAACAGAAAGACTTTTTTCTTTATCTAAATTTTGATCAAATTTATATGACTTTTTCTCGATGCATATGTTTTTGTTGCGAATAAAAATTTGAATCATCTAACAAACAGTTTTGCAGTTTGATTATAAGAGACTTGTTTCTTTAACCAGCACATGAAATCTTGCCTAAAAAGGGAAGTGCTCTAAGAACTTATAATTCAGCCTTTTTTTTTTTTAAATAAGGGAGTTATAATTAAATTCCAATATTCCCTATATTGTTTCCACCCACTTGCTTTGATGATTCCTTATGATTTTATGATGATTGATTCATATATGTATATTTCCGACTTATCATTAAAACAGTTGCTTAAGACCTATTTTCATCAATATGTGATTCAAAGTTCTATTTTACACCTACGGACTACTCGTTCATCCTATACTCATTATCACAATTTGTCTCTTAAGGATTTTTGAGAAAACTCAAGAATAAGTGGAATTCCTACTTGTGGGGAACATTACTTCTCTCTATGAAGAAGATAGATTGAGTAGTCCAAGAACAACTTTAAGTTATTATCTTTTGACATGATTTATAATTTAGGCCATTATAAAATTTTCTTTACTTATAAGATTTGCATTCATAAATCTGAATTATGTGTTTAGTAGGCTTAGCTCGCTCTAAGTACCAACCGGCTTCCACATGTTAAAAAAAAACTTTTATACGAAGCAAACCCATCGGAGTACTGAACAGGCTTGCTGGTAGCGGGTCCATGCTAAGTAATATCTTTAAACAAGGAAGCCTGGTAAGTGCAAGTAAACCCGTCGGGGTGCTGAACAGGCTCGCTGGTAGCGGGGCTATGCTTGCATGGTACCAAGATAAACTCGTCGAGGTACTGAACATGCCTTCTAGCAGTGGAGAAATATTGGGTAAAAGAGGTCTAGTTAAGCATTACTATGCACATGGCTCATAAAACAAAACAAAAAAACTAAATAAACAAAGCAGAAAAAAAGAACAATACATGTTTAGGCCAATTCTTCATCGTGTCATTTGAGAATGGTTGTAAGTTGGACTTTGGACTCTATCATCTACTTCAATAATATCTAGGATATAATTATTCTAGAAATGGGACCCATATCTATGGAAATCTCACGAACTCGAGAGTAAACTTAAAATATTCTTTAGATGACAAGATATCGTTAAAATGAGGCATGGATGACTAGTTACTCCTATGGTGTTTTTCATAGCAATTATACTCTTGTTATTTGTATAATCTTCTTAAGCACTATTATTTTTTATGGAAATATATATCTGAATCATCTCCATTTATTAGTTAGTATTTCTTTTTCTTACTAATAATAGCAGCATTTTTAGAACTACTTGTTATATTATTTGGAACTCAGTCAAATTTTCTTTGATGGCTTGAGGACATGCCATATCTTTGGTTTGGGGAAGCTTAGAAATTTTATGAATGACTCTTTTTACTTTCTGAATGTTTATAGAAAGTTTTGTTTATTTCTGACAAAAGTATAGATGTTTTCAGATGTTTTTCGGGATAATGCAATTAACGAAAGATTGTTTTAATCTGTGATGAACAATGCAATAGAGGTTTACTAAAGATGATTTATATTATGTTCTCACGGCCCATAAAGTTTACTGCATAATTAGTAGCAATTAGACCCAGCATATTTTTGAACAAATGGTCCATTTGAAGGGTCGCATGTAGGGTCGAATGAAGTTCCGAATGGAAGGTCAAATGACACTCGAATGAAAATTATACTGTCATAACGACATGTTGTCAAAATTTCAAATCCTTTCGGTTTTACGGGGAAAGAATTTAATTGGTTACATCATATTCATAATTATTGATCCTTATTCACATGATTACACTCGTATTATGATTTTATTAGGACTAATTTCGACCTATGATTTTGATTACGATTTTGACATAATGTGATCTAGTGTAAACTCTATACGAGTGTGATATGATTGTATGATCTTATCAATTATCATTACACTATCAAGTATCTTATCCTCTAACCCAATTACACGCAAGAACCATCAAGTGACCTATCATCTCATTAATTCGGGTTATTATGATTTTGAATGTGTCTTTATGGAATTGTATTGAGTAATGTATTCAACATGTCCAAAGTTATCTTTGGACATGGTTGAATTTACCAAAACCCCATGAATTCATTAACGCACGCGGCCTTTTGACGGCACACGATTCAAGATTTACCATGATGGCATGATCATTTAAACGTGCCAACTCTCTTCCCGTGATCGTTCAATCACCCGAATGGATCACGTTTTAAACTGACGCCCTTGTGTATTCATTCCATTATGTCGCCCTCAATCATCTTCGTCCTCGCAGAGCCGTTTAGCCACCATTTTCATGTATCCTCTGCAAGCCTTGCAGGTTTGCCTCTGTTTGAACCATGTCTAACCGCCTTGAGCCCGAAAGCTACCCAAATTTGTTCCAGGTGCCAGAATTTCAAGAATGCAAGGAGGTTTTATTCTGCGTGGGATGGAACCCATTTCGACATCTTTTGTAGGGTTCTGATGAATAAATTTCGCTACTTTTTGCGAAAGGATTTCATGGAAAAATGGCTAGGGTTGGTCATCTCCTTTTTCCAGTAACTAAAGAAACCATTGCAGTCGCAACGAAGCTCCCTAGAGAAGGCATTCATTGGCATAAATTTTTGTTTCTTCCACGGTCAACCTACGATTTCGCTCTTAAGTCGGGTTACCAGCACATTGCAGGTACTAAAGGATTTCACCAAGAGTGGATTAAGACAGACTATATCAACCCTCTAATCATTATTATCTGCCTCATCACCTGCGAGGGTAAGTTTAATGTTTTTAAAGATTGTCATCTTCATTTATTAGCCCATTTTGTTAATCAACAGCTCCACAATTTCCCATTTTATTTTCTCAAGAGTTTGGAGAAAATGTCGAGTTAGGTTAGAAAGAACACTGTTAACCCTAGGGTTAGTTTGTATCACCATAGTTTGATTAAACTCCTAATCATGCATCAGCTCAAAGAGAGGAATCAGACTTGGGATAATTTTGTGTTTAAAGTCCTAAACCCTCACCTAAATATTAAAAAACGCCCTAGGCATGCCCGTAACTATGAATCCAGTCAAAACCCTTCCACAAAGAATAAAATCCCCAAAATTGTCCACATTGATGATGATATACCAAAGGCAAGTTCCCCTACCCGTTCACCTGCCCCTGTCAAACTCATGTCTTCTGAATTTTTACATTTTCCCCAATTTCACACTACGAAACAGAAGGTGAAGAAAATCCATTCCATTGTTCAGACCATCATCCAGACCACGGTTCATCCCATTGTTCATACCCTTCATCTAGACAGTGAGCCCGAAGCAGATAACCCCATCACTGATTCACCTTTTTTCACATCGGTTAGTGTTTCATCCGAACTGCTCAAAGATGTTGCTCGTGAGACTGTCCCTATGCCTGCTCAGGGCATGAGCTATGAAAGACAAATCCCCTATGTTGATCTTGAGACACCATCCAGGGAATTGAGTCTGCCCCCAGAATTCAAGCAGCCCACAGAACCATCCACTCCTCATCAGCCAACTATAGACCAATTAACTCAAGAATTGGCACAATCAACAAGTTGCAATGAGGAGTACAGCAAGATAATTGTATATCTTTGACAAGAGAATAAGGAGTTGCATCTTCAATTCAGGACTGTCGAGGACCTTAACAAGCCCATTACTTCTTCACATGACTCTCAACAGGAGAGGCATGTTGTTTTAAAATCACGGGCCATAAAGTTGAAATTTAAGTCCCATGTTTCATCAGCTAATTCGAAGGCAGCTGCTGACGAAACTCTTCCTTCTTCCTAACTCCATTTTTTTGCTCAGAGGGACCTGGCATCTCTCCGGTTTGGGGGAATGTTGATCCCAGTTTTTTCATTATTATGGGCTTGTAATTTACTCTTTTGGCATCTATTTTGTCAACTTTTTGGCATCTATTTTGTCAACTTTTTGACATATTTCTTGTCATACATCCTACCATTCAGCCCCAGGTATGATTGCATTTGGAATTTATGCAAGTCTTGGGTTATTTCTATTATTTTGTGATTTTACTAAGCAATTCGGTTATAATTAGAAATATATTTGATATATGAATTTGTTTTGCAGATGACAGTATTTACACGAGCTAACATTGGGCTCGCATTCACGCTAGATATGCGCAGAGCATATCCAGCTTGCCATTCATCCTCTCGATCATCCCGCGCACTATTAGTCGGCATATTCCTAAGTGATTAAAATACAAAACGGTCTTCAGTTGTTCAGTTTTCCATGTGTTGATGCTACGATCGTCCTCTCTCTAAGAAGGCTCGCCATCATTTTTTCACCGTTCGACACCATAATCCAAGGCCACATCCACGCCGGAATCTATACACCGTAGGACACGCGAGGAGAACTGACGCGCGAGATAGCGGGAGGAAGACTGCGCGTTGTCGTATGGTTGTTTGTTTTCCATTAAGATCGACTATTTTAGGAGTGGTCAACCACTGAAAGGGTCAACCCGCTCATACTTGTAAACATTATATATAGTCAACTCCAAGTGAGAGTAGGAGTTAGCTAGTGTGTAATCTGTCAGCCAACATTATAAGGGAAGCTCTGTAAAAACAATGTTTTGTATATTAATATAAGTTATATTTTCGCTGCGATTACATGTTCTTGTTCCTATGAGTGATTGATTAACATGCCACCCTAATTGCTGAGAAAGCCCCTCAACAACCAATGGTTTCCATTCCTGTGTGCGTTCTTGTTATCCCCTTTCTTGCAGATAAGTAGTTTCTATTACTGTTTTATTTATGCAAATTGGTTTCCTGTTAGTTTACATTGTTCATTTTCTTGTTTTCTGTAGCATATATTCCATTATGAGTAATTCTTTGTTTTTATTATAGTTTCTATTTCTTTAATTAAAGCAACCGGTCGCGTGCATAGTTTATCTTTAGTTTCCTTTCCAGTCTTTCTTCCAACTTGTGGTTTAGTTTTATATTGATAACTACATAGAGTTGAATTGCTTTCATATCTCATATTCAGTTTACAGTAGGTTTAGTTCTGTTAATTATCATCTTGTTGTAGATTTACTTTTGTTATACCTTAGTTATTTCATAATGCAATAGACAATAGTTTCTTTATAATCATGAATTAGCTTAAGCCATTCCATTGTTACTTCAATTACTAAATAGGATCAATTACTTCCCTCTATGCATCTTATTCTCATGTGCACGAAATCAGCTGATATTTAGATCATCTAGGCCATTTATTTCCTAATTTCCATCGTTTTTCTCATATGGACTGTCATTCAGACCGTCCGTTCAGTCTGCCATTCAGTCCTTTGTCCAACCTTTAATATTTCCCATTCTGTCTTAAACCTGTTTAAAGCTCTATTTCTTTGGATTTTGAATTATGTTTTGTTTGTAATTAGACAATGGTTATATCTATAATTATGACCTTAGTCTAGATCATTTAAAGTATCTATTAAGTTTCATCCTTATCTTTCACTTCCTTTTTACCTTAGTATGTGTTGAATTGTGTTTTGTTTTGTCTCTTGAGTCTTTTGTCTCTGATTCTTGTTCATTCACTATTGTTGTAACGTCTGATAATTATATCTCTAGCTTAGTCTAATTTATCTTTGTGTATATTGAATCTAGGATTAAACATGTGAATTTCTAGAGAAACACACCAATACTTTGTAAATTGATCATAGCATAGGACCTATTTTCTTCATTGAGTGGATACTGAAAAGTTTCATAGAATAGGATTTAGAGAAGACATCTCTATTAAGTTTTCTACTTGCTTCTTTTATTAAGCTTTCTACTTGCTTCTTTTATTAAGCTTTCTACTTGCTTCTTTCATTAAGTTTTCTACTTGTTTCTAAGTCATATTTTCCTCACACATGTTTCGTATAAGAAAAGTATACCTTTAACTTTCAAGTAATTACTAAAAGAGATTTGTTTTTTAATTAATAGGTTAGTTGTTCATAACATCCTTTTCTATTAAAGTCATTTGCTTATGAAATAAATCACAATATTTACTATCACTTGTAATTGGACACTATTTAGTTTGCATATATTTGTGGAAGTTAAGTTAGATCTAATTCCATTCAGTTTATTTACTTCTTTCGAAATCCATTTTGATACACCTCCTTCTCCAGTATCGATAACCATGAATGCATATCCTCGGAACAATTAAGGAGAGTAGAGCTAGATAAATTGATTTAATCACCGTGTATTTGTTAAACCGCCTGTATAGTTTAGTTATTGGGTTTCTTAGATTAATAATCATAATATTGTATTACATAACATAATCTTTCGTAAGATTTCTAATTTTGTTCCAAACCTTTCTAATTCACAGATTGAGAAGCAGAATAGTTAGTACACTGTAAAGAAGTAGTTTACTTTCTTAGAATAATGTTTTTTATAAAATAGGTAGTTTATGGTTGATAGAGT
The DNA here is from genome assembly GCA_001517045.1 of Pseudotsuga menziesii. NCBI lineage: Eukaryota > Viridiplantae > Streptophyta > Pinopsida > Pinales > Pinaceae > Pseudotsuga > Pseudotsuga menziesii. Next base: position 47,133 of record LPNX010082967.1, read on the forward strand.
AGAGTAGTATAGCTTGATACTGCTCTAATCTAGTACATGTGTGCCAGCCTAATTACATTAGTAGTTGAATTTCCAGAGTTTGAATTGGTTTTTCATTTTGAAATATATTTCAATATTTTCTTTTTTAAAATATTGCCACGACACCATAGGAACCTTTGTACCTTCGCATATATTTTGTATCAACTCTAAGATTACAATCCTCGGTCGATAATTGAATATTTGGTGAATTAATTAAGACATTATAACACCCAACATTTTTGGCATCATTGTCGGGGAGTTGTTCTATAAGGTAGAATAAGTAGAATCCTATTATGAAATTTAGCAATAGGCTGGTGGCGAGGGAGCGGTAAGATGAGAGGTAAGAACCTACACATCTATTATAACAGGCACCCCCAAATCCAGCAATAATAGTGGTATTATAGGATTTCTTTTTAGTTTATCTTTTCATGAACAAACATAGAGATTCAAGGGGTAGATACGTTCGAACTAGCTCCCAAAACCTTGTTAAAATTCCTATTAACCTTTATGGGGGACGAAATACCCCAACCACTAACTCAACAAAAAGACATCGAAGAATCCACATAGGAAGTAGTTCTACTTGGAAACCTAAATACTTTATAGGAGAAACCATAGACGGTGAAGAAATCCTAGCAGGAAATCCTAAAGACCCCATTTCTGAAGAAGTCCAAGAGGGTCAGCCATTGGAAATCCTGAACCCTCCACTAGTGCAGAAACCAAACGATACAACTTTCTCATTAGTAGGGGATCCTAACTTTGTTAATTTCATTGATCCTTCTCAAGTACAAGCTCTCTTTGGAAGCTCAACAAATAAATTTATTTCACATATTGAAACCTCCACAGTAGTGCCTACCATCCCTATAGAACTTAACAAAAACATAGTTGATCGTAGGAAGATCTCCCCCGAAAAAGAAGGTTGGGACACCCCATTATCACCTCGAAAGGAGCCTCCTAGATACACACTCTTTAGGAATCAAACCTACATGGAGAGATGGGGAGAGAATGAAGATCATGAAGAGGTTAGAAATGATGAAGGAGAAGGAGAAAATCGAACTGAGACTACCTTCGAGTTCCCTATTTAGACACTGCACAAGATGTAAATATGAAGAACATCCCTCCTTACCTACTTTCTATGGGAAGAGTAATGAATACTCAGTCACATTTTTGTTCGAGTTTGACATCCTCTGTAGAAGTTATAACTATCTACAAGATGCTCACAAATTAAAACTTTTTCCTGCTACATTGAAAGACTCTTCTTTAAGATGGTTCATCAAATTAGGAGAATATAGTATCAGGACTTGGGAAGATATGAAAACTATATTCTTGCAGAAATATCAAGAGTATTACAAACCCATAGACTCTCAAAACGATATTTTAAGATACAACAACTCGAAGACGAGAGCTTGGAAGACTATCTCGAAAGATTTATTTATACATTACATAAATCTAAACATAATGACCTTTGAGAAGATGCAATATGAACACTCTTCCTTAAAGGGATATCAGAAGACCTCGTAGAAAGCCTTAATCTCATGGCATCTGGCGATGTCTCCCACAAAGCCTTCGCACATATTGGGGAGATGTGTAGAAATTACTCTAGAAGTAGGGGGGAGTTGGGAGAAATCTTCAAGAGCCTTACAATAGAAATCTAAAAGGAAATACTCCCAGTTCAGGAGGAGTCACAAGGATAGAGTTCAGAAACCTATTTGAAAACATCAAAACTGATATTCTAGGAGCAATGGGTTCCTAACTATATGTGTTACAAGCTAATAAAAGGCAAGAAGAGGAACATGCATCAATGAGCATTTTTTGTCCAAGATGCAGAACTGAACATCCCCAACGAGAATTCCCATTAAATAACATCTCCGTATGTCATATATGTACGGAGGAGCATCCAACAGACGAATGCCCATCGCTACCATGGTTACAAGCCATATATAAAAGTGGGGACATTGGTGAAACCTCGAGGAGGCCTCCTTGGCAACCAAGGGACCCACCACCATATCAGAATTTGTCACCACAGCCCCCGCCTTATTACCAACCACCTCAACATTGGAACACTACAAGTTGGCAGCATTGGCCACCCCAGTATCCTCCTCCTCCTCATTTTACTCAGCAGCAGTATTGGCCACAGGGGTGGAGGGGACAGTCCTACCCCGAGTCACTACCTGTCTCTACATCTAATCATCCTTATCCTCAACATCCATCCAATACCCAGTAATTTTTACCAGGATTTGTGCCTCTAGTCCCCCTTATTACAAACAACCTCATCATTTCTAGAATACAAACCCTCCATGACCTACATTGTTACCTGCACAACCGATGCCTAATCCAAATAATAAGCCAGCTCAAGCTCTTAACAACATTGAGTTGCAAACTCTTCTATCCTACGGTTTTTCAACTGTACCTGTACATGAGATACACTTACGATCTTGAAGAGTTGTGGATGATAGACCCAAGTCATCAGTCATCATTTATGAAGAGAATGAACAGGTAGAAGACCCTAACGAAGTCATGAATGATACTATTTTGCAGGATGTGCCAAAGATTCCAGTGCATACCCATCCTCAACAAGAACCAACTCAAGAACAAAGAATCCCTCCATTTCTAGAACGATTAGCAATAAAAAAACCTATAATCCATCCTAAATACGATATTTTGAATGAATTAAAAAATGTCTATGTCAAGATCCCTCTATTACAAGCTATCAAGGATATACCAATTTACAGTAAGGTAATAAAGGAACTTTTCATTAAGAAACCAGGAAAGAAACAAAAATACCCCCCCACTATTCATGTTATAGGAGAAATGTCTGAATTTATGACTAAACAGTCTAGAATTGCAAAGTATACAAATCTAGGGAGTCCAATAGTGACTGTTATCGTAAATAATACTGCCATAGACAATACACTTATTGATTTAGAATTGGCTATTAATATGATGACCACTTCAGTCTTAGAATTTTTATAGTTGGGACAATTTCTCCGACCAACCCCCTCAATTCTGGAACTAGCAGACCGTACTACGGTAAAATTTGCTAGGGTTCTGGATGACATTGTTGTATCAACAGGCTCATGGGAATATCCTGTTGATTTCATGGTAGTAGAATCAAAGGATCCTTCTAAAGGACATCCTATTATACTGGGAAGACCATGGTTGGCTACCGCCAACACCTTCATAGGATGTAGGGACGGATAAATGACCATTTCTAATGGGTTGTCCACACAAAAACTGGCTTTAGACGGCCCAACACAACTGGTAACTGAAACCTTGTGGTGGTTAGACTTACCCTTTGGGGATGAAAATATTGAATATCTCTTCTTTCCTAGTGACTACTCCTGGGCACTTCAGGAGCAAAATACTTAGAATGTGTTAAATAAATTTGTCTCTTCAACAACTTGTATAGATTTTCCTTAGTCTTTTGCTCAACTTGATCAAATTTTTGGGGATGAGTTTCAAGAAAATATGGCCCTCTCAGCATTCGTGAATACACCATGTGTTTTTGCAATTGAAGAGCATATGGGGTCTTATATCATGCCTTGTGAGGTTAACCCTAGAAAAGTTTTACACATAAATGCAGGGTTAACCAAGAGTCAACAAGAACAATTACTTAAGGTCCTTCAAATCAAATATGGAGCATTTGCATGGGAATACACTGACATGAAAGGTATACACCCTGACACTTGTATTCACCATATTTACATGGATGCAAGTATATCTCCTATAAGGAAGCCTTAGAGGAGGATGAACCCTGCTTTGAAAGACATAGTTAAAGAAGAGTTACAAAAACTCCTCAATGCTGGTTTCATTTACCCAATTTCAGATAGTAAATGGGTATCTCCTCTAGTGGTAGTTCCAAAGAAAGTCACAAGGAAATGGTGTATGTGTGTTGACTTCATAGAACTGAATAAAGCCATGCTTAAGGACTACTTTCCTTTGCCCTTTATTGACCAAGTGCTAGATACCTTGTCCGGCAAACAATAGTTTTCTTTTCTCAACGGTATAGTGGATACAATCAGATTTTGATAGCACCTGAGGATCAAGATAAGACCAATTTTACATGTCCTTGGGGGACATATGCCTATAGAGTTTTGTCATTTGGCTTATGTAATGCACCTGCTACTTTTCAACGTGTAGTTTTAGGAATTTTTGTTGATCTTATACACTACAGTGTGGAGGTATATATGGATGATTTTACAGCCTATATTAATACCTTTCAAGAAGCTCTTGATAACCTTGAAAAAGTCTTGATCCGATCTCAGGAAACAAATCTAGCCCTAAGTCATGAAAAATGTGAAATTATATTAACATAAGGCATAGTTTTGGTCTTCCATTCATACCTCATCAACAAAGTATTATACTTCTAAAATCTTGTCTACTTTGCAATTTTGCTTGCTCATTAATCTAGCATTTGGCAACTACAAAGGTCTGAAAGAAACTGTATTGTAGCTAACAATATGAATATTTATTAGGTTTGCCACTTCACATTAAGAAATCCATAGGCATAATTGCTTTCAAATTAACTACATGCAGCCTTTCATACAAGCATTAACAACTTAAAAGCATACAATCATCAAGACAAATTACTCCTAAAGGATAAAGATTGAATCCTTAGGTCTCAGATACCACAATGTAACACCCCCCAGTGCTACACAACCACAGGAATAAGTGGCTAAAAACATACACAAAGCTTTGAATGGCTCCAAAATTTCATAAACAATTGATCAAACGATTAAACAAATCAACACAGCATAGAAGCGTATAATTGAACTATGTTAATAGCTTAAACAAGACTTTAATAATAGATTAAACCATTAATCAAATAATTAATAGCGTTAAATATATTTTAAAAACAAGTCCGACGTCCCAATATTTTTCTTCCCGACTTATTCTACCAATCCCTACTTTACTGTGTCAATCCTAACTTTATCATGTCGATCTCGATATTGACAATCAAGTTGGCACAACAACAATGCTAAACAACTAATCTTTCCTTCTGATTCTCAGCATCGACACGTCGAAAGTCGGGAGGCGACACGAACAAACAACATGACAAACTTACACTACCGACTTTTGGTTCCCAACGTCGACATGTCAAAAGTTGGGATTCAGCTTCAACATATCAACGCCTCTGTAATCAATGGATATAGTTACACATTAGAATGGTAATCGATGGTCGTGATTACTCTGATTTAACAAGCCAAACTGAAGTCGGTTTTCAAATAAACGACTAAGGCAAAGAAACATAGAGGTAACCAAGGGTTTCGACAATGACTAGGCAATGTTATTATTTCACAAAAATAACATGTGAATCTCAGGTGTCAAGTACATGGATCAACATGAAAACGTGGCTTAGGCACTCGTCTAACCCCAAGGAATTTGAATGGGTCACAACACATAGATGGATAAAAGGTAAAAGGACTAAGGTAGGGACAACCTTTAGTTAGAAAACAACATGTTACAGGCTTCCCAACAACCTCTCGAAGCCAAAACAACTCGGGAAAAACATCACAGTAGAATCCCGTAATAAAACAAAGATAATTGAACAAGCAAAAACTGTCTAATTGAATTCATAGCAGCTCAAAGCTTCAGAACCATCATTTATGATATTGAAAATACATAGCAAACATTCCTCAATAATAAACAAAGTTCCACAAGATGACTAAGGAGTATATCCTTTATCTAATAATTATCAAATATCAACATTCAAACATTCCCAAAAATAACATTAATCAATGCAATGCTCCCATCATATTTGTATGTTATACTTATTTTAATCAATAGGACAAAAACCATCCTTTAATGTAGAGGATTAATTTTATCCTTTGGAACCCATTGGCTTGGATACCAATGTCCACCTAAGGATTTAACTCATTTAAGCAAGACCAAGACATAACAACAGATGGAACCTATGGGATTTTATGCCAAGACATAACAACAGATGGAACCTATGGGATTTTATGCCCATGTCCATCTCAGGAATAATTCATGCATTTAACTTTGTTCATATATACACAAAAAAACAACCTTTGGATCCTATTTCCTTTTCTACCAATGTCCAACTAACGCATAATTCACATGAACATACACACCATTCCTCGTATTCCAAGCATATGCACTGGTACTCATCAAATAGCATATTAAGTTGTCAAAGAATTGAACTTCATAACATGATCATTCATACAAGACAATATACACATGGCCATGTCATAATCCATAAATATTCATTATATATTTTGAAATTGTCAACAAGTTATGCACTTATCTGGGGATTTAAGGGTCTGGCAACTGGATTCGTGGAAGCCATGCTAAACCCAACCGTAGGTATTCATGCTCATATATCTTTCAGCAGAACTCCACCCCCAATCCGAGAACTGTGCATTCACCACAAACTTCTCACCAACCCAAGTTTTCTCAGGGTTCAACACTATACCGTTACATGATTTACTGGTTTTGACTCAATCAATGTCAATCTGCGCAATTCATTAACTCAACTTCATTCTATTGGCACAACAGTGATAACCATCATTGTTCTTTGTGCCTAGAATTCCACTAAGTTCACTTCAAGCACTACTTGCCACTTCACTACAAATACCAAACGAAAAACGAGGAAAAAATGTTTACAACCAAAGGCTTAAGGATCTAGTTCAAGCACTCAGGTTTCTCAATCAAAGATCTACAAGTCAAGGTAAAATGCATGCAAGTGGAACAATTTCTTGGTTTATAGAATTAAAGCTCACTCCCTCTCCGGTAGTATTAGTTGGTTCCATTTAAGAGCAACAATTGGAAGGAAAGTATGAGGCTATAATGGAGCAATGCTCTTTTAAGAGTGCCATAGCAAGACATTCATACTTTTCCTCTACATATGGTCAATTGAACAATCCTCATCAGAGGCATGGTACTCATTATGACTAACTTGTTTCCTCATGTTTCTTAAAACAATTTTAATTTTGGGACATTTTTTTAGGCTTTACACAAGCCAAATAGTTAACCGTAGCATTAGAATTTTGAACATTCACTGTGACAATAATGTAATCACTAGGATGAAAATATTAGAGCAATTATGGACAAACTCACCTATTGATAGCTAGACAAGTAGGCAACAACTCTCTCTCTCTTTTATTAATACAAACTCTAAGTATTCTTGTTTAAAAAAACCAGAAAAATAAAATACAAAATAAACTTAACCATACAATAAAATAAACATAATCATTATATTAAGTATTTTAGTATATATTACAATTTAAAGTTGACATTGAAATGCAATGGTCTAAATATGCTGCAATTTAAAATTGTATAGGTCATTTGTTGAGATTGCACAATTTGGATTTAATCCATGTAGTAGAGGGTGCTAGATCCATTTATACATTCAAAAATGCAATCTCAATAATGAAAATTGCAATAGATTTAAAAAGTTCATATAAAAAAACTTACTATTTTGAACTTTGAGATTTTATCATCTTAATCTCAAAATTCACATATTAAAATTAAAATGATTAAAACAAATTGTTTCCTTTTAAAAGGTCACAGGTTCAAATGTAGAGGGGGTAGGGCATGTACACCTTGTAACTAACAATCAAATGCACAAAAAAGATCATTTGTACCAAAAACAAAGAGCCCCGTACACTAGTTTGGAGTCTAGCTTGATGGTGACTTTAAAAATTAAATTATTATTATTCTTGATATTGTTTATCATTTTGACCATATTAATTTAATCATATTTAATTGTGGTTGAGTGTTTTCCAAATTAAATTCCATGACATATGTGTTTCATTTTCAAATTGTCAAATCATATATTAAAATACTTTAAAAATTGTACTTACCTTTATTAAACATTGTACAAATTATACATTGATTTTTTTAAGTTTTATGTAAAAAAAATTTAATATTTTTTTTGTAATTTGAAAATTAAATAAAACATATCATTTCAATATTTTTAATCCAATCACAAAGTAAAAAATAATTAAAATAGATAAATAATATTTTGAATTTTAAAAATAAAAATGTAATAGTAAATTATATAAAAACATTGTAAAATTGGAATAAATATTTTTACAACACTTACAATTAATTTAAAAAGTATTTAAAACAAGATTTCAATCTTTCAAGTATTCTTACTGTTATTCACTAACCCCAATGATCTACTCCAGCTCTAGCTCCACTTTGTTTCCCTGATCCTAATAAAAATAATAAAACAATATAATGTCATAACCCAATTATTCTCACAAAATGAAGTTAGCAGGCTGGCTATACTGGCAAACTTGTTGTCATGATCTCGCAATTACTAAAAAGGATTAAACAATTTTAGTAAATGTGAACTCACAAACCAAGTAGGATAAAAGAACACTAAAATGTTTCGCTTTTCCGGAATTTTAATAGAAATTAGTTAAAATTATTCTTGGAAAGCCAGGTTCCAAGAATATTCTTTTGCAGGAGGTGTTGGTGTTGTCATCCTTTACCAGCGCTAGCTCCATTCTCGGCAAAGATTGGACACTGGTTTTCCAAAATGCCCCAATTTTCTCAAATTTTGATAGAAACTAGTTAAAATTATTCTTGGAAAGCCAGATTCCAATCTTTACCCAAATTGGTGTATTCTTTTGCAAGAGGTGTTGTCATCCTTTACTGTTGGCATCTCTTCCTAACTTCAATAATCTACTCCAACTCTAACTCCACTTTGTTTCCCTGATCATAAAAAAAAACAAACAAACAAACAAACAAATAATAAAACAATACACTCACAAAATGAAATACTCCAACTCTAGCTCCACTTTGTTTCCCTAATGGTAAGAAGAAAAATAAAACAAATAATAAAACAATACACTCACAAAGTGAAATTAACACGGTGACCGTATTGGCAAACTTGCTGTCATGATCTCGCAGTTACTAAAAAGGTTAAACAATTTTATTAAATGTGAACTCTTAAAAGACCACTAAAATGCCTTACTTTTCCCGAATTTTGATAGAAATTGATTAAAATTATTTTTGGAAATTTATTTTTTACAATTCCACAATTTCAGTAATTAAATTTAATGTTCTAAACTAAATGATCAATTTTAAAACCACCTAAATTGTGAAAATTGTAAATTTAAATTGTTTAAACTACCATTTCAATATAAATTTCTCTACCAAACCCTCCTGTATGTATGTCATTGAACACTTATACTACTCCCTCACAAACAGCAATTTAAACACTTATACTACTCCCTCTCAAACCCTCCTGTGAAAATTGCAATTTGAACAATTTAAATTACCATTTCAATATAAATTGCTCTGTCAAACCCTCCTGTATGTATGCCATTGAATACTTATACTACTCCCTTACAAACAGCAATTTGAACACTTATACTAGTCCCTCACAAAGCTCCTGTGAAAATTGCAATTTGGATAGTTTAAATTACCATTTCAATATAAATTGCTCTGCCATGCCAAACCCTCATATATGTATGCCATTGAATACTTATACTACTCCCTCACAAACAGCAATTTGAATACTTATACTACTCCCTCACAAACAGTAATTTGAACACTTATATACTCCCTCACAAATCCTCCTCTTGTGAAAATTGCAATTTAAACAATTTAAATTACCATTTCAATATAAATTGCTCTGCCAAACCCTCCTGTATGCCATTGAACACTTATACTACTCCCTCACAAACAGCAATTTGAACACTTATACTGCTCCCTCACAATTTACAAACACTCCTGTTTGTATGCCATATGAATTCTTCCTTGAAAAACGTGCCCTGTAATCCCAACCAACCCAGACTCATTTGTTTGTAGATTGTAAATGCTCTGAATGCAGGCAATCTTAAATACATGGCTTCTTCTTTTAAGATCAGAGAGACTGTGATGTGACTTTTATTCCATTCTCCAAAAATTATCTATCACCCAGGAATCGATCCCATCCACGGATGGAATTTGACGACGGTAAATGCCCGTCATGGGTCATTTTACCGTCAAAATCTGGCTTAGAATAAAAAAAACGTTTCAGATTTTGATTGTTACCGGCAATTTTGACAGGTGTCCGCCATTTGAAATTCAAACCCTGATCCCATCATAATGGCCTTCAAATCACCCAATTCAATAAAAATAATCAATAATAAGTTTTGTAGTTTTTCTATGCATGTACTGCGCGGATATATTTATATTAATACACAACTGTTACAGGAATTTCGGGACCAGGGTAGGGATTTTGATGGATTTGGTGCGATCAGTATGGATTTCAGTGAAAGTTCAAGAATTTTTCCCAAATAGAATGATAGCGATAGCAAAATTTATTATTATTATTTAATAAATAGTTGATTTATTTTGGTTATGTTTTTTTTCAGAGGAAAAAATAACAGTCTTTGATATTCATATGAATCGAAAAGACATATTTAACATTTCATGTGACTGTCCAGACTATCTATGTTCTTCACCACCGGCCTTATGGAAGGCCATCATCTCATACCAAACAACCAACTGAACAGCATACAATCTGAACAGCAATCATACATAAACAATATATACAGTCAGAGCAGCCAGCTAAAACAGTAAAGAAGATGTAAACTAAGTCTGTTCATATACAGACTTATTCATCATCCCTGAAGGCTCAGGTCAGATATTCCTTCTATCAGTGGTGTCCTTTAAACATATCCTCCCAGGAAATCAAAAGCAGCCAGCTGAAGTTCAACCCAAACAGGCAGTGAAAAGAAAAACAATATATCACAAGTCCGGATGCTGCAAAATAAATAGAACAGCCATCAAATTAATAGCAACAGCCATCAAAATAGGGAGAAAGGACCTTCCCCAATAACCAAACCATCCAAATATTCCGTGAAGTATCCAAGACCCAGATTCATTTTAAGTGCCTTCTTTGATAGATCATCAGCTAGCATGTTGAGTTCCCGATATATATGTTTAAAAGTCACACGTGGGGCCAAGTGCAACATCGAAAAGATTTCATCACACCAATGTTTCAATGTGGGTATATTAAGGGTGGAAAGTTTTTTCACCCATGATATAACCACCATTGAATCACCAAAGATCATGTGGATGGGCAGTCCCATCAGCTTGCAAACTCTGAGTACAGACCATAGTGCCAGCAATTCTGCATGAGTGTTGGAGCATAATCCACAGCCCACAAAAAAACAAAAGTAATGGGTTTCACTTATATAGATCACAAACCCAGCACCTCCCATATTCCTTTGTGCCGCACCATCAAAGTAAGCAACAGGGAAGACATGTACAGGCCTTGCCACCATATTTTCCGAAACAAAAAAACCCGGGCCCTCACGTCCCTGTCCCGATTTCCGGCATTTCACTTGAAAACTTTTGAATGATCGGGCCGCGGGCGGTGAGACTGCTTGCACGCACGCCAAGGAATCCAAACATTAACATTACAACAGGAAGAGTGGATATTCATACAATCGCTCTACGCATTTTTAAGGAGTTTTACGGAAGGTGAATACGGCTCCACTCTCCACTGTCCAGTGTCCACTCGGACTCTCCAGTGTCCAATTTCCAGCGATTATAACGGGGTAGAGAGATTATAACAGGTTTGATGTATAAAATATATTATATAAATTAATAATATATGATTTGAGTTATTTTAAATGTTTTAAAATTGATTTGTGTTTTTTTTATTTTATTAATAATGTATAGTTATATAGAGATTTGATTGGAAAAAAATTTGCTCATAATTTATAGCACTCAACCATTTAAGCTAGTTTATTAGTTAGGCTTATTTTTTATTATATACATAATTTGTGGTGGTGTGGTTTTGTTTAGAGTTTTAGAAAATTGGGTATATACATGGCAATTTAAGAGGAAAAGCACAATTAAGTGTTTTTCATCATCAACACTATCTCACAAAGATGAATGGCTATCCTTTCAACCCATGGAGTTTTAGGAAAGGTCCAAAGACCCACCTCATGAGAGTTCGTTCTTATTTTAGGCATGTGGATCTTCTTCTTTACACTAGTTAGAAAGAGAGGATCTTCAAGATTATTGTTAATGACCTCCTTGTAATATCTTAATTTTCTTTTATTTTCCAAATTTTAATCACACCACAATTTCTCTTTGAACTTGGAAGCAATAATATTTTTAATATCATCTATATTTTGCAAAGTAACATTTTTGTCAATCAGTCATATCTTTAACCAATACAATGGCCTCTTTATGCTCACCTTGTTTGAGTCTTAGGTGGTTTTCGTTAGGATTTGAAGCCATTTTTCAAAGTTTTTGGTCTCACCGTAAAATTTTAAAGCAATTTTCAAAAGGTTATGGTATTCCAAGTTATTTAATTTTTTTTATATCTCTTAAATTATTTAATGATAGTTTTCCAAATTATTTAATTTTTCCTTATAATTCATAATGTTTTCCAAGTTATTTATTTTTTTAATATACATTTAGCTCATAATCACTTGAATTGATAATTATGATTATTTTTCACAAGGAAAAAATAGCTCTACTGTTTTTTAATTCTGGCTGGGCCTTGCTCTTGGGCAGGCTGCTTCGGACCATTTTCCATGGAAATGGGATGTGAATAAAGCCTTGCTTCCCTGCTAGCCTCCTCAAAAGTATATCCGTTATTCAAATTTATGAATGAAACTATATATATCCGTTATTCAAATTTATGAATCAAACTATATATATAGGTTTGTTTTCAAAGACGCGGATATTCCGGTACGGCAAGGATTGCCACGAAAGATTGCTCAAGCACCAATCGTCGAGATTTTGATAGAGAGAGTCGTGTAACCTATACAGTTCAATCCATACCTGCTTGGTTATATTCATCATTTAAAGAGTTGGTTTGAAAAGTGTGACTACCCTCATCATTACATGTATCATCAATACATATCATTTAAAGAGTTAGTTTAAAAAGGTTTGAGTACCCTCATGATTATATACATTTTCGATATATCGTTTATGGAGTTTACTACGTGCTGGTATTATGAATCTATGTGGGTTGGGTTTATCTAAAGTTTGAAGGTGGGATAATGACAACAATTGAAGCACGAAAGCATCAATAGTATAGTCTCGACCTTTGGTCTGGAATGGTTGGGGTTTATTCATAAATGGAATGGCTTAAGATTTATTTGTGTGAGAGATTTTTTATTTATTTGTGAGCTGTGTTTCGAGTCCAATGTTCTCTAGTTGATTTAAGCTAAAATTTATTGGTGAGTGACAATCAAAGTTTAGTGGTTAGGAAATAGGGGAAGAATAAGTTTTGAGTTAATAGTCTATCACTAACCATAGCCATTGAAGATAGAAATCTTAGATATATATATATATATATATATATAAGCATTTTAAACATAGTCATAGTTAATATGAAGAACCTTCTTCTCTTTTGGCAAATAGATTTTCATATGCATTTTGGCTCATTCTTTAATATATTTGCCTATAAGTTTATATTAAGAAATTTTGGAAATGGATTGTCCATAAAAACGTTCAAATTGTCATAGGGCCATTCTAGAGCTCCAGTGAGTACTAAGTCTTGTGTAGGCATGAAGAATACATAGTTGAAAATAGAACATTTTTTCAATCAGTATTAAAGTTTATGAAAATGAAAATAATTGTATAGTTATCGATACTATGATTAAACATAAAACACAAATCAAATAATTGAAATAGAATGTTCAATGCTCAAAAAAACGGTTTACAGTTTGAGCAAAACTTCCCATTTGGTTCCAAATTAAATATGTCAATACGATCTATCTATACAAAAAAAATAAAAATACACTAGATGCTAGAAAACACGGGCATAAAACATAAAAAGATGAAGCAAATATCAACCATGTTTTTCTTAATTACTAATTATAATGATATATAAATTTGTTTTGTATTTAAAAATAATTCTAGTTTTTTTTTAAGTTTTTTAAAATACCATATAAAATAAATTAAATATCGTAAATAGTTAATTTGTATGAGAATGATGCAAAGTGCGTTTACAACCCTTAATACAAAATATACTTGTATTAAAGAATTAGTTTAAGACTAGTTTTTTTTGTTTTAATTTCTTCTTAAAATAGAGATTTGCCCTTCTTGTTTGATGGAGTAGATGGATTGATCACAATCTCCCAAACACCAAATTTCTTCAGATAAGCCCTCATTTTGCTCCTCCAACTAAAATAATCTGCCGTATCAACTATTGGCACGACATTGCTTGATGACTCTTCTTTTGCTTCCATTGTGTCTCTATGGATCTCCTTCAAGCTTGCAAGGCTTGTGACGAAGGTCGGCTCTGATACCAATTGTTGGACACAATGGCCACACTGAAAGGGGGAGGTGAATAAGTGTGTGAGAAATTTAAACATTTTTACCTTCTTTTAATCAATCAAAGTATATCAAGCACTAATCGCATAATCATATTCTTCAATTGAATCAATCGTGAGTCATAAGCATAAACATCACATCAAAAGGACACAAGAATATATGGAATTTTGATCTTTATTTATTATACATGGAAGAAAGCAATCTTCTCGATTACAATCAGCGCCAACTGATGAAAATAGCACCAACTCTCATAACAAGACCTAACCTGGTTTTCTTAGCTCCAACTAAGAAGGGTTTGAGGTCCAATCCTCAAGTGCAAGATTCTTCTTGCAAGCAATCATATGGCTCTGCTGCACAACCAACCTCTGCACATCAATCTCTACTCATCACTTTGCTGGTCAACATTGTTCATCAATCTCTAGTCAATCTGCTCATCACTGTTTCTCATCAATCTTTGGTCAATCTTCTCATCATTGTTGTTCATCATAGTTGCTCATCACTACTACTCAAGTATCTCTGCACATCAACTTTGTTCATCACCGCTGGTCATTCTTTTCTGCTCATTGATATTGTTGGTCAATCTACTCATTTACACATCATTGTACACCTCATCATACACAATTATTGAACAAGTAATTATGCTCTACTTTCACTGAACATAAGGCATGCATCATCATTCATCATCATCATAGGTATGCATCATCGTCATAGGGTATGAATCCTCATCATCAAATACACATCACCATCATCATCTCAGTTTGCACCGTTTATGCATCATCAACATCAAGTATACATCATAGTGCATAGGAGAGTATCATCACACTATGGTATGCATGTACATCATATTGTATAGGAGTGCATCAACATCATAGAGTGTACATCATTATCACATGCATTATCATCATAAAGTGTATCATATCATAGTATAAAGGTTTGCAACATCATCATCATAGCCTCCATAATGAATTCAAATATATATACCAATATAAAGGCTCATATACTAAGATCAAAGATAAACTCTATCCATGAGAGACATGTGTCATCACAAGAGAAACCCAAAAGAATGAAACCATGCCTTTCCAAAGATCACAAGATAAAGAAATAGTAGAAAAACCAAAATAATTTCTAGATCATGTCACCACATAGCCCTCGTAACAAGCTTTCCAACGAGCCAAGAATTTTGTAATTCTAATTCCGTATGAGAAAGTTATGCCAATGTTAGTGAATATGCCCATAAATTTCTTCTCCACAAAGTTTCACACTTTTCTCCAAGAGTTGCGAAAACACTGAGAGAATTGATGATGAACAAATGAAATATTTTGATATATTTTTGGAGTGTGAGAATGTGTTTAAATACACATTCAAGTGGACATATCTCATGTTGGCTGACTTGTCTTCAAAGGTAAGAATTTTTATTAATTTGAATTTTATTTTTTACTTTAAACTTCTTATCACCTCAATGGTCAACCTTAAGTATTTTTATTATTTTTCTTACCACCTCAATTGTCAACTTTATGTATTTTTATTATTTTTCTCACCACCTCAATTGTCAACTTTATGTATTTTTATTATTTTTCTTACCACCTCAATGGTCAACCTTATGTATTTTTATTATTTTTATTTTTTAAACATCCTTCAAAGTCAGCCACATCATTTAAAATTCATGGAAATGTGTCCTCCACATCTTCTTAGGGTTGCATCAAGCCACTAGGGCTTTTAATGACATGTCATGTGCAAGGTGCCATCATGGGATTCAAGCTTGTTACTAAATGGACCATCATTGAAAGCCAATATGTGTGTGAGTTCCTTAACCACATCAAGTGCAAGCATTGGGCATCAAGGTCTTCACAAGGTTCCATGACTTCATTAAGTCACCAAAGACCACATCATCATGCCATCTAACCATGTCAAGTGCAATAAGTGGGCTCCATGACCTTTGCAAGGGTATCAGGGTCTTCATCGGGGGTTACATGGGCTTCTTCATCATACCATGGGTTCCATAGCCTGTCAAGTACCATGAAAGGTCATCATCATCATATAAGAGCTCAATTACCCCAATAAGGGTTGCAAGGTCATCAAACCACTAAGTGTGGGTCCAAGGACTTCATTAGGGCTTCTTCAACAAGGAAGAGGCTTCATAGGCTTCTTCAACCACCTCAACCACACTATGAGACCCTCAAAGGTCAAGATCCATTGTGACATCATCTATGGGGTAGCTGGGTCTTCTCATGGGGTACTATGATACCATCAGAGCATGAATGACCACAAAATGGGTAATTAATGCTTCTCTAACCCATCTAGGGGTTCTCCATCGTCCATCAACGCTTCAAGACCATTTCCAGGGTCTTCAAAACCATCGGAAAGGGTCTTCAACATTTTCAATAACGTCGTGGCTCAAAGATCCATCCTTGTGGGTACAAGGACCTTGTCAACTCGATACAAGCTGCTTCAAGGGACAAACCCACTCTGTAAGGGGTCCAAGGCTCAAACCCACTCTGTAAGACACTGCAAGTGGAACTTGGTGGCATCAATCACAACATATCAGACCACTGCAAGTCCATGTTGACGTTACTGACAATTTCATCACCAATTAGTAAATTAAAATATTACTTTTTATATATTACAAATAATTAAGACCTTTTGAAAAGAATATAATTCATAATCCTAAAGATACCATGTATTATGAATGGATTCATAACACGATATATCATGAATGAATATATGAGATGGTTTAATAATATTATTATTAAATTATTAAAATAGAGATTAGTAAATTAAATTATTATTTTTTATATATTAAAAATAATTAATATTTTTGAAAAAAAATATAATTCTTATAATCCTATGGGATACCATGTATTATAAATGGATTTCGACATGAATGAATATATGAGATGGTTTAATCAATATTATAAGGGTTCGGTTTTTTGTGATTGGATAAATATGATTTTTTTTAATTGAAAAAGGTTAGTTGTTAATTATTAATTATTGCATTTATTTTATTATAGAATTTATGAGCATTTATGTTTATTTTTGCATTGTTGATTTTCTTCTTTATACTAGTTAAAACATAAATATATTTTTTATTTTCTAGAATAGGGTTGATAACCTCTTTATAGTATTTTAATATTCTCTTATGCTCTAATTATTTATTACATCACAACTTTTTCTTGAATTTAGATGTAATAATACCTTTAATATTATCGTTATTATGCAGAGTGACATCTTTCTTGGCTCCCCAATTAGTTAGTCAAGTTCAGTATCTTTATGCCAACCCCGCTTAGGCCGCATGTGTGAACATTCATACATTTACTCATCAAGATCATCTATATTTATCTCCATAAAAATAATATCTTGCACATAGAGAAGACGAATGATTATTATAGAACTAAAATTGTGTTGACACAACCTACTTCTTCCAAACAACCCTTTAACTTGTCAATATGTCATAAATAAAAAATAATAATGTACCCTACCACCAACTAATCTACACTACGAGAGTGTATTAACAAACATTTTAAATAATATACAAAAAAATATAAAATGTTAATAAATTGAAAAATTAGAATAATAATAAATAAAATATAGATACAAGAGAAACTCAATAATTGGTGATCTTAGAGCCCGAACGGGTGTGGCTCATTGGCATAGCTTGATATGAAGTCACTTATTGTAAAGGAGGTCACGAGATCAAATCACACCTTGGTTTACAAGTGTCCTATGCCTTGTGGGCTATTGTGGGGCACCTACGTGTATACTGGTAACAGGAATGGACCCCTGGACCTTGTGTCACACGAGTACCAGCCCAGCCCCAGTGGTCGATTCCCATAATCAAAATAATAATAATAATAATGGTTGATGTTAGTATTTTTAGTCCCTCCCTTAGGCAGGACTATTGTTTTTTGTTTTTTTTTCCATTATTTTCATGGATGTACATTTAATATGTCAACATGTATAAAGTACAGCTAAAGTTTTATTTTTTATTTTTTATTTTTTTTATAGGAATTTCTTTCAAACATGATTGGTCCCATACCATGAAATGAAGATTAAAAAAAAATTAACAAAAAATAGAATAAATATATATAAAAATTCCTAACATTTATGCGTGGCAAGCTGGACACAATTTGTTGCTTTTTGTTGATTAACTTCCAATTTTTTTTGTTTATTCCCTTCGAATAATAGCTTCAGATTTTTTTCCCATTCCCTTCAAGGATTGGAAATAGGGAGTTTCTGTCTTTTTCTTGTTATGTAATAAAACTCATATCACTACCTTTTTGTTCTTCGAGGGAACAATGCATAGGGGGCCCACCCAAAGGGGCCTCGCCCATTTGCTTTAATTAGGGAGCTAATCAGATGGGGGCATCGAGTGAAGCCTTTATATATCAATGTATAGCCACCCGAGGATTTGACCCCGAGACCTATTGCTCACAACTTACAAAACTCAACCACTTCAGCTAGCCCATTGGGCTACATGTCACTACATATTTAAGCAATAATTGCATTGGTGCATATATACATCATAAGCACCAAATAAGGTTTAGCAATTTTATAATACAATATTGATTTTATTATTTTATTTTGTTAGTCCCCAACTATGTATCTAATTTTTAGTATTAGTTTGAATGTAATTTTTTCTTAAATTAGATTAGCTATTTTTATATTATCTCATTAGTGCTATACTAGAAAAATGACCATATTTTTTTAGTTGTTTTCATTATTTTCATGGAAGTATATTTAATATCTCAACAAGTTTAAAGTGCAACTCATTTTTTTTTAGGAATTTCTTTCAAACATGGTTGGTCCCATACCCTCAAACAAAGATTAAAAAATAATTGACCAAAAATATATATAAAGTTTCCTAGCATTCAAGCATTGAAAGCTGGACATTTTCCTTTTTTTACTGATTTCTTTCCAATTTTTTTTTGCTTATTCCCTTCCAATAATTTTTTTTGATTCCCTTCTAGAATTGGAAATATGGAGTTTCAACCGTCTTTTTTTCTTGTTATATAATAAAACCCATGTGAGTGCATCTTTAAGTGATAATTGCATTGGTTCATGATGATGATGATGATGATGATGGCTAACGTCCCCTGAGACCAAACTTTGGTCTATCGGACCTAAAGAAATGAATTATTTAGTTTGTTTTAAAATTGTATTTCTATGCTCAAAGAGCTTGGAGAGAAGTGTCCCGAGCTCACTGTAATTTTGACAAGTTAAAACGCTGGGAAGGTCGGTATTGCAACAAAGATTAAGGAACTCAGATCTAATGTGGGTGCACGTAGGGCACTCTAAGAGGAAGTTATTTTCATCCTCAATGTTCATATTCTCGCAGAGATGGCAGATCCCTTCCACCCATGGTGTTTTAGGAACTGCCCAACGACCTGTTTCTCTATGGAGCTCATGAGAGTTCGTTCTTTTTTTTTAACAAAAATGATTATATTGATATGAGTGATTCAGCTAAAAGACGCTGATCAAGAGTACAGAGAACCACGAAAACTCCCCATCCTTAGACAGTAGGCAAATTATGGAGGAATTTCCAGGCTTATCTTTGAATTAACCTTGAGTTCATAACACCCTATATCTATGAATTTATTAGTTGCTTTGTCCACCCTCATATTAAGCTCCCTAAGAACATGAAAGAATTCAATCTTCCTGAACCTTTTGGCCATATATCTGATTCTTTTTAACAATCTTTCCATCCGCTCATTTTTGCCCCTTCTTCCTCTGCTCATTGCTTGGATAATTAGCCTAGAGTCTCCGATAACCGCAACTTCATCCGCTCCTACTTTTTGCACCTGCTTAAGGCCTTGCCATAGCCCATATGCTTCTGCCATATTATTAGAGTCGTGTCCAATGTTCCAAGAGTATTCGATTTCCACTTTCCCTCTGGGGTTTATGACAACTCCTCCTCCTCCCGCTTTCCCCGGATTCCCTTTTGAAGCTCCATCAAAGAACAGTTTGAAAATATTTCGTTCTCTTAACCAGTTCTCAAATTGGGATTTATCCATTCGGATTTCCCAATCCTCCAATTTTTTTACGGCTATACTATTATTTTCCTGAATATTGAGACTTTGCATCCATTTTTTTCTTTTTCTGTCAACTCGACTTTGTTGTACGGAATCGTGGTACTACTTACCACCTCACCAAGAAGAGCATTGATTTTGACATTTAACTTCCACGCTGGTTGACTCCTATTCTGAAAAATTCTCTGATTTCTTTCTATCCAGATGCACCAGCAAACAATTTTAGATAGTTTCAGCCAACAGGCTCTCACACCATTTTTTTTAGCCAGCTCGCCCTTGTACATTTTTTCCCAATTGATGAAGAATTCATGATTACTTCCACTCCATTGAAACCCGTCTTCTCCATTCAGCATTACTTCCTTCCAGATTGAAATAGTATATGGGCAATTAAAAAAGAGATGAGAAGTAGATTCTGAATTTACAGCACGGAGAGGGCAGCGGAATGGGCCTGCTATCCCCCTTTTCTCCAAGTTCTCTCTGGTTAGCAGTCTTTGGTGAATCGGTGTCCAAATGAACACCTGAATTTTGGGTAGTGTTCTGTTGTTCCAAATCGCAGGATTCGCTGGCACATTATAAGTTGCAGCATACTCGTTGTACCCCCCAGCGGTCGTCTAGATGCCAGTTCGGTTGCCCCAGCCACGTATATCCTTCAGGGAGAGGGAAATCGGTGCTATCCCAGCCAGGTGGTTGAGCAGCTTCAGTTTGTCATTCTCCAACACAGCTGGGCAGTCCAGCATTACCCACGCTGTCCAGCGATGTGAAGTTCACCTCCCACTCGAATATACTCCAAAGCGAATTTAGAGCTCTCGCCTCCATCCAAGACTGCAAACGAGGTAGACGTGGAGGAAGTTTACCAAGAATCGAATCCTGCCAGAAGTTAATGGCTTTCCCATTACCCGGTATCCAGTGTAGCTTTTCGATAAATTGAGGCAACGTTTTTTTACACAGATTGAAGATGGGGGACCCCTTTGTTCTCACGTGATCTCCTTCCAGGCATTTGAGCCTTGGTCCTGGGAAGTATTTATTTTTAAGAGCCCGGCTACACCAGGTTGGCTTAGAATCTAGCATATTCCAGAGTAATTTGGCCCCAATGGCCAAGTTTTGACATTTGAGGTCCCTGATTTGAAGTCCTCCCTCATTTCTTGGCAGCTTAACGATTTTCCAACTTACCAGAGCATACTTTTTACCTCCTCCATTGTTCCCACCATTCCAGAGAAAGGATTTCAGTAATCCCTCAATTTGATTTATGATTTTGACAGGTGCTAGGAGTAGAGAGCATTGGTAGAGAAAGTAGTTGTTCAGGACAGCTTTAATTAAAACAACATTCCCAGCTAGATTCAGCCATGCAGTCCCCCAGCCCGATATTTTCCTTTTTATTTTTTCCACTATGGGGTTCCAATCCGAGGACTTGGATTTTTTTTTGACAATAGGCACCCCTAGGTATTTGAATGATTCCCAACTTACAGCTCCGTCCATATTTAGAATTCGGGATATATCTGACATTTCCCTCGGGTTAATGTTCCATCCGAAGATCTGACTCTTCCTGAGATTGATTTTACTTCCAGAGGCCTGGCAGTAACGGTTTAGGTCAGCTTTGAATCGCCGAGCTATAATCTGGCTGGCACCTCCCGTTAAAATGGTATCATCGGCAAACTGAGAGTGGTTAATATCTTTAGTTCCTCTAGCCATCCTTATGCCTGGAATCTCCTGCTCTAGTCTAGCGTGTTCCAATTGGAAACTGAGTACCGAGGCCTGAATGGTGTAGAGTAGAGGTGAGAGCGGGCATCCTTGCCTTAGTCCTCTCGTAGCTTGGAAAAAAGGGGCTGCTCTTCCGTTAATGAGGGGGGTAATCCATGGCTTGCTGATGTAGGCCTTGACCCAAGAGACAAATTCGGGAGCAAAACCGAATCTCATCATTACCTGAAGGAGGAATGGTTGGCTAACTTTGTCAAAAGTGTTTGCCAGGTCTAGTTTCACTGCCATTCCTTTGTCTCCATTCTTCAGGCTAGAGTGGATGGCTTCTTGCACTAAAATGATATTATCCCAAATCTTCCTTCCTTTGATGAATCCACCTTGGTTCTCTGGGATAATGACTGGCAGGATGTGCTTTAGTCTGGTGGCCATGATCTTAGTGATGATTTTATACCCTATGTTACACAATGAAATTGGCCGGAACCTGTCAAAAGTCTTGGCATCTTTCTCCTTTGGGATGAGGGCCAAGAAGGCTGAATTCGTACTTCCTCCGATCTTGCTACAGTTCTGAGACTTTCTTATCATTTTAAGTAAATCTTTTTTAACAATGTCCCAGCAGATAGATATGAAATTCACATTATACCCGTCTGGTTCGGGGGCTCTGTCCTCCTCCATGGTAGCAACAGTTTCTTTAATCTCCTCCAACGTGATGATTTGGTTCAGGTGGTCGTTGTCACTACTCTTTATTGAACTGGGGACAAGATTCAGAAGCTGGGCGTTGCTAGGGGTAGGCTAATCGGTGAACAGCTCGCTGAAGTAATTGGTGGCTTCAGCTTTAATTTCATCAAATTGGCTGATTACCTTATCGTTGAGCTGAATCTCAAGGACGCTATTCTGATTTTTCCTAACCTCAGTCAACTTGTGGAAGAATCTTGAATTTCTATCACCGTCCCTCAACCATTTACATTGGGATTTGAGGTGCCACCATTCAGCCTCCTCTCTACACGCCGCGTGAAGATTCAATTGTAGATTTGTCTCCTTTTGAATGTCAATAATAGTCACATATTTATCCTCCATATCGGCCTGGTGCGACTCCAGCATGTGGGCAGCTTGGAGCTTGGCAAAGTTTGGATTTGGGAGCGTCTTAGCCCAACTCTTCAATGTCTTCTTGAGCCTTCTCAGCTTCTCCTCCCAGACAAAGAAGGGGGATCCTGTAACCGGATGGGCCCATGAATCTGCTACAATCTGTAGGAATTCATCATGCTTAGCCCACATGGAATTAAATCTGAACGGTATAGGGCCTAGATTTTTTTCTTGCTCCATTTCTAGAAGGATGGGCTTATGATCGGAGCCTCCGAAGGGAAGGTTTTTGGATGAAATAATCAGGCCTAGCAGGAGGAAATTATCCTGAACCAAGAATCGATCAAGTCTGGCCGCAATGTGCCCAGGCCCAAACCTCCTATTGGTCCAGGTGTATTTCCCTGTAATAGGCTTGATATCAATGAGGTCCCAGGTCGTGATGATATCTTCCACTATGTCTATGATGGGGTCTTTAGAGCTAGAGCCCCCTCTTTTTTCATTCTGACTAGGGGTGAGATTCATATCTTCAGCCAATATGACATTACCCTGCAGATTATTTCGTTCTTCACGGAGAAGATTCCAACAGTTTATTTTTTCGCCATAAGAATTGGGAGCATATATGTTGATTATACTTACCAAAGAATTGGTGTCTTTTTGTCTCAGCACTGTGAGGATCCAATGGGTGCTATTTTTGATGACCAAAGCTTCGAATTTTCTGTCATCCCATAGGGTTCCTATACCCCCGGATGCTCCTCTGGAGCTTAAAACAGCGGTGCCTTTTTTTTCCAAAATTTTTTACTGGTTTGGAGGAATGATGTCTCCTCCAGCTTGGTTTCCTGGATCAGCAAGATGTCCGGTTGGTGAAGGGAGATTAGATCTTGCATAGCTTCTTCCTTGCCTTTGCTGCCGAGCCCTCTCCAGTTCCAGGAAATAGCCTTCATTACTTACTTTTGGAGGTCGTGGGCATCCCTTTAGGGGCATGCCCATGCTGACGGGTGTTTCTTGGGTTTTTCAGCAGCTTTTCCAAGGTTAGCTGGGATCCTTGCAACTTATCCTTGTATGTTGCTTGCTCCCGTACTTCTTTTCTAGATTTCCTTCCTTTTGTTTTGGTCATTCTTAGAGTTGTTATTTCAATTTCCCCTTCTTCCTCGTCTTCCTCTTCCGAGTCCAGTTCTTCATCTGATTGCCCCTGACTTTCTCCTACTTTAGTTTCTGTTGTTTCTTCCTCATTGTCTCTCCCTTGGTCTGAGATGACTGCTTCCGGTTCTTTGCTTTTTTCTTGGCTAGATCTGTCTTCTGTTTCAATGGGTTCCTCCCTTGCTTCCACTGATTCTGTAGATCTTGAGGGTTCTTGGGGTTTTTCGGATGGGCCATTCCCCTGACCTTTCTTAGGGCCCCCACCGGTTTGATTTTTAGATTTGGATCTGTTCACCCTATGCCATCCTTCCCCCTTCTCCTGTAGGCTTTCTGGAGTTTTAGGGCAGTTTTGGATGAAGTGCCCATACTCGTGGCATCCTCTGCATTTGAAGGGGAGCTATTCATAGTCCAATTTTTGAATGTGAGACCAGTTCCCCACCATGAGATTTATTGCTTATGGCAATCCAGCTTCGAGATCGACCTCCACGCATATGCGGGCGCATGCATATTGGTCCTTTGGACTGGCCATGTCGATATATTTTCCCAGTGCGTTCCCTATAGCATGTAGGGATTTGGGATTCCAGTAGTGCATAGGTAGGTTGGGCAGTCTGACCCAGACTGGGATAGCTTTAGGGGTATCGGCTTCAGGGTCGAAGTCCGGCGACCATCCATTGAGGTAAAGACCTTGCGGCCCCATCAAGTAGGGCCCATTCCTGAAGATTAAGTCTTTGTCGTCTTTAGATTCGAAGTCAAAGAGGAAGTATCCCCTTCCGATGGAGTAGGAGGCCACGTTTTTGGATATTAGCGGTCGCCGGTTCCTTTGGACCCAGCTATCAGTGGTTTTGGGTGAGGGCCATAACCCTGTGAACTGCCCGATCAAAACTCGGTCTGCCAATGACAGGGAAACCCGGATCATTTCTTCCGGGGGAAGGGCTACCTCCAGCACATCTTCTATTCGCTTAACGAACTTCGACAATTCTCTTTTGCCTGATCGCTTGGCATGATTGGAGATTAGCCTATCGAAGGCTTCCGAACGGTTAGGCGGGGATTCACTGCCTACCTCCTCCACCATCTTATTGTCCCACCCACTTCGGGCCAGCTTCAGAGCATGGATTTAGAGGGGAGGGCCTCCAAAGCTTCCAGCTCAGCAATCAGCCAATCGAGGAGGACATCTTTAGATTGCATGCAGCCTCGGGATCGGGCCTGTCTCTCCTTGGACTAACGCCCTTCACGCTGTCAGAACAGCCTCGGCCCACAAGGAGCTGCGTCCTCGTCCTCGCCTCGTCCAGATCGCTCAGTCCAAAATAAAAACATCTTTGTTCCATGAGAGTTCGTTCTTATCTTGGCTATATTAGTTTTTTTCTTTGAGCTAGTTTAAATAGAGAGATACTTTTGATCTTTTAGAGTAGGGTTGATGACCTCGTTATAATATCTTAGTTTTCTTTTAGCCTCTAAATATTTTTCGCACCACATTTTCTCTTTAAACTTAGAAGTAACAATATTTTTAATGTTATTAATATTTTGCAATGCAATAGTTTCGTCAATCTCCCAATGGTTTACCCAGGCCCTCGTATCTTTATACCAACCTCGCTTAAGTCTTAGGTGGTTTTGGTAGGAATTTAAAGCTAGCTTAGGAAGTCTATGGTCTCCAATGTTATTGATTTTGTGCTTGTATAACAGGAGCCTAGTCATAGCAAGGCTCTTGATAGTGGAAAGACCCTCTTTTATAAGGATAATAGGGTAGGGTGTATTGCTTTTAATTTTGAGGTTATACGTTATAAACCGCTTCTGGATTTGCTCAATATTTCTCCAGGATTCTCTAGAGATGCCGCAACCCCAAACCTCACACCCATGCAAGATAACGGGAGTGACTAAAGTTTCAAAGAGGAGCTTCTTTTTATCCCACCTCACAAGGTTTGTTGCTTTCCAATTATTTTCGAGACCAAAATAAGCTTTCCACCCTCCATTAATCCTTTTCTCAGTGCTATATTTCAAGTTGAGGTTATGATGAATATCAAGTCCTAGGTATTTGTAAGAAGACAGTTCCTCCAAGTTGTTATTTTCATACACAAAATTAGCGTAAGTGTCCTTCTTGGATTTGATAATCATAAATTTTGTTTTTCAGTATTAATAGTCATACCCATGGTAGAGTAAAAATCCTTAACAAGTATTAGCTTATTATCAAGATCAGATGGACACCTTGCCAAAATAAAAATATTGTCAGCATAGAGAAGAAGGATTATGACTATTCCAGCTAAGATCATGCCAGCACAACCTGCTTCCTCTAAAAAACCTTCTAGCTTATCGATGTAAATGTCAAATAGGGTAGGGGAGAGGGGGAAACCTTGTTTAACTCCGATATTACACTTTATATCTATCTACCACCCCTTGTTGCTCTTAAACTTGGTAATGACATTCTTGTATAAGCTTATTGCAGCAGCTCTCAACTCAAACAGAACCTTTAAGCTCTTCTAATCTATTCCATAGTTTATTTCTAGATATCATATCGAAAGCCTTTCTAAATTCCACAAAGCAACAAAAGAGATTGGATTTATCATTACGACATTCCTTTACAATGATCCTAAGCGTACCGAGGTGATTCGTTGTTGAGTGTTGCCTTCTGAAACCCGCTTGGCCTTTAGCCCGCTTACCTTCATTTTCAAGACATATACTAAGCTTCTTTTCCAAAATAATACCATATAACTTTGCTAAGAGAGGGCTAATCATAATTGTCCGATAATTAGAGGGATTATTTGTCTCCCCACTTTTAAAAATAGGGATAATGAGGCTATGAGTTCATGGTTTAGGGAACCCTTGTTTGACTGCTTGATTGAATAGCTTGTGGATGTGATGGATGACAACAAGACCTCCAGTTTTTAAGATTTCTGCTTGGTAACCTTCAATGTCCTTGGCTTTTCCATTTGCCAGACGCTTAACCCGAAAATCTATGTCTTCTAATGAGAAAACTTCTTCTGTTGTGAGTAGGGTTTCAAAGTTATCTATGACATTTGAGGATTCATAAATTTTTTAAGATAGGAATTCCAGTCGTGCAGAGCAATTCTATTATTATCTTTAGTTTTTCTAGTTAAAATATGACTCCATAATTTCTTAGGAGCTACCTTAGAGAGGTGTAAGAGATTTTCTTGTCTTTTATGAATATATTGCATTTTTTTCCTTTTAGTTAGGGCTTTGTATATTTTTATCTTATCTATTTTAAGAGACTCGTCAAGATCTTCCTTAATTTATCTCATCGCACTTTTACAATATTTATCATACCAAGGGTTGGTTTTGCTATTTCTTTTATTACTTGAAACTTCAATGGAGAACTTGTTAATAGAATATGAGAGGGTTGTAGTAAAATTATTATAGAGGTCTTCTATGTTGTCTATACTTGATAAGGGAAGCAAATTAATTTTTAATTCATTTAGAAAAAGATCATTTTTATTTCTATCAAATATCGTTTTTTTTGTGCTATGAGGATTATCCTCTATGGGATCTCTATTCATGACAAAATTGAGAGTTACAATTAAAGGTCTATGATCTAAGTCGGGCTCGTGGTCATTTAAGATGTCAAAATTTACTATTTAGTTGTATAAAGGGATATCATAAATAACATAGTCTACCACGCTACTACTAATCCCATGGATACAGATCACCTAGCTAGAATTGGGCCACTTCTTTAGACCATTGCAAATTATGAGATCTTTAGCACTACAAAGCTTAACTAGCTCAGACCCAAACAAATTTTGTCCTAGATCGTCAGAGCTTCTTTTGTATCTGTCGGCTAGCATAAGGTCTTCATCTAACCAAAGAGGATTAGGGTTGGAATGATTGCTTAAAAGAATAGCTTGGTTGCTTGAGGTTCAAGCATTAAAGTCGCCCATTAAGAGGATATTACCTTCATTTCTTAGGCTAAAAATATCATTATCTACCCCATTATAAGGACAATTTTTATCTAAATTGTTTTTCTTATAGAAGTTAGAATTAATAGGGGCAAAATAATAGATTGCTATGTAGGTTTTTTTATCATTAATGTCAGTAATCTCTATCCAAATATATTGGTTGCAAGGGTCTTTTTTATAAATCCTAGCATGGGGGGAGATGTTCTTCCTAATGTAACAAGCTATACCTCCAATGCCTTTACGATAGGATCGCTTGTTCTAGATTGACCATAGAACAAAGCCATCTATGTTAAGGACCTTAGATTCTTCGTGCTCCCAAGTTTCATCTAACAATGTAATATCAACTTCATTCACGATCCATCTTAGCTTAGGGCCTTTATTCCATGGAAAGCCTCGACAGTTCGAAGAAAGAATCCGGAGCATGTTGAATTTCTATTGATTACTATCTTTTTGGTTTCTATCACAAATAACGGCTTTTATATTTCTGATTATTGCCCATTTTTCTTCCTTCCTAGCTTCTTTTGCCTTTTGAACCTCATTCCTTAATTCTGCTTGATCTTCTGGAATGAGATCTTCATTTATAAATATTCTCATTCCTTTTAGACTTCATGTTTTACTAAGTATGTCATACTTATGGTCAGTAGAGCTCATGTTTATCCGAATCAACCTTCCTTTATTCTCAGTTAATTTTCCCAACCTTGTTGCTTCGGTGAGACATGTTGTTTCGATTTGTAATCTATTATTTAATTCTGTTTGGGCTATGGCTAATGCATCCTCCTCTACCTCTTCTTTTAAAACGAATATTATAAGGTTCAAGGCCCTTTCGTTATGCTCATGGTCTAATTCTATCAATTTTTTCATTTCCTCTTTAATGGGTTTGATATCTAATTTACCTGCCGCACTATTGAGCGTGAGATTGTTATTAACTTTTTCTTCTAGCTCTTTACTCATGTCCTTCATTTTAAGACTTTCTAAAGTATCAACATCTCCTTGTTGCGATGTTTGGTTAGTATCTTGGCTTTGTTTTTTTATTGCTTGTAATCTAACCTCCATTGTCTCAATTTTATTTTCCAATAGTTTTATTTTATTTTCTATTTGTTTTTGGATCTTGTCTTCAAGAGATGTAAATTCATTTTCCGGCATGGCTTCTAACTCTATTTGTAGCTTAACTTCTCTTTCTTCTATGCGTTTCTCTAATGACTCTATATACTCATAAAGGCCTTGTAGTGTAACTGTGCTAGGTCTACCTTTGACAATCTTTGGTAGATGTGGTGAATTATTCATACTTGTGAACAAAAAGAAATATATGAGTAGTAAATATGTTTTTTTTTAAAGAAAAGGAATGTGTGCACCTGATATAAATGTTCGATATCGCCTTCCAACCCTCCCTCGTTAAGATGGCAGGCTCAAATTCGGCTTCAAATTGTAGGTTAAAGCTCAAATCATCCCCCGTCTCCTCAAATAGTTAAAACTGCAAATAATAAATGGTCTAATATCATGTTCAAATATCTGCGAAAACCCTCGTATTTACGGAGTCGTTCAAATCCGTGATTCAGTATCTGTGGAAACCCTTCAATTCAGTATCTAGGGAAACCCTTCAATACCTACGGGCTCCTTCAAATCTCAAAAATTCATTAGCCACTGAGGTATTTCTCATGGACTTGTTCAAATCTTAAAAGCAGTTCGCAGTTCAAATCACATTCAAGAAGACTTGGGTGAAGCTCCAATCGGCAGTTCAAATCGCAGTCTTTTGTCGTATCCATAATTCAAATCCGTGGTTTGAAGAGGCATCTTTATAATATTGAAGTGGTGCAGTTATAATCTTAAAGTGGCTCCAAACCGCAGTTCAAATCACAGTTCAAATCACATTCGTTCGTCGTATCCACATTTCAAATCATCCGCAGTCCGTAGTTACAATTCCAATGTGTGATTGCAGTTTAAACGAAAAATATTAATAAAAATATATATGATCGCAGTTCATACATACATCATAAGAACCAAATAAGGTTTAGCAATTTTACAATACCATATTATTTTATTGTTTTATTTCATTAGTCTCCAACTATTGTACTCAGTTAGTATTAATCCATAGCATATTTAAATATGATATTCATAAAACTACGCGATATCTAAAGTTTGATTGTAATTATTATTATTTTGATTAATTCGAATAGGGATTTTTCTCGCATGGCATTGGTGCTATATTGGAAAAATGGCGTTGTTGTTTTTAGTTTTTTTCATGGAAGTACATTTAATACCTCAACATGTCTAAAGTGCAATTAAAGTTTTAGTTTTTTCAAGGAATTTCTTTCCAACGTAATTGGTTCCATACCATGAAAATGAAGATTAAAAAAATCACCAAAAAATAGAAAAAGCTTCATAACAATCATGCATGGAAAGTTTTTTCAATTCCCTTCTAGGATTCGAATTGTATTTTTTTCCACGTGGTTCACAGCCTCGAGAATAGAGGTTGAGGCTCGCTACATCCACAGTAATAATTATAGGGGCCTTGCCCTATCGCTCCAGTTTTGGGAGCCTAACCCCGAAGGACCCAGAGAGTTGGATTCATGAGAATTGAAACTCCGACCTCAATATCAATCGGTCTTTGGATTCATACTCCAACCAACTGAGCTACCCCTCACAGATAAGGTTTAGCAATTTTATAATATAATATTGATTTTATTATTTTATTTTATTAGTCCCCAAATATTGTGTCCGATTTTTAGTATTAATCCATACCGTCCTTAATTATGGTATTTCTAAAACTATGTGATTTCTAGTTTGAATGTGATTTTATTATAATTTTTTTTTTTAATTCTAATAGGGATCGTTTTTGCTTGCATGTTATTGGAACTATATTGGAAAAATTACCTATTTAAAAAATCTAAAAAAATACAAATAATCATTTCAACATAGAGACAACTGGATCATTTTGATGGTTCAAGATGTATTCATAAATAAAACTATCTCTCTCTCTCTCTCTCTCTCTCTCTCTCTCTCTCTCTCTCTCTCTCTATATATATATATACATATAATGCTTCTAAAACTATGCTTGCCTTGCCCTACATTGGCATGTTTTGTTTGTATCTTGAAGGAGCATAATCATGTCAAGTAGCTTGTTGCCATCGACAAATACTTCAAGAAAACTCCATCCAGGAATGAGCGGGGGGACGTATTGGTGATGAATGGGTAGAGGCCAATGATCTATAATTTCCAAAGTTGTGCGTCATGGAGTGCAAGGCATTTATGATCAGGAAGGGACCAAAGTGTGTCTATTCTTTACTATGTTTTCCATGTAACTAGATTTTACTCCATGAATGTGGACGAATTCGTACGAATTGGTAGAGATGGTAGTGGAAGCAAGGGTGATGCTAAGAGTGCTTTTCTAGCTAATATTTTCTAGATTTCTTTTCAAACAATTTATAGTATCAAATTTACTAGAAAATGTGAACAATCCCAACTATATGAAAATCGATTAAACTTGTTTAAAGATATCAAACAATAAATTTAAAGTTTCAGGAAAACTGTTTGTTAAAAGTTGAAGTTGTGTAGTATTTTTGCCACTAAAATTTCAAATTCTGAATGGTGAAAATTGGTTTCTGTAAATTTTAAGATTTAAGATTCAATTTGACTTCCTTTAATTTTAAAATTCAATTTTGACTTCCTTTAATTTTGAATTAGTTGATTGAAATGTCTTGGACATTTCTATTTGATCGCGCTAACAAGTTATATGTTGTTTTTGCAATAATAATTAAACGTTTCACTGTAAAGTATTATATTTTAAATATTTTTAACAATAAATTGTGCACTAGTAGCTAAATACATGTTCAAATAGGCAACTTAAACTTAAATTTGTGTTTTCTTTGAAAAGAATTTGAATATTTTTGTGTACTGTAAATGATTGCCTGCATAGTCCTGGTGTGGTTGTCTATGTTCTATTTACTGTTCATGAATTCTATCAAAAGTGATTGACAGTGTTCACTAGATTGCCTCCCAGATATATCAACTACAGATTCGACGTCTTAAATACAGGCACAACTTCAGTCGCCTGGAAAAATTTTATGGAATAAATATCCAGAGAAGAAGAATCTGGGCTTGGGGAGCGACACATCTAATAAATAAATAAATAGGAAAAACTAATGATTCGCCCGCATGGATGTGGGCTTGGGCAGCGACAGATCTAATAAATAAATAAGGAAAATCTGAGCAATTCAGTCCCACGCCTTGTTGTTCATAGACAGATCCAAAGAAAACAAAAAGGTGGGGTAAAGGTTTTTTGCTACTTGAATTTGATATGAAACGGATTATTAACTAGACGCTTATACCCACTTGAAACTGTATCCATTTGTAATGAGGCCATGTTACCTGGTAGGTATTGATTCAGGGCCATGAGGCTAAAGATATTGATGAAATAGGAAGCACTGAACCTGCTACATTTGGATCTCCAAATCAATCTGTATATGTGTTTGGAACTTTTACAAGTGCTTTTTTGCAATGGAAATTTTCCATTAAATCGGTTTTACATAGATACTTTCCCATTTAAAAAGTGTTTAATAAGATCAAGTCAAATATGGAGGTTGCAATGTCAGTCACCAATGGCCATTAACAAATAGCGAAAGACTATTTCTACAAAATCAAATAACAATAATGACAAACCCTATCAGCTGAGAGGCAGTATGTTTAACTAACTGAATAACAAAAAAAAAATAGAAACATAAGGACCAATGAATCTCTAAAAACAACCAAGCCCATGGTAGGTTATGTTCCTTTCCTTCGTTCATATGCCCACACAAACAAAGCAAGTGCAACATTCTAACATACATACAAGGATGTTCCTATAATAGATATGGTGTGGCATTTGATATTGTATCCATAGGATTAGTTCCACTCCGCAACGTTTTAACTCGTAGACTATGTTATTAATCCAATCTTCACTAGTTATAAAATGCAGAGTATGGAGAAACATTCTGCAATCTCTAATAATATTTTAAAGGAATAATAATGCTAACTTATATCATAATAATAATAAAGCAACACTACTTTCCCAAAGTTTGTTTGCACAAACAAATTTATTAGTTTAACATATTACTATATGTCTAAGAAATAAAACGTTGATTCGATAATGATGGAGGAGTGTCTACAAACAGGGTTGAAGGTTGAAGTTGTTGGTTGTTGGTTCGTAGGTTTCTGCCCTTCCTGAACCTTGTGAGCTGACCACCCTCTACTCACCATCCTCAAATTTTTCGAACATTGGTCACTCTGGTTTAGGTTTGTCTTCTTCCCATTTAGTTTTTGTTCTTTTTGAAACCCAAGCTAATTGATAGGCATGGAGTCTGTCCTCTTGTGCGAAGGACTTAGTACTTGTTTTCTGCTATAAAGACTAAAAAAGCAGTGACAATGTAGCACTTGTTTTCTGCTATTTATCTATCAGCTCGTCTGGGGATCTACTTTTTTTAGTCTTTATTGACTTGGGTTCCTTTCACTACCACCTCCTGTAACTGACTAGTTTCCAAGAACATTTCTAGGGTTTCTCGCAGAGGGGTTTAGGTCTTTCCCTTTCCGGTAGTGGGTTATTTATTGTGAGTTGAGTCAAGGGTCTCCTTAAACCCTTTTTTTTTACCTGGTGGGAGGCACATGATTCTCTTGTTCTTCAGCCTCAGTATTGACTTTCGGTTGTGATTTCAATATTGAATCGCGACAGTTTTTTTGGATTTTTCCATACGTTGACTTCTTTCTTCTTGTTTTCAGCTGTCAGAACTTGTCTGTACCTCTTTTCCTTTAAGCCGTGTTTTGGCATTTTCCTCGGGGGTGGACGTGTGTTTCTCTTGGTCACGAGTTATCTTCCCAACTGTAGGGTTCTGTTTCTTTTTGGTGTTGCGACGATTTTCCAGGTGGTTTCGATGATTGAATCTTTTTTTTAGGGTTTCACTGTCGACACTTAGACTATACCTCTTATTGGTGTTCTTTTGTTGGATTTCTTTTACTTTCAGATGGCAGGGTTAAAACCCTCTGAGCCGATTTTGGAACCACAAAGACTTATAAATCTCGACGAAAGGTGAAAGACCTTAAAGCTTTGCAAGCAAAGCGCAGTTTTGTACTTGGCCAAGACGTATATATGGAGAAAGTTGAGTCGATGCCATGTAAGCTTTGGACTATTCGCAGTGCTTGGCAAATGTTGAGTCGGTGGCATGCAAACTTTGACCCTCTTCGTGAAAGAGTATCGAAGGAACATGCGTGGGTTATGCTACTAGCACTGCCCTTACCTATTTGGAGTCGTGATGTGCTTATTGGTATTGCAAATTCTCTGGGCAGATTTGTGGTCGTGGATGAAAAATTCCTTCATTTATTTAATAAATGTATGTCCAGTGTACTCGTCGAATTAGATGCTTCTTGTGGACTGCCTCCGAAAATTGATATTCTTTGGGATGATGAAGTTCACGTTCAAAAGTTAGATTATCAAAATATTATCTTTCAGATGTCATTTCTGCCACGAGACTGGGCATCTCATGAACAAATGCCCTTCCCTGCTTCATGGATCTCCAATGTTGTTTGGTGGCTCTAAGAAGGTCATGTGAAAGCCGGGAAACCTTCACTTCTCTGATGTTATCAGCGAGGCTCATCCTTCACCAATCACAACAGGTATGTACGGTTCTATTTCTCCCACATATTGTGAAGATTTGACCAAAGGGGAACTGCATTTTATTGGTGATGTTGAAAAAATCGCTAGTTGCAATCGTTTGCCGGCCCATGTGCTACTTGTCCTTGTTACCTCGTTAGGGTATGTCAATCCTGGGGAGAAGAGGTCTTTTAAATTTAGCTAGCTTGCATGTAATATGGGTAGGGGACTAGACTCTACAGAGTAAGATGAAACTGCTCGTTTACCTCCATCCCTTTCAGTGACTGATACCCCACTCTTCTCCCTCGATGACTTTCCCCCTTTAACGAGGGAGGATACTGTGACAACACCGGTTAGGGTTGATTATCCCTCCAGAACTCATAACTCCCCCTCTTTCATTAATCTGACTCTTCTAAATTCTCTCTCAGTCTTCACCAATAAGTATCCCCTCTCCCCTTCAACCATTCCTTTAGCCTCCATCAGACATGATAATGTAACCATTCGAAGGGCCAGAAAACCTAAACAAGATAGGATCTCTCAGGATTTAGGGAGTGAGGTTCATTATGCCCCTCTGTCAGCTGGGATCCATGAACCATCCATGCTTGGTCACTCCCAAAATCATCTTTCATCTCCCTGGATGCTTAGAGCAGCGTCACCCTCTACTTTGGGTCACTAATGAGACTTCTCACCTTAAATATGTGTGGTTTTGGAGGGCTCACCAAGATAAAATCTCTCAGTACTTTTCTTACATAATTAAAACCTTATATGGTTTTTTTACAGGAAACGATGTGTGCCCGTGACTAGGCACTCCACCTTTTTGCAAAACTTAAACCCGGTTGGGAATTGCTACTGATTCTGTCGATCTCTCTGTTGGTATTTTAACAGGTTGGGATCCCTTCGTATCCTGTTGTAAGGTTTTTTTCTCCACTGTTGGTATTTTGGTCAAGGCTAGGTTTACGGGTCTGAATGTTGATCTATCTTTCTTGAACTATTATGGACCTTATCTTGATAGGGAACTTTTTTGGAATACGATAGTTGATCGGGGCATATTTAATCATCCCGGCTTGATTATTTCTGGTGATCTTAATTTTACTCTTTCATATGATGAGATTTGGGGCATGAAAGCTTACATTGATCCCCTAGCTCCTTTCTTTTCTCAGTTATTGATCCCCACTAATATGGCAGACTTATCATCTGTCTATATGGGTCCTACTTGCAGGAATGGTAGGATAGGGGACAAAGGAATTAGTAAGAGGCTTGATCAGTTTATGGCTTCTGGCACACTGTTGCATCTCTTCTTTAGAAACAGAACTTGGTCCCATCCTTCGCTGATCTCATATCACTTTTTGGTCTGTTTTCAGTGGGATGATCTATACTTTAAGCAAATTTTTTCTTATAAATTCAATTGTGCTTGCCTATTGGAGGAAGATTTCTCGCATTTTGTTAAACATTCTTGGTCTACCGAGGTGTCACATTCATAATATGATGACATGAAGTGTTTGTTTTATAAATTGAAACATCTGAAATGTGATGTGAAAATTTGGGAAAAGAAGAAGAAAGTGAGCTAGGGTTTGGAATTGGCTGATATTGAGTTGGAGATGCAACAAATTTTCCTAAACACTCCCTCTGCATTCTCTCCAAAGAGGAGGCTCATAATCTGGTTACTCTTAGGAACCGAAAAGAGAAACTTCTCGTTCAAGAGGTATTGACCTGGAGACTTAAAAACCGTGTTATCTGGATAGATCAGGGGGATACAAACACAAAGTTCTTTAAATAGAAATTCTATTTGGGATTTACAAGATGGTGATGGTAATATTGTTCGTGAACAGGATCATCTCAAGTCTACAGGGGAAAAACACTTCTCAACACTATTTAAGGACGATGGGGTACTCCCATTTCGGAGTAACTAAAAGTCATAAAATTGTTTCCCTCCTTTTTCTCCCCTGAGGAAGCAACTTACATGGAATCATAGGTCTTGATGGAGGAAGTAGAGTCAGGTTTGAAGAGTTTCAAGAAGGACAAAAGTCTTGGTCCCGATAGTTGGTCAGTTGAATTATTTCTATCTTTTTTTGAGCTTGTAAGTGTTGATTTACTAAAAGCTATTGAACAGTCCTAGAGAGAAGGAAATATTATGCGTTCTATCAATTCCACCTTTCTGATTCTCATTCCAAAATGTGAAAAGCCAAAATCCTTAGCAGATTTTTCGTCCAATATCTCTTTGTAACCTGAACTATAAGCTTATTTCAAAAGTTATTTCCAATATGTTAAAGCCTATTTTGGCTAGGATTATTTATATTAAACAATTTGGTTTTCTAAAGAATAGAGAAATCCTCGAATCGGTGGGCATTTCGCAGGAAATCCTTCACACCATTAAGGCAAAGAAGTTGGAAGCGATGGTGCTTAAATTGAACCTCATAAAAGCTTTTGATAGAGTAAATTGGACTTTTTTGCACCTCATTCTATTATGGGTGGGATTTCCAATAGACACTATAAACTGGATTATGGGTTGTGTTCCTTCTGCACATTTCTCTATGCTTGTCAATGGTTCTCTTTCAGTTTTTTTCAATGCTTTTAGGGGATTAGGACAAGGGTGTTCGTTGTTGTTTCTTCTCTTTCTCATAGTGATAGAAGGGATCAGTCTCCTAATTGGAGAAGATAAGACAAAGAACAAAATCCATGGTATCCGACTCTCACCCACTCTTTCCATTACTCATTTACTCTTCGTGGATGAAGTAGTTTTATTTGGGATCAAAAGCTTAGAGGAATGACAAGCATATAAAGATGAACTCGATCTTTTTTGTTCATCTTCAGTGATGAGTATCAGCTTGGAAAAATATTCTTTTCTTTGCCATGACTTAAAGCAATTGATTAGCAACATTGGTGTTATCCTCTCTTATAAGATGGAGCCTATTGAAAAAGGATTAAGTATTTGGGTTATTGGCTTAAACCATTGGGGTATGGTTTGAATGATTGGAAATGGATTATAAAAAACTTTGAAAGAAGGCTTGGTAATTGGTCCTATAAGTACTTATATTGGGTGGCAGGATTATTCTTATCAGATTTGTTTTATGCAGTATCCTAGTCTATTGGTTCTCGTTGGAAACGATACCAAAAACTATTTTAAGAAGACTCCGACATTATATTTTCACCTTCCTTTGGGGTGACATAGTTAACAGGCGCAAGTTGCATTTAGTTGATTGGAAAACCATCTCAAGGCCCTTTGCATTTGGGGGATGGAATATAAAAAACCTGGTTTGGTTCACTATCTCACTAAGGCTCAAAAGCCTGTGGTTTGTTCTTGGTAGCAAGGGTCTTTGGAATCAGGAGATTCAGGATAAATATCTTAAATAAACTTCTATTGAAATTCGGCTTAGATTACAAAAGAAGTTGGTTCATATTACGTCAGATTATTGGAATAGCTTTTTTAGGGTGCTCTCTTGGATCAGTAGAGTATTAGGCTGTAGAGTTGGTGATGGATGTTCGATGATGTTGGGTGTAGATCCAATTGTTGGACTGAACACAAATTACATTTTGTCACCGGATCTCCTTTCATACTTAAATGACTATGGAGTTAATACTCTCAACCAGGCCCACAACATGGGTGAAGGTAAAGTTTCAAATTCTTATTGGTTGGCTGCGGGTGACCTGGAACTAGAGCGAACTTGGAAGGTTGAATGGTCACGTTTTATTTGTAGTTTATCACATGGGGGAATCAGACTTTCAAACCAAAAAGATAAATTGTTGTGGATGAACAATACTGAAAAATGGCGAAGTCTCAGCAAAACTTGCATATGATCTCATAGTTTCATCAAACTTGGAAAATCTAAAAGGCTAGAAATATCATAACCTTTGGCTCTATCCCATTCCGATAAGCTTAAATGATTTATTTGGCTATGTTCTGGTTATCGTATAAGCACTTGGGAAAATTTGCTTTGGAGGGGATGGATCGGACCTAGTAGATGTTTCTTGTGTAAGTCGGAAGAGGAATTCGTGGATCATATTTTTGTAGTTTGTTCCTTTGCTCAAGCAGTGAGAGCCTCTCTCACTTCTTTTTTAAAGACAAGTATTGAATGGAAGGAACACTCGTTACTGGATAATCTAAATAGTTGGAATGAGCATGAACACAAAATGTTATACTTGCCCTTCTTTTTTATCTGGAATATATGGATTGCTCACAATAGATGCATCTTTGTGGAGTAGGAGCCAGATACACGTACATTTTGTTGCAGTACTCATGATCTTCTTAAATATTATCCAGTAGCCTTCTCAACAAAATCAATTTGAGCCATTGGATCAACTCATGTTATCAATTATCCAATTGGTTTCTTTGACGATGCAGCTTCAAATGGTAAGGGAGGTGCATGTATCCTTCTCTACAACAGTCATTCACATTTCTTTCACTTAAAATTGGGTTGTGGGGCCAATACTATTACGAGAGCTGAGTTGTTAACACTCTGGACTCTTATGATATTTGTTGAATCAATTAGGCTTCCTAATTTACATGCATATGTGATCCCAAAGTCATCATTAACTGAGCAAACTCGGTCTTTGGACTTTCGGTTTTAGACCTGCAACATTGGTGTGCCCGAATTGAAGTTGTCAAAATATCCTTTCTCTCTACAAATTTCCAGCACGTTTATAGGGAGCACAATATGAGTGTTGATGGTCTATCTAAGGAAGCGCTTTCTTTGGATTCATGTTTCATGTCCTTCTTGGAATTTTTGGAAGGATAAGATATTGGTGGTGGTTCTCTTCAGCTCTTTTGAAGAACCCGTCGTTGTTTTTTGGGGGATATACTCTTCGATTTTGACCCTAGGAAGATCTTTTGATCCTTCTTCCATGCAATTTAGTGCTTGATGATCCTTCATTGGTTGATTGATTGTTTCAATTAATAGATTGTTTCAAATTTATGTCATAGCTTCCTACCCTAGCGCTTCCTTTGGAAGGATTTCAGCTCTTATTATGTGCTCTCTATAGAACGGAGGATTCAACTCTTTTGGGATATGGTTGAGATGGATTTGTTTCCTTTATTCTGGTTTTAAGTATGATTTGATTGCTCCATTTTGAAGAGCACTGTTTCAAACAGTCCAGTTATGAGGCTGTGTACTTTTTCTTTAGCTTAAGTAGTTTTTACTTTGGTTGGGATCCTGGTTCTGGTTGCTTATGTTGTAGAGTCATGTATATGGTTATTCGTTGGATATGATACCTGGTATCATTGTTATGTATATCGTTACCTTTGATTCAATGAATATCAAGGAACTGCACATTTTCTTCTTGAAAAATAAAACGCCAATTACTAAAACTTCTATGTTTTTACTCATTTAAGGGCGTACATATATTCAACTCGACTAAACTATGTTATAAATGAATAATTCAATGTTATTTAATATTTTTAATTATTAAATTTATTTTTATAATTTTTTATAAACTTTGATGATTTTTTTTAAATAAAAAAAATTCCATACACCAATTCACATTTTAACTATTGTCATTCAATTAGATTATAGTTTAAAAAATAATTTTTTATCATAAATATTATATCAGCCACATGAAAAATTTAAAATACTAACACAATATGAAATTAATTTGATTTCAATTCAATCAAATATGCCTTGGTATAAATATCCCAAAAATAAAGTGTGATTGAACCTAGGTTTAGTACAAATTATATGGTTTAACAAATTAATTTAAAAGAAGCAAAATTTACATAATATATTAGATTATGATCAAATTTTAAGTTTCATCATCTTATCCATTGCAGAATATTTGTGGTCGATGGCTAAGTAGTTTTGTGGCAAAATAATTTTTTTCTTAACACAATTTTGTGGTAAAAGTATCATATTTCTATAGTTTTTTTTTGTCTTATAGCAATAATTATCAGCAACTACGAGGACATTACCACCTCGCAACTCTTGTTACTCATTTAGAGTGAGGGGTATTTCTTTATTTAAATCATTGAGAGTAATCTAAGAGCATGAAATGTGAAAATTAATTATAGTGTTATCAATAAGGTAGCTTTGACATCAGCCTAAGTATACCCATAATCATTTTCAATTGAGTTTGATGCCATGCATTATGGTTTAATGTGATATTTATCAATGTAAATTTTTATTTTATTTTTATTACATGTTAAGAGAGATTATTATAGCGAGCAATAAATGAAATCCGATGACCATTAATTTTAGCTATTTCCCCATAAGTAGAGATTGACAAGTCCCAATAAAATATTATACTACTCCTATTGGAAATGTGTGGTGAATGAGAGAACTTGACAAACTGTTAATGGATAAAAGCTTTGTCGTAAGTTTAATTTTCAAAAACGATATAGCTTTGTTATAAGTTTACTTTTTTAATTAATTAATCCCTAATTGATGTTTAATTAGTCTAAATCCACATAATTAAAATTGTGTAATATATACCATAAAAATGTTAAGGCTATGATATTTCATAAAATTATCATGTTTCTTGATCTTTAATTCACAAAAGCAAAAGTTTTTTTCAATCTCCTTCCAACTTGGTTTTTCATTTGGCATCTTCTTGTTCACCGAGTCGGGTGATCTCACAACTTAAAACTCACTTGAGTATTTTCGTTTATGATGTGAAATTAAATGCTGATATGAGTCATATCTATGGATGGTGAATTGAGTTTTACCATAATTGGCATGATTTACATTGTTCAAAACAATGCCCCTCTTCAATTATTGCAGTGTTCTTTAACGAAATCCATGTTGAATTTTATTATAAAAAGATTAGATAGCAATACAAGATTAAGTTGTAGATTAATCTTAAAGTTTTAATTTTTATTAGAACGATGCCTTTTAGGTTATACTAGAGTAAATGAGATATGATACTTTAGGTTACTTTTTTACATCAAATATTTCCTAGGTTATGGTCAATAGCTCACTAATTATTAAAAAATAATCTTAAATTATTATTTTATCTAAAAAATTGTAATATTTCTAGGTTTAGAATTACATATTACATTTAGTTCTATAGTTTATAAAAAATAGGTTAAGTAATTCACAATTTATTCATTAAGAAAAATATTTGATATTAATAAATTTAATTTAGATTTTTATTCTATTCTAAGTTCAGATTCATTGTAGCAATTTAGGGTGTTTTTTTTAATCACAAGTTAGACTTCCTTATTATCTAGCTTCACATTTCTAGGGTTTGGGTTTGGTCTTAGTTATAAAGTCAACATTATCAATTTCCTAATTTTCTCTTGAAATGTGTTGTTAAAGATATATTAATAAATCTTTATCCATTACTCAAATCGACTCATTGTCTTGATGATGAACCTTGATAAAGGTTCGTAATGTCGACATATCAAATGGAGTCTACAATTAC
The DNA here is from genome assembly GCA_001517045.1 of Pseudotsuga menziesii. Classification (NCBI taxonomy): domain Eukaryota; kingdom Viridiplantae; phylum Streptophyta; class Pinopsida; order Pinales; family Pinaceae; genus Pseudotsuga; species Pseudotsuga menziesii. The sequence goes on from LPNX010082967.1 coordinate 89,213, forward strand.
CTTGGATACCACTCCTCAAACCTATCAACCCAGAATTTAAGAGAAGAGATTGTAAATATGTTTTTTGTCAAAATAACATTTTTGAATCTGTAAGGTTCACAAAGATATTATAGTATATTATAGTCCTTGTTTTTTGTCTAACCTTTTCACATAAATATAAGATGAAAATTTGAAAAGAGAAGTGTGGAATCCCTCTCAAACTTCTTCTCGTGTGAGATCCAAATACTAGTAAGATCCACATTGAAGTTTGAAGGATATTTTTTTCAATGTGTTTGAATAATAATTATATGCACCGAGTTTTGAAAAGAGAAATGAGAATCCCTATCAATCCCTCTCATTTGACATCTAGATGTTAGTAGAGTCAAGACTAAAGTTTGAAAGATAAATTTCTAAGTCTTCTAATACTTAGGTTTATTATGGTGAATACGATGCTTAGGGATTAGGTGGCGTTTGAAATTGAATGGCTAGTTACTCATGAATTGTGTCCATATGGACAAACATATCAATTAGCTTTGTGATGGTATTTGTAACTTTTTTTTTGCCATTAATGGAAATGTAGACCCTTAAAAACTTACTTAATTGGAAATATAATAATACGATGCTTTTAATAGCATGTAGAAAAGTTCATTTCAAAATAGGTAAGGTAAAATGTCATGGAAACATTATTCTTCTAATTTTTTTTACTTTTATGTTGTTTATTTAAACCATTGGTTATGGTAATGATCAAGTGGTCACAACAAGGATCAATAATTTTAAATCTCCTAGGGATGTACAATGTTAGAAGTACACTAGTTTTAGGTGGATGCGTTGGCATTGGACAAAGATCATCTTTTTAGTGTTTGTTATTAATGTTAGGGATTTGATTACTGATCTCTTTTGGCCTTGTAACATAGCATTTCTAATAGTGGAGCTATTCTCAAAACAATTCTAGACATAAATAAGCTTTAGTACCCCATGAGCCGACTTTCACCCCTGATTTCGTATTATGCATTCAGATAAGGTTGCGAGTAGTTCTCAACTACTCTAATCACTTTAGCATGATAAGAAACAAACATTTCCCTTCAAAAAATAAATAGGCCAAAGAACATGCAATACAAAAAACCAATACTCCTAATGGTTATGGCTATGTTCACATTAACAAAACAAGTGCATCCAGCTCTTTCTAAATGGGCTTTTTCGCAATCTCATCTTCCATCACCGTTACATGTTCTTCATTCTCAACCTTTCTTTTAGTATCTCCTCCTGTATACTAACTCTTGAGTAATCCCCATAAAAAGAATTTGGAAGTTCTTGTTATTATCATTTTTTTCTATACAATGTTTTAATAAATAATGAAATTTTATTTTAACACTTAAATTTTCAAATAAAAAAACATGATTTATTTTTAAATTCCAAGGTTCAATTTCTTACAACCCTTCAAAGTAAAATGATACCTACCCTTCAAATTTGATCCCTTCACATGCCTATTTTTGTATTTTATTTCTATTTTACATGCTATTTTAAGGCAGCGACAAAGATATGAAAATGATGGGATGACGAATCACGATCAAGTTCGCATGATGTACGAGGCAGAGGGGCATTTAACCATGAGCCACCCCAGATACTAACTATGCATTAATGGAGGAGAGGGGCAGTGAACAAGAGGGCTTCCAGACCTAGTTTACCGTACATATGATTATTAAACAACTTTTTTTTTAAGTTTACATATCTTATCATAATTTGTAGAAATAACTTCTCAATTATTTTAATTTTACATATTTTATTGTAATAATTATCCCATAACAATTTTTTAGTACAAGAACATAGTTGCAAAACATTACTCTCGAGTCTCACGTAGCAAACCACAATACTTGCAATCATTTTTACGTAGCAATCTTGCAGCATAAATAACATAGTGATTATTAAAGATCTTTAATAAATTAACAATTCTTTTTTTAAATATAGAAAATATATTTGTATAAATAATGTTCTTTTAAATGTACAAAATATATCTATATAAACTCATAATGACATATTATATAAATTTATAGTTAAGGTTACCACATTCTTACTTTTATGCGAAGCTTTGACTATATTGATAATTAATTGAATTTATACTTAAAGTTGTAACAATTTCATATTATTATTAATATTAATTAATTGAGTTTAAAGATAAAAAAATATTGCAATTTAAATAAAATATTTTATAATCTAATTATATATTTAAAAACAATATTAATTACTTTGTTAAAATAAAAAAATAATGTTTATTAATAATATTCCATTTTTGAAAATATTATTTTGGATTTTGATATTATTTATGTATTTTAAGAATTAAATTTATTAAATTCTCTATAATGTTACTTAAAGTTTATGTTTGAATAATGTTATTAGAAACTGAAACAAAATGGTGTTAAATATTGCTCAAGCATCCTAAATATAGGGAAACCATAATTATTTGTGTTATTCATTCTCTTTGGGAGATGGGGTGCTAGGAGGGTTACTCAATCCTTTGGAGCACACTTTGAGCTTTGGATGACTTTGAAGAAGTAATAATTGCCAGTGAGTTGTTATAGGTCTTCTAGAACATTACTTAATGGTTGAGTACCTAGTGGTTTTGCTTCCGAGTGGTTGAGTAGCCACTGGGTTTTTCTTTATAAAAAACCTACCATTTTGTTAAGATTTTGAACTATGATGGTCTTGTGTCACCCATTGCGAGCTATATGGTTACTTGTAATCCTCTCATTATTTCCTCTACTACAATCTAATTGTTTTAGCATTACGACATATCTTTACACCTTTAGAGGCAATTTCTAAATATCCATCATAACATTATAAAATTATGTCTAATTTCAATAAATTACTAAATATAGTAAACAATGTTAAGAAATATCATAACAACCATAAAAACTAAAAATGTATGTCATTCATGAACAAGAGCTTGGAGGTGGTAATGTCATCGAAGTTGTTAACAACTATTGTCAATAGAAATATGATACTTTTGCCACAAAATCGTAATAGAAAAGAAAACAAATTTGCCACAAAATATCTTAGTCATCCAACCCCAAATTTCCTACTATCAATACAATGATGAAACCTAAAATTTTATCATAATTTAATATATTATACAAATGTTTGCTTCTTTTAAATCAATTTGTTAAACCATATCCTAGAAAATTTTGATAAAAAAACCAACGACGTGGAGAACTCTTATTTAAACTCACCAAGTGTTATACTTTGCTTTTAACAATTAAAAAACACCCTTTAAACTTTGTTGTACTTACTCCGAGCGTCATTTTAAATATATATTTTTTAATAAAAATGACAAATGCATGACATTAATTTCCAAATCATGCATATTATAAAATGCCAATATATAATATTTGAAACGAGAAGTTTTACCCTTATTCATATTATATACCAAAATGTTTGAACGATTTTTCTTTGCAAATCGTATATTTCAGATGTCGTTGAATCTGGGTCAATTGCAAGTAGAACTGTATCAATAAAATAAAATAAAACTTTATTTATTGGATTCGCTTCAACATGGTACAAATAGCTGGTTCTTTTTTAAATACTAAAGATCTTCTTATAGACGCTTTTTTTTGTTAGTAAGAAGTGCTCTTTTCTATTACTTAAATAAACAAAACAGATTACATATTTGTTTGACTCCCGAGACATGGAGTCAGACAATGGTCTTGGAACAAAAAAAGAAGAAATACAGAAGAGACCAAACCGAGTGTCTAAGCATTGTGAAAGCTGCCCAACCTTTAAACAATGGCAACCTCACACACCTATAGAGTTTAGAGGAAAGAAGGATACACAAATAAACCATAAATAAAGCATAAACATGAACCAAACAAGAGAGAGCGGAGCTAGAAACATAGAGAAGAATCTAGGCCTTCCTGATGGATTCGACTTCATCCTCATTGGCGTTGTTGGTTCCAGGTTCATTAATGCCCTTGGTAGCGTGTTGAAAGGGTGGTTATGAGACTTGCATGAGATCTCTCATGTGCACCAGGCTTTTCTTAGCATCTTCCTTGAAGATGATAACAATAATCTCCACAAGATCCCCAAAACTATCCCTTTCTCTCGTGGCTCTAGAGAGAATGAACTTTAAACACCAGTATTTTGATATGGCAACCTCTAGGCCAAGTCTAAGCCAAAATTCACCGAAGATTTCATTCTCCATGGCTGAAATAGAGTTGCACATATGCTATGGGGTTTCTTGGGGGAAGAGAGCCTCCCAGTCAACGTTATTAGCATTGTTCCCCTATGAATCCATGCTCAGTTGAATGAGAAGGAAGCGAGCCAAGTTGCAACGCTGAAACTTTTTCCCTGTCTCTCTGGTGGTGACTTGCATGGTAATCCCGATACCCTAGACCCCAGACCTGCACGGTAATGCCCAATACCCCAATACCTGCGCGGTAACTCTGTCCAAATACCCCAATGCCCGCATTGAAACTCTGTCCCAATACCCGAGACTTGCGTGGTAATGTTGAGGATGGAGAGAGAACCTCTATGCAATGGAGTTGATTGCCTTCCATTCCCATTGCTATCGCTAGATACAGTTTCCTCCCTGACAATGAAGAGTCCCCTGGTGGCTAAGCCAAGTACATAGCGACATGGTCGAGGAGTCTTGAGGGACAAGTTGGTACCATATTCGTCCATAGCCAAAGTCGTCCATATCCTTATTGCAGAGTGAGATCCGATTGACATGCATCAAACGTCTTTCCAAGTAGCTACATGGACCGTTGAACTGAGTTTAAGCATGCAGTGAGGTGGGGGAGGGGCTGCCATCTGCCCTGGCACGCGCCCTACCTTCGACATTCCTCTTGTCATCATCCTGTCGCACATCCACATCCAGGATCCTTACAGACGCATTTAGTCAAGCATACAAAACCACATTTTTAGCATGGTTTTCCTAAAATATTTGTAAATCGCGCGAGATGATGAGACCATGTTGTTAACCATGTGGTATTACGGGTGTTTCACATGAAAATAAACATTGGTAAAAATACCAAGCCTCGATAGAGTACAACTGGCATTGTTGGGTTAACATGGCTGGCTAATGCTGCTCTAAAACATCTAAGGATGAACATAACCCATTACCATCATCCATGGTCATTGAAGCATGCATGCCCGCTAAACCTAATTAACCATACCATCATCCATGGTCATTGAAGCATGCATGCCCGCTAAGCCTAATTAACTATTGGCTAATGAGAGAGCAACAAGTATTTTTTTTTTTGACTAAAACATAGGGATATAATATATTGATTCCGGTAAAACAGCTACCGCGGGCTTTGACAGAGTTACAATGCTTCATAGCTGAGCTAGAGTCGATTTCAAAATGGATCTAGGTATCCAAAGCATCCCAACGGTAATATTACATAGATTAAAGAGGCAAAAAAACGTTGGACGAACATAAGAGATGGAAGCAGCTAGTGAACAAAGTACTTCAGACTTCCAGCTTTGTGCACTTCATTTGCCAATCTTGGCAATCAGCTTAGAGACAACAGTTTCCAGAGCACTGATGCGTTTCCCGAAGTCTCCTTGGGTGTTTGCAACATCCTTGAAACTGGTTTGAGTCTCTTCTTTGAAGTCTTCCAGGTTCTCGGTTGAGGCCATGTGATCTGCACGAAGCTTCCTGATATCTTCATTGAGGATATCCTAGGTTTGCTCTCCTGCCTGGTTGGACGCTTGCATGAGCTTGTCCTGTTTGTCCACTCTTGCTTCGAGCCTCCCCATGGAGTTCTCCAACGATTCGATCCTTTCTTCAACTGACAGCCCTGAATCTGAAGAAGATCCATGAGAAGCCATTGCGCTCTGCTATTAAGCTTTTCATGGAGCCGATAGTGAAGAATGCCAAGCTGGAGTTTGACAGAGTATTTCCTCCTTGGCCCCACAGCGAGATCTAGACTCTGGTTCTTAACTGGGAGAGCATTTTGCTGAACTTTCAACTTCACTGTTGTATTGAAGGTAGAGAAATGCATATATTAAATAACTAGGTGGGGGGAACCGAGTCACGAGAAGTCCTGGCCGGATACCAAATTTCAAAGATTTTCTGGCATTGACAGAAGAAGGCGAATATTCGTGGTACACTGGAAATTTGCAGAGCAAATGGAAACGCTGGAAATGGATCTTGAATCTTCTGCAGCCAAGGGACGTCACTTCGAAGTTCCACTCCATCAATGAGTAAGATGCCTCTACCCAAGAGCGTCTCCTGATTGGCTTCTCTGTCAACTAGAGCGTTCAGCCCACATAGCACATGGAAGTAACTAATAGTTTGAAAATTTTTGCTTAGTAGACGAATTTTCTGGTAAATTTGAGCCAGATTAATTTGAGAGGGGTGTTTCTTCTTTATTATCGCCTAAATAAATAGTCTTGAGTCACCAAAGACTGACAGCTTGGTAATTCCTTTGGCTAGTGCGATCTTTAAACCTTGCAGGAGCCCACAAAATTCTGCTGTGTTATTTGAATCAATGCCTAGACCCCAAGAGTAATTGCTGATCACATTTCCATTAGTCGAGATGATCACTCCACCACAACCAGCTAGACCTGGGTTACCCTTTGAAGCTTCGTCGAAGAAGAGGCATGGTTCGTTCAGAGAAGATTTCCAGCTGATGAAATCAAGATTATCAAGCCTAATTTCCCAATGCGTTGTCTGAGGTTGATAAGTCAAGGTTCAACTCTGATTGGGAACAAGCATATCTAACCAATGTGACTCTTCAGGAAGAAGCTGGGTAGTGTAATTCAGGGATAAGTTGTGATCAAGAGCTTCCCCTAGAATTGCAATTTTAATGGGCTGATTTTCTTGATCCCTAAAGATTCGATTATTTCTCTCTATCCAAATTTTCCAGCAGATTGCTTTTGGAAGCCATTCCCATGCAGTTTGGAGCAGGGTTTTCTTGGCCAACTGAAACGGAGAGAGCTTCATCCAATTTGATAGAAGACCTTGGATAGTGTTTAGAAGATTGATGCCAGGGTGATTTAGCCTCATAGCCTCTTTCCATACCTCTTTGGAGTATTGACATCCAAGAATAAGGTGGTCCGAGGTTTCTATCTCATTTTTGCAAAGAGGACATCTAGTTGGGCCTTCCATCCCTCTTTTTTTTAGATTTTCTCCAGTAAGAATGCTTTTGTGGGCTAGTGTCCAGCAGAATATGTCAATTTTCGGAATGAAGGGTTTGGACCACAGAAACTTCCGCACCACAGGATTGGGGGTTGCATATGAGATTGCTTGGATGTACTTATAACCTTCGGAGGATGTATAATTTCCAGAATTGTTCCCCCACCCTCTTCTATCTTTGATTCCTTCTTTAATTGGAGATTTGCCTTGGAGAAGATTTGAAAGAGTTTCAGCTTCTTCTTCTCGATCAGGAGGGAGGTCACCGAAGTCCCAGCCAGTCCAGATATTGTCTTCCCAAGCTGACAGATCCCATAATGAGGTGGCTCCTTTATCCAAAAGCTAGTGCTTGATGTTGTTCACTTCCATACATAACCCAAGAGGAGTCTCTCCCAGGATGGAGTCTTCCCACACTCTGATGGTTTTCCCATTTCCGGGTATCCAGTAAAGATTCTTTTTGAATGGATCAAGCGCTTTAATACATAATTTATAAACCGGAGAGCCATTTCTGAGTGGGGGGTGTGTGTCCAGACATCGCTTCCTTGTTCCAGGGAAGTATTTTTTGCGGAGAACTTCCTTGCTCCAGCTTTCTTTCCCGGTGATCAGCTGCCATAGCAACTTAGCTCCTAAAGCTAGATTTTGGGTGGGTAGGCTCCACACTTGAAGCCCTCCTTCATCACGAGGCTTTTGGATCTTTTCCCAGCTCACGAGGTGGAATTTCTTATCATTCCCTTTGCCCCCTTCCCAAATAAATTTCCTAAGCAGTCCTTCTAACTTACGAATTACTGAACCTGGGGCAAGAAGAATTGAAGAATGGTACATAAGCATGCTATTTAGAACAACTTTTATAAGAATAGTCTTCCCTACTAAGTTGAGCCAATTGGCACTCCATCTTTGAATTTTGACTTTAATTTTGTCTAAAATAGTCTCCCAATTTGCTGAGTTTCTTTTGGTTTTGCAGATGGGGATTCCTAGGTAGATGAAGCTATCTCAGTCCATCGTTCCTTCCATCCCAAGTGTTCCAGCTATTTCCCTTAGCTCTCTTGCTGGGCACTTCCAACTGAAAATTTTGCTTTTTTGGAAGTTTATTTCACTTCCAGACACCTCTTTATATAACTCCAATTCTTGTTTAAAGTGCTTAGCAGAATGAATGTTTGCTCCACCTAACAACAAGGTGTCATCGACAAATTGGGCATGATTTATGTCCCGAAAATTATTCACTATTTTGAGGCCTGGAAGCATGTGGATTTCCTGACAGAGGTAAAGCTGAAAGCTGAGCACAGATGCTTGAATGGCGTAGAGGAGAGGAGACAGAGGGCAGCCCTGCCTTAGTCCTCTAGAAGCCTTGAAGAAGCCTGTAGGCCTTCCATTAACAAGAGGGGCAATCCATGGATCACAAACACATCCTTTGACCCAGCTTATAAAGGTGGATGAGAAGCCAAATTTTGCCATAACTGTAAACAGAAAATCATGCCTAACACGGTCAAAAGCATTAGCTAAATCAAGTTTAATGACCATACCTTTCTCATTGCGTTGATAGCTCGAATGTATTGCTTCTTGGACGAGAATGATGTTGTCCAGGATTTTCCTTCCTTTGATGAATCCTCCTTGATTTTCCGGTATAATCCTGGGCAGAATTATTTTAAGCAAGGAAGGAAGAATTGGTGCTGCCTCCCAGCTTATTGACCATCTGAGAATACCATATCATCTTTAATAGATCAATCTTGATTATTGACTAGCAGCAGGTAAAGAATCTTGTTGTAAAGCCGTCCGGTCTGAGAGCACTGTCAGGTTTCATATTTGAAAGAACACCTTTGAGTTCATTCATTGTGATAGGGGAAGCAAGAAAGTTATTTTCCTCAGGCTTAATAAGAGAAGGGATGAGATCAAATGGATGGGAGGAGATGTCAAGCGGGTCCTCTATGGGAGCTGTGAATAGCTCTTTGAAAGTAAGCATGGCTGCCTTCTTTATGCCCTCAGAGTCTTTGATCAAACCACCTTGGAAGTCTATTTCAGATACAGCTTTGTAGTTCTTTCTGGCCTCGGCCTGCTTATGGAAGTACTTAGTGTTTTTGTTCCCACTTAAGAGCCAGAGACTTCGAGATTTTTGCCTCCAAAATTCTTCTTCCAGCCTGCAGGCCGAGAAGAGTGCTTTTTGAAGGTCCTCTTCCTTTCTCAGAAGGCAATCTGATATTGGAGAGGCATCCATTTGGATTTGGTGAGTTTCCAGGTCGACTTGAGCTTTATTCCTTCTTGATAGGGGGGAGGTAATGCTCCTTACCCAGTCTTTCAGGTCAAGTTTAAGCCTCTTTAATTTTGCTTCCCAGATGAAGGACGATGATCCTCTTAATTGGGTATTCCATGAGTCAGAAACTACTTGCAAAAAGTCCTCATTATGGATCCAGAGGGGACTAAAACGGAAGGGAATCGGGCCAAGGTCTTGATCTAGAGCCAGCTCAAGAAGGATGGGCTTATGATCGGAGGTGCAATGAGGAAGGATTTTGGAAGAAGCTAAGAGGCCCAGGGAGAGAAAGGAAGAGTGAACAAGGAACCTGTCAAGCCGTGTAGCAACATGACCAAGGCCGATTCTCTTATTAGTCCAGGTAAACTTTCCTTTGGCAGGCTTTATATCTATTAGATCCCAGCCAAGGATGAGATCTTCGACCCACTCCCTCGATGGGTCTCTGACCGACGTGCCTCCTTTTTTCTCATTTGTGGCCAGGGTGACATTCAAATCGCCAGCTACTATGATGTTATGTAGGTGCTGCAAGTTTAGGAAGGACTCTAACAAAGTCCAGCAATCTTTTTTTCCCGAATGCAAGACGGGGACATATAGGTTGAAGATACTTACAGTTCTTCCAGAAAGTTTGTGGATGAGCTTAGTGAAGACCCAATGCAGCGCACGTTCTTCATCTACGATATCATAAAGGGTGGAGTCCCAAAAGGTGGCTATGCCTCCAGAAGCACCTCTGGAGTTGTTGGCAATCCCAGGACCTTTTTTCCAGAACTTTTTCCCAGCTTGGAGGGTAGTAGCTTCCTCCATTTTTGTCTCCTGGACTAGTAGAATCTCAGGATTATGAATTCGGACCAGATCTTTCATTGCTTCTTCTTTTAGAGTAGATCCTAAGCCTCTGCAATTCCAGGAGATGTATCGCATTAAGAACTTGGGGAGGGGGGGTTGGCCCCTTTTGAGGCCGTTGCTGTTCCTTTTTTAGATCTGGTGTGCATAATGCCTTTTAGAGTTTTTTGCGATCCTTCAAGGACAGCTAGGTATGTTGCTTCCTCTCTTTTCTTCTTTTTGGACTTCCTCCCTCTTGGGTTTTTGATGGGAGCAGCGTGCAGACTGCTTTACGAAGAACCCTCGTCCATCTCTTCCCCTGGCTCTGATTCTAGTAGCAGGGATTCCACATTTGCTTCTTTGGATGGTCCGGAGGGTTCAACAGCCGTCAAGACGCCTGGTTCAGGATGGATTTCCCCGGATTCCAGTGGATCTGCAATCTGAGATTCTGACTCTATTCTACTATTCTGATTTCCAGCGTGATTTCCTTCAATACTTGCAGGATCTGGTTCTTTCCCAGCTAGATCTCAGATCTTTTGTGGGTCCTCAGCATCTTGAATAACGATAGGTGCATTTCTTGTGGCTTCCTGGGAAGGCTTATTTGAGCTTGTTGGTTGGTTCTGCATGTCCCTTGCAGCCTTTTTTTCCTGGATTTTGGTAGACATTTTCCCTTTCTTAACTTTTTTCCAGCCTTCTCCCTCTTCAGGGACCTGTATTTTGGGGCAGTTTCTTTGAAAATGCCCATGCTCGTGACAATGACGGCATTTGAACGGCAGCTGTTCATAATCCAGCTTTTGGTAATGGTGCCAAGCTCCAACTTTTAGCTTCACTGCCTCAGGCAGCCCTGCTTCAAGATCGACTTCTACACAGATTCTGGCACAGGAGTATTGACCTTTGTTCTCGACTTTGTCAATGTATCTCCCGAGGGCATTCTCAACTTTTTCCAAGGTTTGAATGTTCCAGCAGTGGACTGGGAGGTTTGGTAGTCTCACCCACACTGGAACTTCCTTCGGGACGTCAACTTCATCATTGAAATCCGGAGTCCATCTATTGAGATACAATCCTTGGGTACCCATGAAGTACGGGACGCTTCTGAAGATTAGATCTCGATCTTCTTTGGATATGAATTCAAAAATGAAGAACCCTCGTCCAACCGGGTAGCAGGTAACACTGTTTTTGAGCTGAGGCCTCCAATTCCTTTGGATCCAATCGTCTGTGGTTTTTGTAGATGGCCATAACCCCATGAACTGGCCTACCAAACCTCTTTCGGCCAGAGCCAGAGCAATCTTGATGGGTTGTTCAACCGGAAGGTCAATTTCTGGGACTGCATCAAGTTTCTTGATGAATTTCAGGATGGAAGGGGCCACTGGTTTTAGTCCAGGTGACGTTAATAACCTTTTGAAAGCTTCTTCGACGGAGGGAGGAGCAGAGGGAGGGGGAGCCCTCCCCCAGGCGCAGCCATGGGGGCGGCCTGAAGCGGCTCGAGCACGAGCAAGGAAGCCAACGAGGGCACGGCGCTAGCTAGGGCAGCGCAACGATCTTGATCTCGCTAATTTGCATACTTGTTCCTCTTTCTAAGAATCTATTGTTACACACAAGTTTAGAACCCAATTCAGAGCAACACGTATTATTACTACCACTAGCACACCTATATAATTGTTAATAACTAATTACAACATTGGAACAAAAGAAAAAGCGAGATGAATGATGTGCATAACATAGACAACCACTCGAGGACTTCGCAGCCATAGCCCCCACTCTTTTGCTAATTGTGAGTGTTTTGAAGGTGTTGCGTTCATGGGTGAGGCAGTACAATGATGAATTAACAGCATGTCCCTAGATAGATCGTCTATCACATAGAGACATACAGGCAAATAAAGAAAGGCAGCTCGACTCTGCCCACACTGATATGTTTGTTATAGGTGCATGGATGGAACCCTTTTGCATTACAGATTTGCAATATATCAATCAAAAGCTTTAAGGAGGCGTAATAATCTCTGATAGCCATTCACATATGACCAGGAGGTCGAGGCGGAGGGAGCCTTGCGGGTCTCTGACAACAGACATAGAAAACGAGCCGTCTGGCCACCATATCTTACGAAGAAATCTGAAACCCAACTCAAAATAAATTTAAAACCTAGCTCAAAACCTGAAGTGTATCAATTTCCCAAACACAAAATAGATATATAACTATTGAAAATTACTTCGCTTGATCGTAAAGTTGACATCAACAACTTTCAAAAACATTTTTTTTTCTAAAATTTATAATAAATATTAAAATCCCAACCTTAAGTCAAAACTATAAAAACTAACAAATTTTTTAAGTCAAGTATAGTCAATTTAATTAGAATGCTCTATTGTAACAGTTAGGTGACATAATAGAATGCTCCATTCATGTATGGAGTTGTCTAATCTCTAAACCATTTGCATTTAAAATTAGGCGAGTTTTCTGGCCAAAATCCGGCAAAAATTGTTCAAAGGGTAGTTTTCAGTGATTGGAATTGCATAAACCAGATGTTCCAAGGGTAATCAAGAATGCTGAATCCATTTCTGCAATAAAAATTGCAATTTTAACTCTAGAAATCTTATTTTAAACAACAAATAATGTTACCAAATTCTGACCAAACTTGGCTAAAAAATGCAACTGATATCCATCCAACTCCTTCATATTTATTGTCACGTTTAGTGACATAATATACCTATATAGCCCTTTAAAAATAAGTTGACGATGACATATTAAAAACCTAAAAATAAATTGTTTTTACAAAAAGAATCTATGACCCTATTTTAGAAAAAAGCAACGTTTCCACGTAAAAGTTTTTTATTTCCAAAAATACAAAGTGTTCTGTAAGGGAGATGGGACATGATATTTGTTTCAAGATGTACAAAAGAAACTATATTTTATCGTGGTAATAATGTTAAATTTTATTTTAGAATATCAGGACAAGACTAATACAATTTATTAACTTTAATAAAGTTATAATATTGTACAAACACGAACAGTTACTAATTATAAAAAAAAAACAATGTATAACGTTGATGTATAACCAGATGCCATTGTGATAAAATAAAATTTAAATAAATAAATCTCCCATTGCTTTTTGAACACCGAGGCCGGTATTCTAACAAGTTGGACGATTTCGGAAATGCCAATGAAAGAAATTTGACGTCATGATTGTAGCGATTTCAAAATATAGTATTCTAGTACAGGGTCGGGAATCGGGCTGGATGTCGGTGAGACACGAATTTTTTTCTCGGCGTCTGTCCCGATTCCCGGCAATTCACATCAAAATTCCGCAATTATCCGGTGGTGAAATTGTGTATATCTTCACGACTCGTGTCGTATTTTCCGGCCAGACACATGAAAACTCTGATTGTATAATGTGCATAGACATGAAGGAATCCGAATTTTCTAAAATTAGAAAAAGAAATAAGCACCCGTGAAACCCTGACTATTCCTGCATTCACTTGCCGTGAAAATACTGACCAGTGACGACGAACATCGAACATACCAAGGATTTGCCGAATTGACCGGCGTTTGTTATTTTTGGAAATTAATTTTTATTTATGTCTCCAGACTGAAAGTCTGGAAGGCCCGGCACGTGGTGAGTGTTGGAGTGGTTATTATGGGGGCACGGCGCCCCTGTCAATCACTTTTGGCAGCCCTGTTCTTCTTACTATGTCATTTGCTTTTGGCCTTTCAATCTCTATTTTTCCGCTCGATCATCCAATCCCCGTTCTCAATTGAATTTGCTCTGTTACCGTGTTGTGAAGGAGGGAAAAGAGTGAGCACAGACACTAGAGGGATTTACAGTTTCTACTGAAGCAGATTAGTTAAGTGAATGTCAATGATGATGGGAATGGGAATGGAGGAGGAAGAAGAACATGAAGAGCAGCCTGTAGAAGATCCTCTTATGACGAAGAAGAGGAAGATGGAACCACGCATAGAAGCAGCAGCAGCAGCAGAAGTTGTTGTTCCAGAAGCTTCCAACGAGGAGGACATCCAGGAGGAGGAAAAGCAGCTTCTGCCCACAAATCCCATTGCAACTGCCAGAAGGTAAATTTTTCTTGCCTCCCTTTCATGTGTATTCAGGTGTTAATGTTTCCATAATTGGAAAGTCCAATTGAGTTTTCCCGTGTATGTGCTGCTGGCTTCTCAGAATTTTCCATAATTGGAATGCCTCGGTCCTCATTGTGTTTTTCCATGTAACCTTCTGGAAATTTTTGTATGGCATGGAGAATATGTTGAGTCGATTTGCACGTACTGTTCTAATAAATAGAGATAGCTGCAACCTTCTACCAATTTTATGTTGTCTGAAGAATATTTTGTTTTTATACAGGGGCAATCATAGTGGTGTCTCCTACTAACATTGGTTGGATGAGTTTGCTTTTATACAGGGGCAACTACAGTGGTGTCTCCTACTAACATTGGTTGGATGAGTATGCTTGTTTACTTAACTTTATTTTCCTCAGTCTTCCTTCCACAATGGATTTGTTCCGTGGGTGTGTAACAACGATCTGATAGGCTTATTTTGTGGTGTTTGGAATCCCTTAAATCTCCTGTCCTCTCTCCCCGAAGAATTCTGATATTGAATGCTAAATGGGTTTCCAAATACGCTGTAGATTTTGCTTGGACTTCTTTAAATGGTTTTCCTTGTGTTGTTTTGCTGAGTGAAGGTATCAGCTGGAAGTGCTGCAGCTGGCCATTGAGAAGAACACAATTGTTTATCTGGAAACAGGCTGCGGGAAGACGTTGATCGCAGTCCTGCTAATCAAAGAAATTGGGTGTGAGTTGAGGGAGCGAAAAGAAAAAGGAATTATAATTTTCCTCGCACCCACTGTTAGCTTGGTCGAGCAGGTAATGCATATTCCACTCTTAACATTAGAGATGTTCTTTTGGGAAAAAAAGGAGAATATGAGAAAGTTGGCCTTAAGGTACTTTTCAATGCAATTTGCAGCAATACGAGGTGATCAAATTAAACAGCCACTTCGAAGTAGGGGAATACTTTGGTGCAAAGGGTGTTGACAATTGGACTATTGACAAGTGGACTGCTGAAATCAACTCACATGAGGTATTTTGATTGAATGCTACACTCTCTTCCCAGAATGTTTGCTTTACTTAGTGAAATCTGTTAGATAGCTGGAGAGCCGGTTCCTGTTTAAGGAACCGTTTTTAATGTAATTTGTCTCTAGGTGAGGTATTTTGAGAATGCTACACTCTATTTCCAGAATGTTTGCTTTACTTATTGAAATCTGTTAGATAGCTGGATAGATGGTCTCTCTTTAAGGAACCGTTTTTAATGTAATTTGTCTCTAGGTCTGCTACGGTTGTTTCAACTTCTAGGGAATGACCCCTGATCTGTTTGGTGGTGTAAATCTTGGTAAAGACTATGACCTTTTGTTTTACTACTCTATCAGAGCCAGATGTAGGCTCTTTAGTCAGAACTTAGTCAACTTCCTGAAATTACTAATGGTCACTTTGTTAATTCATCGGATCTCATATTCAGTATTGAACACCGGAATTATGATCGAAGTCCTTATGCATACGCCACTAGCATTTGCTTCTTTTGTACACTTCAAGAGTGAATTAGGACTCTGGCATCTGTCTGTCCTCTACAGGATGTCTTATTAAGCAATGGATACAATGGAAAACAAATTAATGAAACATTTAAAAAAGCGCGTAGGGTTAAAACAGATATCCGAAGACTACTCTTCCCTACATCCATGGTACTACTGACAAAATTGCTAGGATCCTAAGGAAGAGAAACATAAGTTTTGCTTTCTCCCCTCCTAACTCCCTAAGGAACTTTCTAGACACTGCTAAGGATCCTATTGACAAAAAACTCCAAAAAGGTGTTTATGAGATACCCTCCTCATGTGACAAGAGGTACATCGGTGAAACAGGTCGCTCTATTAAGGTCAGGCTAAAAGAACACATCGCAGACATTCATCATAATCAAATTAAGAATTCTGCCGTTGTTGAGCATTGTCACAACACTAATCACCATATTTGCATCGAGAACACGAAGGTTTTGGCAACCATCCCTCACTATTATAAAAGAAAAAATAGGGAAGCTCTTGAGATTGAGAAACATGCGAACAACCTAAACCGGGATGATGGTCTAAAGTTAAAAGAAGCTTGCAAACCTGTTGTCCATGCCATCAAAATTAACCCTACATCCTCTCAAATTCAATATCATTGAGTAAGGCTGACCTTAATCAATGGTATAAATTCGCAATGAGTGCATTGTATATATTGGCCCATTAAGAGGGGGAGTCGTTTGAGCTTAACCTCTCCTGATGATGGACCCAGTTTAGGGTTTGAAACGGCGTTGAGGAAAAAACATACTCCGCAGATTTCCATTCTTATTAATTATAAACTGCGTAAAAGGAAATGGTAAACCAGGATGTCTTATCTTTTATCATTGTTTGCGTCTTAAAAGCTTGTAGTATAACTTGTCTACATTTCTTTTACAGGATGCCTTTATTACTTATATAAATCTGTGTATTGAGTCTATTACGCTTGTTTCATATTTTAGGGGAATGGATTCTAATCTGTTTTCTTTATCCTGTTTGTTAGTTGGTGCATAGTTTCGGAAAAGACTAAGACCTTTTATTTTGGCAGCAACAGATATAGGCTCCTTTGTTAGAACTTTGTCAACTTCCTGGATTTATTCATGGACACTTTATTGATTCGCTGGATGTCATGTTCAGCGTTAAATGGCCGTATTATGACTGAAGTCATTGACTGATTATAACAATTGTTTAATTTTTCCAGAACATTGAAGAGTGTATTAGGACTGTGCAATATGTCTGTCGTTTTCAGGATGCCTTATTTTCTATCATTGTTTGGATCTTAAAAGATCTTAGTATCTTGTTTACGTTCCTTTTACAGCATGCTTTTAAGTATTTTTTACTTATAGATGGGTTTCTGCTTGGAGAACCATTCTTACTTAATTTTTCCTCTATAGCTACTACGGTTATTTCAACTTTTTGGTGAATGGACCCTTGTCTGAATTCTTGACCCTGTTTTGAAAACGACCAGGGCCTTTTGTTTTTTCACTTCATCAGAGCCAGCTGTAGGCTCCTACGTCAGACGTTTGTCAATCTCCTGAATTTATTAATGGTTACTTTCCTGATGCAATAGATCTCATGTTCAGCATTGAACACACTGGTGTTACGATGGAAGTCTTTGACTGATACATAACTATTGTTTGCTTCTTTCATAATCTTGAAGGGTATATTACGACCGTGGCAACTGTCTGGACTCTGTCTATCACAAGATGTCTTATTTTCATTGTACTTAGGTTATAAGCTCCCTTGTCAACTTTCTGAATTTATTTACGGTCACTTTACTGATTCATTGGATCTCATGTTCAGCATTGAACACTGGTATTATGACAAAGTGGTTGACTGATACATGTATGGTAACTATTGTTTGCTTCTTTCATAACCTTGAAGGGTGTATTAGGACTGGCATCTGCATGTCATTCACATGGTGTCTTATTTCTATCAACTTGCATATTAAAAGCATGTAGTATAACTTGTAAGTTATAAATCTTTGACTTAGTATACCGAGGTTTTTGTCCTCTTTTGATAATACATTGCGTATACATCTTGAATGATTTTGTAAACAACATTGCAGGTGCTTGTAATGACTCCTCGGATACTATTAGATGCCTTGAGGCATGGGTTTTTGAAACTAGAAATGGTCAAGCTGATAATCTTTGACGAGTGTCATCATGCACAGGGGCATCATCCCTATGCTAAAATTATGAATGTGAGTGCGAAACATAGATTGGTGGTTATACATGTGTATTTAGGTATTGCAGAATTTAATAATATTTGTATGGTTATCAAGAAGGTTGTTATGATTTAGTACTCTGTTTTTTCATAGTTCTAATGGCATTCTATGTTTTTTCATAGTTCTAAATTTCTAATGGCATTCTATGCTGTAGGAGCATTACCACAAATCTGGGGTCAAGCCAAAAATATTTGGAATGACTGCCTCTCCCGTCATAAGAAAGGGTGAGTATGCTTTTCCAATACAGTGCGTAAAGACAAATTTGTTTCTAATCTTTTTTGTAATGTCCTAAAATATCACCAAGGTAAAATACTAAAATGTGACATTCGCGACATGAAAAGAAAATCCATTTGGAATCTTATGTGTTTAGAAATGACATGAAAGTTATATGGCGTGGAAAATGTTTTTTTTTCAAAATTATGCTACGTCTCCACGTCTACCATAGAGAAATACATAAAATTGGTCTTGCATTTCTAAATTTACATTGTAAGTTTTTTTTTGCTTAGCCAAGGTAAAGTTGTGAGACTGATTTTTACTATTTTCATGTTCACGTGTTCTCCCCACTCTATTGTTCAATCTTGTTGTCAAAGTTTGAATGTGGGTTATAATTTTGTCTCTGATGTTATACTCTGGTACTTTTTTTATATAGTTGATGAAAGTTAGTCTAGTGAACATATGTGAACATGCAATAACTTGGTACTTTTCTATTTTGTACTTTAGTACACTTGCATTTTATCCTTCTCTCATTTGCAATGTTATAAAACTCAGACTCGGACTTGGACTTGGTCGAGGGTCAACTCGTACTCAGACTCTGAATCGGTAATGACTCGGCCGATTTGAATTTAATGACTCTGTTTACTCAAAAATACATAAAATATTAAATTTTAAAGAAAAGCAATATTTTAAAGATTCTAATCAACGATTCCAAAGCATTAAAGACAAAATATCCAAAGCCTGCTCATGTATATAGTTATATCATATAAGGGTGAATTTATCAAAATGGCACGAAGTGTATTGTGCAATACATATATGGAACAAAATGCATAATCAATGAGGCCTAATATATGGAACAAAATGCATAATCAATGAGGCCTAAATGGCCTGTAGAGTCTAAAAAACAACTTGCAATGATGCCACTACATCATACATCATACATCAATGATCATAGTACATACATCATACATGTCATTGATCAACATGATCAATTATCAAACTCATTACCACGGTTAGAACTAGAACTAGAATCAGGACTAGCAATGGCATCATCATTTGGGTTAGGATTGGACTTCTCAAGGTCATCTACAACTGCAGTAGTAGTACTAGCTGAACGCCTAGAAGCATGAGGTAGTGATGCATGCTTCTGTCCTTGTCGACTAGTGCCTGCCATGTCTAGATCTACACCTGCATCAACTGATGGTGGTATTGGTAATAGTAGATCTGCTTCCAAATGAACCTCACCCGACTCATCTGCATCAATATCAAAATCTATGTCAAACTCTGGTGGTTGAGTCTCCTTTACCCAATCTGTGGTTGGATTAATATCATCCAACACAATGGGATCTATATTAAGTCTTTTGTTCATTAATTGGTTGCGCCTTAGTTGGACGTTTGTATAACACGAAGACTAGATCATTTAAGCGTTTTTGCTCTAAACTATTTCTCTTCTTCATGTGAATCTGCTCAAAGACAAACTAGTCACACTCACACCTAGAAGAACTACAGGGTTGACTGAGGACTTGAATTGCAAACTTTTGCAATTGAGAACCTTGGCTACCAAATGCCTCCCACCAATGTGCTGCAAGTGCAAAGACAAAGTTAATTCAACAAATTAGATTGTGAATTTGGATAAAAAATGAAGTATTTAAATTTTAAAATTTTAATGACAAAATTTAACAAAACAATGGAATTTTTTACTTGGTTGGTCCACATCTCTTGCATTCTTAGCCACATTTTTGCCGAAGGTACTTGTGGCTCTAGTGAAGGTGCAAATTTATTGGTGTATCTCCAACTGCTCCATCTCATTTGGGACCATGCGCTCAAGGCACTCATACAATCCATCTCTGAACTCCTCGGTTTGATCTTCTCAAAACTGAGCTCTATAATGATATCTTGCGTTCAGGAAATACCCAACTGCATGTATAGGGTGATGGAGTTGATTGTTCCATCTCCTATCCATGACATCCCGGATAGGCCCATACTTAGCCATTCTATCCTTGTATGCTGCCCTTATTTGCTCCTTTACATGATCCATAGCCTCATAAATGTAGCCCATGGTCAAATTTTCCCCAGCTACCAACCACAACACCTCAACAAGTGGCTTAGTAATTTTCAAAACCTTTGTTGCTAGGCCAACTCCTAGTGAAGCCAAGGGGTGTGGTCTCTAATAAAAATAAACTAAGGTTGATTATGCTAAGTTACGGAAATTAAATCTAGGAGCTTGAAATAAAATTGAAGCAAGAGCAACAATAATGAATTAAGTTCAAGAGTATGTAGATTATTAAACAATCACATGTTGAATTTGCTTAAACAAATAATCGTAACGGTAGACCAATGTCGAGAAAGTGAAAGAATGTTGCTGAAAAGGAAATGTTTTGCAATGCCTCCAGATAGTTTTAGATTATTATTGATGAGTGGATTAATTTTTGGTTTGGTCCACTTAGGCTTTTTCCTCAATGGTGAGTGCAAAGCAACTATACAAGGTGTCCAATAGGGTGAGACAAAGTTTGCTTAGAGAAGCCCCCTGACTCCTTGGTATCGTTCAAAGAAACGTCTCACTTTGACAATAAAGATTTAGGTGGATCGCCCTATTAACACCACTGCAAGTATTCATTGAGTGTACTCTTGTAGTCACTATGGGCTTTGCCCGAGTTGGTGACCAACAACCAGAAACATGATATTTGGTAGTTGTATTAATAAGGCAATCCACCCAAATCTTTATTGTCAAAGTGAGATGTTGCTTCGGCGGACAACACATTGTTATGTTTCTAATAAAATAAACCAAGACTTCTTCCCCGTATGCTCGACATCGTTGCAGCTTTGTTATCACCAACCTTGTAGTTTCCTATGTATGATGGATGGTAGAGGGGCAAGCAACTAATGAGGTGGAACCAAGATTGCATAGACTCCCAATTGGATGGTTGTCACGCCAATCAAGGCAGTCTTCGCTTTATGTTATCTAAGTCCGAGACAACAAAAGGGGAGACCCAGATCTACTCCTGATAGGAGAGATCAGACCTAGACACCAGATCAGATCAAGTAGGTTTGAGGTATGTAAGGTGTAAGGTAATTGAAGACCCTAGATCTATGGGAGATAATAATAAGTGGACTAGGGCTTTGGATGAGGGTTTCAGTCGTATGAGGGTTGATCCAAAGTGAAATGCAAGTGACCTATAGGGGTAATACTAGATCTAGGGTTGAGGTACTAGCAACTGATGAAGATAACTGTTGCCTTGGGAAACGTAACTGAGACAGCGTGAGTAAGGACAGAGTTGGGACTGTCAAGTACCAAAGGGATAGACTCAGTGAGAGATATGGCAATTTTAGATCACCTGAGTCACCAAGGGGCAGTCAACTTTCAGGAGAAAGAGGTCAAGAGTGGGCTAGAGCTAGGATTGGAGATTAGTGCTTGTTGGGCCTTGGGCAATGGAGTCAGTATTTGCACAACGTTAGAGTGGACCCACTTGGGATATGCCTTGATCTATGGACCCAGGAAAGTGTTTGGCCTGGAAAATTCAGTTTGCAGGGGAAACCAGTAGAAGGAGGGCTAGCGCTAGGGTTTGGAGAGGCAGATCTGTAGATCTAGGACAACCAAGAGACTATTATCTCAGCGTTGGAGGAGAGATGAGATCAGAATGGTTTGATCTGCAAACCCAAGTTAGAAAATTAAAAAAAAAACAGATCTGGAAAAGTCAAAATTTGATGAGCGAAGCTAGGATGCTGAAAGTCAATTTTTCAGATCTAGGGCTACTAGGCAGGAACTAGCTCAGCGTTGGGGGTGTTCTGGAGTGAGGGAGACCTGATCTACAAACCCAAGTGATTAGTTTCCGAAAAAAGTCAAATCTGGAAAAGTCAAAATTTCAGTAGGGCGCTAGGGTTTAAACAGTCAGAAAATCAGATCTAGGGCAAACCAGTCACAATATGGACACCGTTGAAGAGGATTTGGTGAGAGGGATGCTCGATCTACAAAACCCAGCAGTGGTTTGTTCAAAGATCAAGTGGTTCCTTGATTAAGTATTTTTTGGATTTTTATTATTTAGGAGTTTTTCAGAAAATTTAAAGAAAAGCATGTACAATGGATTGAGATTTGTAAGAGAAGAGATTGACTTGTAGATCTTACTTGGAAATGCTTGTAGATGCCTTGATGATGATGATCCCCGCCATCCCGATCAATTTTGGAAAATCTGAGTGAGTTCTAGGACCATAAGTGAGTTCTAGGACCAACATTATGCTCCATGTGACCAATGCACCCTCCTATCCTGCACAAGCAAACATCAACAATATCAGATTTGCTGTACCATGAAAGAAAAAGCTAGATCTATAGAAAAGTAACAAGATGTAATCATAAATCACAATGAAGCTAATGAAAACCCCTTGATACAAGACTAAGACAATCCGAGCGAGTTGAGGCCCCCCTGCAAAAATGCTCCAACTGAAAACGCCCTCCTGTAGACATGACAATGATCCCGAAAAAAGATATAGATCTCACACAATATTTTGAATGCTAGGAAGCAAAAGAATTTCCAATCACCACCGAAGAATATTAGATGCAAAGCAGATCCAGAAAATATCCACAAAAGAAAGTCTTTCTATGATTCAGATTCAAGAGCCAAAGACCCCTTACAAATGAGAAGCTCTCTCCTTTAAATAGAATTGAGAGGACCAAAATCCTAACCACTTTCAAAATGAGCGGCTAAGATTAAAAGACATAAATGTTCTAATCAATGGTTGAGATGAGCTCAACATACAATACATGGATCAATATAACCATAAAGTACCAAAGTGGACTAAATCACCCATAAGGAGGGTACCCNTTGGAGTGTTAACTAACTCCCTCTAGGTGCCCCATGGCACAATAAAATAATATAATATTTTAATTTTTTGACTTTGTGCCTCTTTGAGGAAATCGTGAGCCTCCCAAAAGCTCCAGAAAATAATATAAAAATGCCTAAAACATAGGTGTGGGCCCAATCAGGTGCTGCAACTGCTGGAGAAGGTGTGGAGGACATCACACTCATCATCATGACTCATCCCATGTCATTTCCTTTCCTTAGTAGCCCAAATCGATTGCTTCAATAGCCATTTAATCATTTTTAATCTGCCTCGAGAAATGTGAACCTGCCAAAATAGCCTCCTAGGGTGCTTGCGTTGTCAAATTGAGCCCACTAGGGTCTCTAGGATGGGGGTACCATGGTACAATCAAGTTGCTGCACCCCCTATGACCCATACAACGCCCTAGGAGATTTCAATAAAACATCTCCCTGCTCAGACACATCATACTGTGAAGCAAAACTGCATCAGAAAGGTAAAATGAGCCCGATCATCTTTGCAAGTGCCCGGAATTGAGAATAAGCTATCTCACTAGAGTCAGAGAGTCCAAATCCATATAGGGTGCATACTCATACCCCTACCAGGTCTGTGCCTACTCATCAACAATATCCAATAGACAATATAATCACCTGTAAATAACCAGATACTAATAATATAACTCAGGCTACCATCCATCTACTGCAAGTGTTACAAGGCTAAGACATGCTCTACAAATCATTTAAGTAACATTTATAACAAGTAGAAGTCACCTCACTGGCGATACATCAACCAAATACGTATATAGGGTTTTATTTATTATTACTCAGACCAGACTTTCAAGACTATACTCACTTCATAGTTGTAGTCAATTTGCTAGTGAAGGGTGGAGGCTGAAATTGACAAGGCTGGGGTAAATGATGACTTACCGACTTAACATCATGACATTTTGGATATGGGAAGGGAATACTCACTATAACCACATGCCGGACAAACAACAATACAGGGAATGGCAGTGCCTCGCAAATGGTTGAGTTGTTCAGAGAGTGCTTATTCAACTTAGGCATCATGTCTACATCAAGTTTGATCCAAGTTCATTAAGGCCATCAATTTTATTTCCATGGCCTTTTTGGCCTATATGTCCTTTTGGGGACTTACCAGTGCTTAAAAGCACAACTAACTGCAGCTTTCATCCAGGACATATTCAAATTTATAAGGTCAACAATATTTGGATATAACATATATTTAACCATTGCTTTTGGGACCTTTTCTTATACCCTTCACGGAGTATTTTAGCATTTCATTTCTCTTGTCCTTTGCTTGTATATGTTGAGAAACACATTTTAGAATTTACATTTTCCATGGGCGCATATATAAACATTTCCAATATAAGTAGTACATGAGCTTTCTATTTTAGCCAACAACGTCTCAAGTGACTAGGGGGAGTTATGCACAGTGCCAAACATTGGGACAACCGACCAGAATGATTTAGGCATACAATCCAACTCACCAAAGGCAAGTTTTGTCACCAACTCAGAGCCAAGACACACTATAAACAGGGAGGCTTGTCCAACAAAGGTTCTAGCGGGGAAAAGGTCCTCAATGCCATAAATCAAGTAGTAAGTCGGGTTAAAAAACAAAACTGGAAGATAATGGATGGGTGGAGACAGTGAAAGATGAAGCCAACACTAGCAAGCCAAAGAATTGTGGGAATGACTACCTCTATTCTCCCTAGGGAGGGTAAAACCAATGAGTATAGGTCAGGAACTTCCAAGTCTAAGTAGGGACACCAATACATAATACAAATACATCCAAGTCCATATATTTATGACCGCTAGATCATGACACTAAATTCTAGTATATGTCACAAAGGTGAGTATAAGAGCAATGATAACCATAACACAATAAAATAAATGCCGAGTCATAATCATGCAAATAATCCATCTGAACCATCATCTATCCAATGAGAAAGCACTGATAGAAATCTGGGCATCAATAACTGCTCTGTACATTGTAAATGACTAAATGGCTACATGAGTCCTCAAATCTGAGTGTCTTGAGACTCAGTCCTGACATGGGAGAGAACAATAGTCCACGAATAAAATAATGATCCGTCAAAATTGCTCATCTCAGCATCTCATATGTAAAGAGATCTAGCTGAAAAATGTACTGTATCTGAAAAATAAAATATGGTAGCCCGGCTACTATTGATGTGATAGCAAGCTTGTCTGATTAGTTGGCTGTATCAGAAAGGGATACGAGCTACTAGATTTAATAGGAAAATCCACACAAGTGATTTTTTTGAGAACTTGGGAGGTTGCAAAGGGTAATCACTACAGGGTAAGGGGGCTACTCCAAGTAGGTTCATCCTCGCCCCGTTGAACACTTGGTATTACCACTTTAGCACTCAGTTCGAAGGGACTTGACTTATTGGGCCAAACCCATAATTAACTTATGCCCTTAATTACTCATTAATAATTTTAAAACTGACCAACGAGACAACTGCAATACTTACACGACACAAGAGCACTACACTTTTACAAGCACTCCATATTCATCGGCACTGGTTTGTTTTACTTTCAACGCTTAAATCAATAATTGCAAAATGTCGTGAATGGTGCTTACATTGTCATATGTTGTTGATGTGATCTCTTTCTTGCAACAGTCTGTTGTGTTATTTTATCCATTTCATATTAACTCCTAGATTTAGTCTTTTCTTTTGTAGACTAAAAACCATAGATTTTTTCTAATAGGGACCACCCCCCTTGGCTTCGTTAGGAGTTAGCCTAAACGGAGGATCTGGGATCGGGTGACAGCACCTGGCTCTTTGTTTGCCCCCAAGGCCACACCTTTCCCGCTTAGGGAAACAATAGTCCAAAAGATTTTTGGTGACGGTGTGCATTCGACGGACAATAGAAGGGAGGAGAAGGAACTCAAACCCAAGCTTGAACAAGATCAAGGAGGAGGATGCCTGAAAAAACAAGAAAGGTTAGATCCAAAATATGTGGTGAAGAAGACAAGATGCAACCGAGCTCCAATCTTACTCCACGCTTGGTGATCTGCACAGTTAAAGAACCCTTCAAACAAGTGATTAGATATATAGTATGGTAGGTTAAATAAAATCAAAAGTGCAGACGTATAACCAACTACAACATGCAACTCTTAGATCTTAGATAACTATTCATAAATAAACAAATTGAACCTTCAAATGTCTATTCTATGGATTAGCATATAATCTTTTTAGCTAGATAATCAATACTTGCATAAAAAGAAAAAGAGCGAAGCAGGTATCACCCCTGTTATTTAATCAAACATTCACAACAATGAGAATTCTTGCACCATCAGTTTGACCTCCAAAGTCTCAACTTTATTCATAAAATATAAGCAATTACAAGTTACATGAGCAGAGGCTCCTTCCATCCGTCAGGAATGAGGAAGAAGAGCCTCTATTTATACAAAAACCAATCCTCAGGGGGGAATTAATGAACTAAGGATCAAGCCAGAGTTAACTGAGATGAAGTGAACTGAAGACTGAGTTAAACAGAGGAGGTGATTGACACCTCTCTCACCCAACTCTAGTAACCTCTACCAACCTGCCAACTCACTCAAACTCCTCACCAAAATCCACACGCGTGAGTTTCATCTCCTCATGCGAACCGTACGACTCATTGGCGTGAAGGCATAATTAAAGATTTGAAGGATTGTAACATGAGTTTATTAATGAATGGGGAGCGGTCCACCCTCACCCATTTGTATCCACCCACGAGCTAGCGTGAGCTCTCCCTTTTAGATGCTCACGTCATCCGCTTCATTAGCTTGCGTGGGACCTCCTTGCTTGGAGTTGACGTCACCCTTCCACAATTCATTTGCATGCATTTTATATGCCATGGTTTTACCTTAATATTATTTAAGTGGATAGGGGACCACATTCCCACTCACACCTTTCCACACTCGTGAGTCCTCGTATCCTCATGTCACATTGGTTTAGCATGAGTCCCCTCATGTCATCCTCCTTACTTGAGACCATTCACATGCATTGGAATTATAATTTATATACCATGGTTTATTTTTATAATGCTAGAGTGATGTGTACATATGGGGGCCACTTCATGTTAGCGCATCCATGTTCATGAGCTAGCGTGAGCCATCCACCTTGACATCACCTCTTCATGAATTAATTTATGACCATACTTTAAACCAAAGTTTGAGCTTGCTACTAAGTGGAAGAGGGTTGTAACTCAATATGGCCCACATGCCATGTCACCTTTTCACTATTTTTTAACTAAATTTGACTTTTTGAATACTTTGACTTTGTGCATTTTATCCAAATTTAACATTTAAATGCTATTTTGATGCTCTGTTAGCCAAATGATGCCTTTCAGGATGCTTCAGCTGGCCGAAACATAGTGAAAGTGGGCTTGGGGTAAAGATGCTGCTCTGGGCTTGAAAATGAGCCCAACCATGCCAAAAACGGACTCCGGATCACACATTTTTTACATTTTGAATTTTTCCATTTAAACCATTCAAAAATGGCTTGAAACACGGAAAAAAAACATATTTTTTCTCAGAATCAAATGAAACTCTAGGGAGACCTAGTACATGTTCATACGACTCAATTCGAATGCTTGGCATGTTGAAAAACATTGACATGAAGGCTCTAATAACCTCATAAGGCCGAAACACCAAGATAACTACCCCAGCTTTGGAGGTGTGAGTGAAAAACTCAAAAGTTATTAGTCGTTTGTTCAACAACCAATAAATAACCAAGAGAAAAAACACTCTGGGCTAGTCGGCTTGATGCTCAAGTCCGGGAAGCCGAACCTTTTATAAAAAATTAAATGCTAGCACATTTTTTACAATTTCCCCAAGGAGGTATTAACATGTATTTACAAAAATATAAAAAAGGCTAGCCAAAACTGGCTAACTCTAGAGCACACTGAACTTTTGAACTCCGGAGATGAGCATTCATCATGCTTAATAACTGGCGGCTCAATAGGAAGTTCAACTATTGTACAAAATAGTTGGTAACATGCCCACCAACTCCAAAAGACTCGAGGCCCCTGCAAACCATCCTCGAGCCTGACCAAAGGGGTTGGATGAGGGTAAAAGCTTTGAAGAACAATATGCCAAGTATGGATATTGTTACTAGCTAAGTTGTACTTAGTTGGATTTCAAGTGAGCCGACAATGTTTGAACAAGGATAATACTTGCTCATGATTAGAGTTCAGAAGTTCATCAGGCCTTCTTGGCCTTGTTGCCGCCTTTCACACACCTGAGGGGAACATGGCAGAAATCTTCAAGCCACTCAGTGTGTCCTCGGGGGCAAGTTTCGAGTCAAGACTGTCACCTTGTTCTTGGCTCCTTCGTTTAGGCCAACTCCTAACGAAGCCAAGGGGGGTAGACCCCATTTAGTTGCTAAGGCTGTTAAGGCTTAGTGTTATGGTGAAGATTAAATTACTTAGGAGTTTGATGAAAGCAAAATACTAAAACAAGATATTGCAATAGGATTTAAATAACAACAGCATATAGATCAATGTATGATATATCAGAGCACATAAAGACAAATGATTATATAAGATAAAGAACCAGTGCCAAATGGAGTCTGTTGTTCGCCGATTGCACACCAGCAGTAGAAATCTTCCGAAAGCTGTCTCCTCACTTGAGAAAGTGGGAGAGGTGTGACCTTGGGGGCAAGCACAAAGCCATGTACTGTCACCTACTCCTAGCTCCGTCGTTTAGGCTAACTCCTAACGAAGCCAAGGGGGGTAGTCCCTAACAAAGAGTTTCTAAGGCTCAATGTGTTTAAGTTAATTTTATGGAAGTGATGCGGATGTGTATTGTTTAGGAGTTTGTTTATGATGAAAGACGATTGCAATTATTATAAAAATAAATTTAAACACAAGACAAAGCAATCCACGTTGCTGCACTAGATTAGAAGATGAACAATATGTCGAGAACTTGTAAAATAAACCAGCATTCACAGATAAAGATTTTATAAATCAAAGGACAAATGGTACAGATAAATAATGATGCATGAAATGACAAACCAGTGCCTTATGGAGTTGAACCTCTGCGATGCTTGAAAAATAATAAAAGTACAAGTCTCGAAATAATGCTAGTGGATGTGTTATGCGATTGCTCTTGGTATGTTTTAAATATTTTAATGGTCTTGTTTATTATGGATTGTTAAAGGTATCAAAAGACCAACCGGAAAATCTTTCGAAGTAATTCCGTCGGAGACATGTCGGCTCGTCCAGTATCCCAGGCTGGTTTCCGGTGGATTGACTAGCTAGCAGGGACTCTAAGACAACGGGGAGTTTCGGCGCCCTTACTGAGAATTGACTTTGAATGCTTCCTACAACGCCGGTGCGTTGGTTATGGGGTAAAATTTTATTATGTTGTTATTGCAAGCTTAACAAGTTCGTTCACCGTTCTGAGTACGAGCCCAACTATGAAAGTCGACAGAGCATACTAGGTGAGGGACATCAACGAAGTAAATTAATTAAAAGGGGAATGTAAGTTGCAAAATTTTATTAGAAAAATTTGTTAAACCCTCTGACAGAGAGCGCTCTTGACTTTGTCTTATGACAAAAGTTCAAGAGTCTTAGCTATTCTATATGCCTAAATGCAAGGATGATGCAAACAACTAATATGCTCTCCGATAGAGTGTGCTCTTGACTTGGATTCCGACAAGCTCAAGAGACTTAGAGATTAATTAGTAAACTACAAAAACAAAAGTACATGAAATAAGAAAAAGAAAGCAACCAAACTCTTCGATAGAGAACACTCTTGATCCACCTTACGGTGAGATTCAAGAGATTTTGATTCTTTTTACTTTTTGCAATATTATATCAAACAAAAGCAAAAAACTAAGTAAAACTAAGTAACGAAACAAGAAACTTCTCTTTTCTAACCTTTATGAAAGCAAAACTTTTCAGAAATGAAATTACTTTCCTTATTCTATTCTAAGCATTTACTCTACAAGCATGCATACATGAAAATGGACGATACAAGCTTCCCCCAAATGGGGGAAGAGGGGTGTGGGAGCCTTTATCCCACTTGCTTTTTTATTAACTTTTTTACAATGCTTTTGCCTCTTCTTGAATGAGCAGGGTGAGAAAGGGAAAGAGAGAAGAGGGAGGTATTTTTGTCTTCTTTGCTCTTTGCTTGCTTCTTTGGCTTACTTTTAGCTTTTGGGCTTTTCTTGATTTTCTTGAAATAAGAGCTTTTAACACAAAAATGTTATATGTTAGTCAAAAATAAAATGAAACAAAACTACAAACTAACTTTTTAAAGAAAGGTAAACTTCCATGGTGAAAAACGGTGGAAAGAGAGAGGAGAAAAAGCTGTGAAATGGAAGAGGAAAAGGGCAAAAAGTGGGCTGTCCATAAGGGTAAAAGAGGGCTGCAAACTAAGTGAAGAAAGGGGAAAAGAGGGCAGCGAAGAGGGAAAATGATGAGCAAGCCAAACAATGCAAGAGAGGGGAAGCCAAATGATAGGAAAAAGAAACTTAGGGCTTCCTAAAGTAACTGGGAACTAAAGTGAAGTTTTCTTGTGGATGGAACACAAGAGAGAGAGCTACTCCCAACTTTCTTTTTGTATCAAAGATGACGAACCCTGTAGGCCCTACAATCACAAAGTGTAAACTCAAAATGGTTGTTTTGAAGCATGGGATAGAAGCAACTGAGCTCACACCCTTCTACAATTTGTGAAGCCTGATAACACACAAAGCTCAATACAAGAAGTGAGATCAAAATTATATGCTAGTATGCTAAGAAAATTAAATCAAGATCAACATTACGTATTACTGACTACTCATGTCCATCAAGATACTAATCTACTTTGCATTAATAACCAAATTGAGACAACAAATGGCTATTCTATCGTGCCAACAATGGCCTTCTTGAGCTAGCAAAATAATTAATCACATGCAAATATTAAAAGATAGGAGTTAGAGACAATATCACCTCAACCATGAGAAATTTACCAGATGCAAAAGCTCATAGACCTCCAAAGTCGAATATCTTTATTAACAATTCAAAGCAAATGCTTGATACAATTTTCTCAGAGTAACTCTACCACAAAAGTTCCATCCTGTAGAGCTCAAAAGAGCCTCTACTTATACAAAGAGAGAATGATAAAACCCTAAAACCAAACTCCATCAAATGAGGGCCAATCCACATGATTTAGCAAACTTAGCACATGATTGAGAGCCCAGACCTAAACAAAAGTTGGTGTGAGTGAGGGGTGGCCTCCACCTAGGCAAGGCGCCCCCACTCCCAACCCTAACATCCAAAAACCATCCACTTAAGAGCCCACACGTGTGATAGCGCATCCTTTAGGAGAGAGGGCCGTGAGATTGAAGAGAGGCGTGAAGGCTTGAAGTAGATGTGGTTTGGTGATGATGGGTGCCAAACCCTTAGGGTTTGCACCAAACACTTAATGCATTAAATTCCCTGCTTTGTAAAAATGATCAAACCAATCACTGCCCTCCAAATCACCCAACTCGTGAGCTTAGCTGAAGAGGACGAATTTGTTAACTGAATGTGACTTTAATGCTCTTCGATTGTTGACTGAAGAGGATTTGTGCCGAGTTGACTCATCATAAATGCCCATTGCCATGTCATTTAGCCTTTTATTTTATTCAATTTGGTTTATTTTGGAGAGTTTTCGATTATCTCCAAAATATTCATTTTTAATATTTTAATTAATAATTTCTCCGTAAATGACTTTTTTGAGAAATTATTAATTATGAGGCTGAATGAACATCTGAAACTTAGGGATCGCTGGCTAGTTGATCATGAATGATTTTTGGCTTAAGGTTAGAGCCTTCAATCATTGAATTTGGATCTCGGATGACTGACATATTACAAATTTAAATTTTTCCATTTAAACTATGGAAAAATTTAATTAAAAAACTAAAGAAAAATTAAAAAATTAAAAACCCAAAATCCAACGCGTCCGGTAAAAATTTCTTGGAATTTTTTCTGAGGGTCCTAGTGACTTAGGACATGACCATAGTCTATTCTAATAATGTCTAGTAGGTTTATACATACTCAGTTGGGCTCTAATAACCCCCCAAGGCCTAGAATTCAAAATCGGGCATTCCAGCTTTGGAGGAAGCAGAAGAAAACCTCGTCGATTATACTCGGCTATAGGCATAGCATAATTGACAAGGGCAAAAAACTCCTTGGAATACCTTAGTTGAAATTCTACGTCTTAGGAGACCGAACCACTCAAAAACCCTACTAGCACATTTTATTACAAACCCCGTGGGGCCATGGTCATAATTACTGAAAACAAAAACTGACTAGCCAAAACTAGCTAGGCACAAATGGTGGATCATTTGATACACTGGAACACAAACATTCATCATGTTTGTCAAATGGCGGCTTAGCTAATCCAACTATGGTACAAATAAGTTGGTAACAGAGTCCATAGATAAAAAGTGTTGTTGTATTGCTGAAAGGAAAGTGTTGCAAGTGCTCTTGGTCAGTTTTAAACTAAGTAGCCATGGTACCCGTATCGGGGGGTCGGGCACACGTACCAGTACTGGGTACCCGTACCGTCGTACTTGGTACGGGAAAGGGTACCTCTAGGAGTACCGTGGAAGTACCCGGTACTTGGTTAATGGACCGCGGGTACTGGTACCTCATAAAAGCCCAAGTAGCGCAATTTTGGGTACTTCGTGGCTACTTCCGGGCTTGCATTTGACCCTATGGACTTGAAAAAAAAATTGTTTTCTTTTTGAAGTGAATACGAGCTAGGTGGATGGTGGGACCACTCCCACAACCTTAAAATGAAGCGTATGGCTCACTAAGAGCTCAACGCAACCAAGTTTCATTTTGTTTTTTCTCTGTTGTGTCTTGGTGTTTCGGCCTTAGGAGGTTATTAGAGCCTTCGTGTCATTGTTTTTCAACATTGCTAGGCATCCCGATTGAGTCGTATGAACATGTACTAGGTCCCCCTAGAGTTTCATTTGATTCCGAGAAAAAATATTTTTTGTTTTGTTTTTTAAGCCATTTTTAATGGTTTAAATAGAAAAATTCAAAATGTAAAAAAGTGTGAGCCGAAGTCCGTTTTCGGCGTGGTTAGGCTCATTTTCAAGCCTGGAGCAACATCTTTACCCTAGGGGCCACTTTCTCTATGTTTCTGCTAGTTGAAGCATCCCGAAAGGCATCATTTGGCTAACAAAGCATCAAAATGGCATTTAATTGCTAATTTTGGAGAAAATGCACCAAAAGTCAAATAGTTGAAAAGTAAAAAAAATAATATTTTAAAGGTGAGGGGACATGGCATGATGTCACCTTAACTCATGTGATCCTTTTTAAAGTGTAATGGCATCCAAACTTTGGTTTAAAATTGAAGTTTGAATTGTTTAAAAAAAAAGAAAGAAAGAATGGGTGACGCCAACATGAAGACTTACACCAATGTGAGGATACGATGGTATGGAGTGTGTACCCCCCTCTCCATGTTTTAATTTGTTAAAACTTTGGTTGAAAACATGCATGGTTTATTAATACAAACGCATGGGTAGTGGAGAAGACTTGCACGTGAATAGAAGTGGGCCCTCATGCTTGGTGGAGTTGGCAATGTTTTTGGCGATTAAAGCATTGGATTGAGTTAGAATTTGGCGGAGATCTCCTCCTAAATTAAGGCGAAGTCAACTCAAGCGCGTGATTGAGGTGGAGTTTGGTAGGTGACAGCTCGTGTGATTGAGATATGCGCCCCTCACTCGTGGTTTTTAGCTTGTGTTATGTGTGTCATCTCACGAGTGGGATGGTAAGGAGTTTGGTGAGTGCGCACCTCTCTTGGAGAGGTGGTATCTCCTCCATGAAGATCCATTCCAATCAATCCCACAAAAGACTCACCTCATCTCAAGTTACGTGAGTGAGAGGTGGCATCTCCTCCATGAAGATCCAATCCGATCAATCCCACAAAAGACTCACCTCATCTCAAGTTAACGTGAGCTCTTTTCTAGTATTGATTCCCCCCCCTGGTGCTGGGTTTTTCTATTTAAGCAAGTTCTTTTGTCTCATTCAGGGGATGTATTGAACCTCTGCTTCATTGTACACTACTGTTTTCTTATTAATAAAATTGAGTCTTTGGAGTGCAATTTGATAGTGCAAGAACTTTCATGGTGAATATCCGGCTTATAACCGAGGCGATATCTGTGTAGTTATTTTATTATTTATGCATGCTGCGTTATCTAGCTTAGAAGGTAATATTCTAATCCATAGAGTAGGCATTTGAAGTTTCAACTTGCTTGCTTGTGTAGTTATACACGATCTAAGAATTGCATGTTGTATTCAGTTATACTTATGCTTTTCGGTTCTTGTTTGATTTATGCATACTAGATCTAATCACTTGCTTGAAGGGTATTGTAGTTTTGCAGATCACCAAACGTGAAGTAGAGATCAGAGCTCAGTTGCATCTTATCTCTCTTCACTCTATTTTTCTAATGTTTATTGTCCCACAGGTTCCCTCCATGCTCAAATTTATTCAAGCTTGGGCTTGAAGTTTTCCTTATCCATCTTCAAACTTCAAAAAATATTGTTTTCCAGTTACTTTTGTTTTGTTTCATAACAAGTAGATCTGAGTGTTAAATCTTATTTTTTCTATCTCTTGTTATATAGATCTAAGAGTTTTTTCAAGTTTATCTTACCAAAAGCTTAGATCTAGCTTTGTTTAGTCTTAGTACTTGAAGCAACATAATATTCCTATCAATTGCAAGTACTAGAGCTTAAATTTTCATGCATTTTTGGCTAACATGCAAGCTTTTTCTTTAGTTATGTGTTGGCTGGTTTTTTGTACTCATGTTTCAGGAAAGAAGAGTTTTGGAGGCGCATGCAAAGACTTGAACCATAAAAATGTTGAAGTTAGTGCAGCTGCGAGACCCATTCTCAAAGAATGGTACCCTAGTTAGTTGACTAGGACAGAGTAAGACCCTAGAAGGTACCCTAGGATCCCTAGTAGTCTCCTAGGGTTCTTGGTCTAGGACCAAGCAGGTAGATGCCATGGCAAAGCCCCTAGCATGTGTCTAGGGCTCCTATGTGCCTCTAGGGTATTTTGGTCTAGGACCAGGGACGCGATGTCCAAGTAGATCCTGCAGATAGAGGCAGAGACATATTTTGGTTTGGAACCAGGGACGTGATGTCCAAGAAAGTCCTGCAGGCAGTTGATCATTTTTCAGTGTGAGACTGAAACTCAACTTAGTACTAAGAACCATTCAATGAGAGAATGGAGGACCCGACCAGGGTCCAGGGATTGATCAACCTGACTCAATGTGAGACTGAAACTCAGCCTAAGGTTGAAAGCCATTCATTAAGAATGGAAGATAATGATGTCCCCTCTCCTAATCGATTATTGCTAGGTTGCCTCTCAAGGGACTGGCCACCCCTTGACGATGTCCCTAGCACCTAACCCATAGGAGCAGTGTTAAGGACATAATGATTGTACCATCCATTTGGATCTTCCCCCTTATACAGTGATGACAAAATATATATAAAACTATGCACCTTGAGAGAGAGAAAAGTCTCCGGTCTTGTTGGTCCTATTTGAATGCTTGTCCACCTTTACGGTTCACTTTGATCTTGTGGTTGTTGACTCATGGTCCTTTTCTTACTTGGTCCTAGCACTCTCACTTGTGTGCACCCTTGATTATGATGACTCCTATTTTATGGAGTGTATTGTCTATTAAAGACCGTTGGACCCTGTATTGTTATGGTTACCTTATGTTTTGGACCCTTTGACCCACTTATGATTTTGGTCTATCCACTTTATGTTGGACCTGTGGCCTTTCACTTTATGACTTTTATCTTTAATTAGTTATTTGTTAGTCTTAATAATAAAATCTTTATGATTTATTAATAAAGATTTGTGAACCATTAAAGTCTTATGTCATAATTACTTTTTGTTTTATTTGGACCACTTTCCCGTTCCTGAGTTATTCTAAATCTTTGGACTACCCTTATTAGTTCTTTTGGACCAATTACTTACTTTATGGTTTTATTATAATAAAACTTTTGGACTTTTCTTATATCATATCCGTTTACTTTTGGACCACGTATTTTTTATTCTATCTTTTAACTTGTCCCTAACCTATATATAAACGAAAGAGCTTACCTTTATGCACTATCTATCTTTCGTGATTTTTCCTCACGTGTTATATCTCTGGTGACCTGCGTGGCTTTTTCCTTCACGGTTTACTACACGGGCTTACCTGCTGGCTCTTTCATGTCTTTACTTCACGGGCTACCTTCGCGGCTTAGTTTCTTCACGTGTTGACCCTCCACGATTATGCCTGTCGTCTCTGTCTGCGGTTTGTTTTTCACGGGCTCTTACCTTTTGTTGTCGCCCGAAACTGGCACGTGAGTGCTGAAAGCCCAAACTACGGGCGCGCTGGCCCGATGACAACTCTCTCGAGAGAGGCCAATGTCACCACACCCCTCTCTCCTCGCTTCATGCTGGCTCTTCTTTAGCTCTCCAGCTTTAGGGGGGTTTCCCTAAGTTTGGATCGCTAAGGCAGGTGCAGCTGAGGACAGGGTGATCTAAGAGGTTGCCTTAGAGAAACATGGGTAGCTAAAAAAAGAAAATGAGTCGGATTGATGGGACGGAAGGGAAGGGAGGATCAGTCCTCGAGGGAAGGCCAGTGCTAGTACCAGAAGGGTAAATGGAGTCAGAAGGGGACTCAGAAAGGCTTTGCGTTTCGCAGAAGGGAGACTAAGCTGGTCCATTCCATAATCAGTGGCAAGGAGAATGGAAGTATAACTGACTACTATCCATTACTCCTAGACCTTTGAAAACATAACGGTGACAAGCAACTTGGCAGCTGCAAATGCTTGCCCAACGTGCTAGATTGTTAGCCCTCTATGCTAAGTCTAGCCTACCACTTTTGAAAAAACACAGAACTACGACAGAGATGCCCAAAATGTCCAAAAACTCAACATGATTTTTTCTTTATTAACTCTGTGGGGAAAAATCCTCCCAGCCAAAAATTCCATCATACAAACGAAAGAGGCTATCCTCTTTATAGGCTAAAAAAAAATAAATTTAAACATAAAATATTAAAATAATAAAGAAAAAGTAGGATTTGAGATCCCCTTTTCTCTCTAATAGAAAGACTCAATGCTTCACTTTATAAATGTAATCCAAAAGTGTAACTATCACTTTAACTCCTCAACTCTCCAAAAGACCTTTATTACAATGAACCGGTTTAGTAAAGTCCCCTCAACCAAAGGCCCCATTTCACGTATCAAAGAAGTGGAATCCTAAAACTGAACTTCATGCTCGACAACTAATGAGGACGTGGACAAATGATGTTGCGACCAAATTTAAACTGCAGTGAAACTCCATCCGGCTGTCAATACGTGTTGAGGGGCGTCCAATTCAGACTTATAGTTGCTAGTATGACGCGGGTGATATGGTGAGCACGCGAATCAGAACTGGATATGAAATTACCGCCGGTGCAATCAGATTCCAATTGATTCTATCAGTAAAAAAAACAGGCCCTTTTAATCAACCGTAATTCACAGTTCATATGCCACTCCCCACGCATTCTGAGCGGCTGCTAGTGAAAAAAAAATTGTGGAAATCTATCGGCAATAGAGGGCGTTTTAAATGCAGATGCAAAAGATCAAGGGAAAGCCCCAATCGAACTCCAATGCAAGGGGATGTTCCTCTGACAATGCTTTTCCACACGAAAACATCTCTGTTGAACCGGCTGTTGTCTCGAACTACCACTTTGGTGGACGCTCCAACGCCAATTTCCAAATCTGCAGCAAACTTGACTCTCGAGCCCACTCGAAAAGTTCAAGTGGACGCATTCATAGTTCGAAAAGCAGCCACATGGCGTAATTCTTTCCTAGCTTTCAACTCATAAAAAGATTTTGTGAATCGACTGTCAATCAAAAGCGTGAGAATCAATCCAACCTTCCACGTAACTGTGAATCTCATCCAAATGAGTACTGAAATGGGCCATCCATTAAGATAATTTTCAAAGAATGACATGGCAGAGCCATCGGCAAGATTCAGGCATCCTTGATTTTGTAACGAATCCGCTCTATTTTCAACATCGAATGGTTGGCCGCTTTATGACGGACTCATGACTAGTAATCATGGTAGTGAGAAACTCATTTTTTTAATGCAACATAAGCAGTATCACGATCAGCTGGATCAAATGACAGGATGAAAATGGGACTCTTTGAAAGTCTCATGCAGGCTAAATCGAAACAGTCGCCTTTAATTCCAGTTTCAATCATATGTTACTTAAAAGGAAAATAACTTCATAATTGACGCATTTCCTGTGCTGGACTCTAGGACCATTATGGAATCAAACTGCTCAAGTGAAGCTCCAAACTGTTTGTTTATCCAAAACTTGCCTGGACAATGAATCAGAATACAAAAGTCCATTTTCATTCCTCTCTTTTACAGCCATAGGACTTTGAATGACACTAGTACCAGAAGAAGTGGGAAGCAGAAGAGATCTTCCACAACCAAATTGCAAAAGAGCTGCTACTAGCCATGTTGTCTGATCGTTTGAAAGCCTTAGATGTTTTTTCTGCTTCTGAAAGGATTTTCAAGGCTTGCTGCAGTCTCTCTAACTCTTCTTTTGTTACGCAGCAGGGGATCCCAGGGACCTTCTGCGATTTTATAACAGGGTGGTATGATGATATCCACAGAATTACATCTTTTCATGCTCTGAGTTTGCCCTTCAAGTCCTTCCTTGGGCCTTTGTCCAAGCCATATGCAATCCCACTTCCTTTTACACGATCCAATGCACGCTTGAACTATGTGCTCAGACTCGGCCTCCAATGCAACTTCAGCCTCCTCTGTTCGTAGTAAAGGTTCCTCTTCAATCTAATGCTGCTTTTGACTGTATGTGACCTCGAACCAACTCTGAGAAAAACGTTACCAATTAGGTGGTAACACCTTTCACAGTTTTCTTTCATGGGTTAGATCCTTCATCGGGTTGTCTGCAAGTTGTTTGCGGTTTATATTCACGAGCTGTCCTCGTCCCTTCTTCATCGGCTGACTTCGTCTTTAGTGTGCTGACTGTTCTGCTCGTTGGTTGCTCCTTCGTGAGCCAACCTGTGACTCTTCCCGCTGGCTGCTAATTTTGCCGGATCTGGTCTCTTCCTATCTGCCAATTATATGCTGCTCTACTGGACTAAGATCTGTGTTTGTGGGATTAGACTGAGTCTATCCCATGTGTTCCTCGCTACTCCATGTGTTGAGTCTGTGTTTATACTTCAGCATTGTGAACACATCAGTGTATCTACACCGGTGCGATTTCCTGTGATCTTTTTCCTATCTGGACTGTTATGATTATGTTGATATTTTGATTGAAGAACCTAAGGTCTGTTTACTTCTACATGAACTCTATTTCTCTCAAGGTACGTATATGGTTTAACTAGTTTGACTTGTCCTTTCAGTGACAAGATCAAACTTAGAACTATCTCAGTATAAGGCGGATCCAACGATTGGTTATGATTCTTTATCTTCTGTAGTTTATTTTAGATTGAATTTACTACACATGATTAATTTTTTTGTACATGACATTTGGAAAAACATCTCAATGATCAACTTTAATGCAGTGACCAACAGAGTGTTAAAGTTAAAGCAGTGATCAGCAGAGCATTAAGTTGAAAGAGATGAAAGTTATGTTTTTAAATTTTATTACAGTTTAAATTTTACCTAAGTTTTTATATGTTCATGTATTGAAGTTTATTAGTGGTATTAAAACTCATCTAACCTGCAAAATTCAACCTGGTATCAGAGCATAGGGTGTAGCTAACTCTGTTTTGCAACCAACAGAAACTACAACGATCCTAAGACAAGATCTATACTTGACATAAGCTTACTTTTCAAGTTGACAAGTAAAGGTTAAGATGACTACTCCTTCAGTAAAATCAAAAGATAGGCTTGAGGGAGCCTCCAACTTCAATGCATGGAAGGGTAGGGTTCTAAATATCCTAGAAGAAAGCGATCTAGATGATTTGGTTACTAGAGTTGTGGAAGAGCCCACTACATCCCAAGGAAGAGCAACATTTAAGAAGAAGCAAGCCAAGGCAAAGTGGGTTATCTTTGACTCAGTTAAAGATAACCTGATGGCTGTGTTAGCTCTGTTAAGGACAGCCAAAGAATGCTTCTATACTCTAGCTAACCTCTATGAGAAGAAAGCCCCTACTCAGAGAAGAGTCTTAAAGAAACAACTTAGATCACTTAGGATGGAGAAAGACGAGAAGGTTGCTACCTTCTTTTCTAGGATCGCTCAGATAAGAGACCAACTCCTGGCCATTGGAGATAAGGTAGAAGACGATAATCTTGTGCAGACAGTGTTCGATGGCCTTCCTACAACGTGGGAGACATTCTTGGCTTTAGTAAATGGAAGAGGGGACCAACCCAACTTTGAAAGGTTGTGGCATGATTGTTTAGATGAAGAAACCGGGATCCAAAGCAGATTCGTGCCCACACCAGAAAAGAACCAAGCTTTGGTCGTCAAAACAAAGAAAGGAAAGAGTCCCTCTCTACACCAGAATCATAGTAAGGAACCTCGAGGTAAGCATTCCTTTAAATTAAGAGTTAAGTGTTATAATTGTGGTAAGCCTGGTCATTATGCATGGGAGTGTAGAAAACCATCTAACAAAAATTGGCATAGAAAGAATCACCATGTTTCAGTTGCTACAGAAGAAGAGCAACCTCAACAAAAGAGGTCTAGGGTTGAGACCAGGAATCCAGATCAATGAAAAGAATATTACTTGGCTTCAACACTTTCAAGTCCCACCTCTAACTTTTCAGATTCTTGGTGGATAGATAGTGGAGCCACTAAGCATATGACTGGATTCAAGGAGACCTTGGCAACTTTCAAGGTCAAGCAGTTCCACAAGAAAGTGGAACTTGGAGATGGAAGTACCTTTGACATTAGAGGGGTTGGTTCAACCAACATACAACTTGATTCAGGTACGTTGATTAATGTTGAGGAAATTTTATATGTTCTTGGTCTAAAGAAGAATGTTATTTCAGTGACAGTTTTAGAAGACAAGGGGTACTCTGTAACTTTCTCAGAAGGAAAAGTTTTGATATGGTCTAAAGGTAGAAGTATAAACTTAGCCATTGTGATTGGAGTTCGTGAAGGTGACCTCTATAAGGTCCCAGGACATGATGTTAAAACTCTATACCCCAGTCAAGATTCAGAGATCAAGAGGGAGACATTTGTACTCTCTAGTCCCCAACCAAGTGGGGCTGCAGAAGATGAAAGAGTGATCTTCCATTAGTCCTTCAGTGACTCAAAGATGGAATCTTATAATACTTCTCGCCTAGAGAAACAGAGGGAGAAGGCCAAGAAGCCTACATTTGATCTCATTGAGAAGCCTATTGAAAAGCTTCAAGGTTGCTCCAGGGAGAGCCATGTCACTGATTTAGTTTACTCCCAGTATGAGGGGTCGGTCCAACAACAGATTTGGAAAATTGATGAGGAAAGTAATTCTCAGCCATTAAGGGAAGTCAACTATAACTTCCAAGAGGATCTATGAGATCATGCTTTGTTCTACGATGGAGAGTTGTCTGAAGTTCTCAAGAAGCCCTGTATTTGATGACAGGATGAAAGACAACGAGATGAGTTATCACCACGAAATGGTGCAGTATGTTATCGATGTGCTGAGAATGTCCCTCTTGCTGAAAGGGAGTGTTGAAGTTAGTGCAGCTGCGAGACCCATTCTCAGAGAATGGTACCCTAGTTAGTTGACGAGTGGTACCCTAGTTAGTTGACTAGGACAGAGTAAGACCCTAGAAGGCACCTTAGGGTCCCCAGTAGTCTCTTGGGGTTCTTGGTCTAGGACAAAGCAGGTTGATGCCATGGCAAAGCCCCTAGCATGTGACTAGGGCTCCTATGTGCCTCTAGGGTATTTTGGTCTAGGACCAGGGACGCGATGTCCAAGTAGATCCTGCAAATAGAGGCAGAGACATATTTTGGTTTGGAACCTGGGACGCAATGTCCAAGAAAGTCCTACAGGCAGTTGATCAATTTTCAGTGTGAGACTGAAACTCATCTTAGTACTGAGAACCATTCTGCGAAAGAATGGAGGACCCGGTCAGGGTCTAGGCATTGATCAACCTGATTCAGTGTGAGACTGAAACTCAGCCTAAGGCTGAAAGCCATTCATTAAGAATGGAAGATAATGATGCCCCCTCTCCTCGTCGATTATTGCTAGGTTGCTTCTCAAGGGACTGGCCACCCCTTGACAATGTCCTTATCACCTAACCCTTAGGAGCAGTGTTAAGGATATAATGATTGTACCATCCATTTGGATTTTACCCCTTATACAGTGATGACAAAATATATATAAAACTATGTACTTTGAGAGAGAGAAAAGTCTCTGGTCTTGTTGGTCCTATTTGAATGCTTGTCCACCTTTACGGTTCACTTTGATCTTGTGGTTGTTGACTCATGGTCCTTTTCTTACTTGGTCCTAGCACTCTCACTTGTGTGCACCCTTGATTATGATGACTCCTATTTTATGGAGTGTATTGTCTATTAAAGAGTGTTGGACCTTGTATTGTTATGGTTACCTTATGTTTTGGACCCCTTGACCCACTTATGATTTTGGTCTATCCACTTTATGTTGGACCTGTGGCCTTTCACTTTATGACTTTTATCTTTAATTAGTTATTTGTTAGTCTTATTAATAAAATCTTTATGATTTATTAATAAAGATTTGTGAACCATTAAAGTCTTATGTCATAATTACTTTTTGTTTTATTTGGACCATTTTCCCGTTCCTAAGTTATTCTAAATCTTTGGATTACCCTTATTAGTTCTTTTGGACCAATTACTTACTTTATGGTTTTATTATAATAAAACTTTTGGACTTTTCTTATTTCATAACGGTTTACTTTTGGACCACCTATTTTTTATTCTATCTTTTAACTTGTCCCTAACCTATATATAAACGAAAGAGCTTACCTTTATGCACTATCTATCTTTCGTGATTTTTCCTCACGTGTTATATCTCTGGTGACCTACGCGGCTTTTTCCTTCATGGTTTACTACACGGGATTACTTGCCGACTCTTTCACGTGTTTACTTCACGGGCTACCTTCGCGGCTTAGCTTCTTCACGTGTTGACCCTCCACGATTATGCCTGTCGTCTCTGTTTGTGGTTTGTTTTTCACGGGCTCTTACCTTTCACAGTTTTCTTTCACGGGTTAGATCCTTCACCGGGTTGTCTGCGGTTTATATTCACGAGCTGTCCTCATCCCTTCTTCATCGACTGCCTTCATCTTTAGTCTGCTTACTGTTCTGCTCGTTGGTTGCTCCTTCGTGAGCCAACCTGTGACTCTTCTTGCTGGCTGCTAATTTTGCCGGTTTCGGTCTCTTCCTATCTGCTGATTATCTGCTGCTCTGTTGGATTGAGATCTGCGTTTGTGGGATTAGACTGAGTCTATCCCCCATGTTCCTTGTTGCTCCATGTGCTGAGTTTGTGTTTATACTTCAGCATTGTGAACACACCAGTGCGATTTCTGGTGATCTTTTTCCTATCTGGACTGTTATGATTATGTTGCTACTTTGATTGAAGAACCTAAGGTCTGTTTACTTCTACATGAACTCTATTTCTCTCAAGGTACGTATATGGTTTAAGCAATTTGACTTGTCCTTTCAGTGACAAGATCAAACTCAGAACTATCTGAGTATAAGGCAGATCCAACGATTGGTTATGATTCTTTATCTTCTGTAGTTTATTTGAGATTGAATTTACTACACATGATTAT
The DNA here is from genome assembly GCA_001517045.1 of Pseudotsuga menziesii. Lineage (NCBI taxonomy): Eukaryota > Viridiplantae > Streptophyta > Pinopsida > Pinales > Pinaceae > Pseudotsuga > Pseudotsuga menziesii. Next base: position 132,974 of record LPNX010082967.1, read on the forward strand.
ATTTTTGTACATGACATTTGGAAAAACATCTCAATGATCAACTTTAATGCAGTGACCAGCAGAGCGTTAAAGTTAACGCAGTGACCAACAGAGCATTAAGTTTGAAAGAGATGAAAGTTATGTTGTTAAATTTTATTACAGTTTAAATTTTACTTAAGTGTTTAAATGTTCATGTATTGAAGTTTATTACTGGTATTAAAACTCAGCTAACCTGCAAAATTCAACAAAAAAGGGCTCCTTCCAAGCCCCTCTCCCAATCTCCCACTTCTTCTCTACCCATTCTTCAAATTTTTGTAAACTTTGTTGATCCTAACTCCAAAGGACAAAAAGTATTCCATTCAAGAAGAGGCAAAAAACACCAAAGCATTGTAAAATAAATTAATAAAAAATGAGTGGGATAAAGGCTCCCACACCCCACTTCCCCCATTTGGGGGAAGCCTGTATCATCCCTGGTTTTTTGTTTTTACTTTTCACATGCATAATAATTGTTTAGAGTAGATTAGTCTCTTTATTTTGATAAACTAAAACTTTGTTAGTGTAGTTTTATTTCAATCTTGCTGCTTTTATTTAATTGCTAGAAGTAAAAGAAATACTTACCCCACGCTCTCCCGAGTACCCTGAAAGGGTGAAAGATATTTGTGGTAGGATTAATTAGAAAATATTTCTTTTATTTATTTGTTCCTAAGTTTTTAAATCAATCCAACAGTTGCTTTCCCGAGTACCTGAAAAGTGAAAGAGACTCTTCGATCGTCATCTAAACAACTCATTGTTACGTTTCTAATCAAATAAACCAAGACTCCTTCCCTGTATGTTCTAGACCGCTGCAGCTTGTTAGATCAATTGGCTGTATCAGAAAGGGATACGGGTTACTAGATTTAATAGGGAAATCCACATAAGTCATTTTCTCGAGAACTCGAGAGGTTACAAAGGGTAAGCACTACAAAGTCAGGGGGCTACTCCAAGCAGGTTCATCCTCGCCTCGTTGGACACTTGGTATTACCGCTTTAGCACTCAGTTCGAAGGGACTTGACTTGTTGGGCCTGTTGTCGCCCGAAACTGGCACGCGAGTGTTGAAAGCCCAAACTGCGGGCGCGCCGGCCCGGCGACAACTCTCTCTCGAGAGGCCAATGTCACCACACCCCTCTCTCCTCGCTTCAGGTTGGCTCTTCTCCAGCTCTAGGGGGGTTTCCCTAAGTTTAGATCGCTAAGGCAGGTGTAGTTGAGGGTATGGTGATCTGAAGAGGCTGCCTTAGAGAAACATGGGTAGCAAAAAGGAAAATGAGTCAGATTGATGGGCAGGAAGGGAAGGGAGGACCAGTCCTCGAGGGAAGGCCAGTGCCAGTACTAGAAGGGTAAATGGAGTCAGAAGGGGACTCAGAAAGGCTTTGTGTTTCGCAGAAGGGAGACTAAGCTGGTCCGTTCCATAATCAGAGGCAAGGAGAATGGAAGTATAACTGACTACTTTCCATTACTCCCAAACCTCCAAGAACATAACGGCGACAAGCAACTTGGCAGCTGCAAATGCTTGCCCAACGTGCTAGAATGTTAGCCCTCTATGTTGGCTTGGTGTACAACTCATGAAAACACAAAACTACGACAGAGAAGCCCAACATGTCCAAAAACTCAACATGATTTTCTTTATTAACTTTGGGGAAAGATCCTCCTAGCCCAAAATTCCATCCATTACAATCGAGAAGGCACATCTTTTTATAGACCCAAAAAACCATTCTCTTTCTCAAAAAGCAATAATAAAATAATAATAAAAAATAAATAGTGGATGAAATTTAGATCCACTTTTTCCTCTCTAAACTATTACATGGCAACACTATTCATACTTAACTAAAGTGCAGTTGTCACTTTAGCTGATCCACTATCTAAAGGTTTTATTAAAGTGCAGTTCGCTCCTCTATCGAATTCCCCTGTGTAAATGATTTCCATATAACTACACATATAACAAAAAGGAAAACGACCCATCAAGAGCCATCGGCACATGATGACTCAAATTTTAACCATCAATTCCAAACCAAGGCGGGATCGTAAAAAAGTGGAAATCCCTGACTACCAGCCGCTCCAATAGCCATGTCACCATGGTTCTGGTTCTTTGTTCACCTGTAAGGTCCACGCTATATTCGGAAAAGGGCTCATGCTGGTTGCTTTGGAGTTAAACTCCATATTTTGGCTGCCAAAAAAGCGTGAAGGTACACTAGCAACAGTTTAAACTTTTTAAACTCAGACTTTCGGCTGCTAGGGTAGTCACTTCGGAAAAAGATTCACAAAGTCATGGCGATATGACTAACTGATAGTAAAAGACTGATGCAACGTGAGACTGGTCCTCGAAATCGACTAGCCTGGGATTAGTAAAAAACTTCCATAATTCGTAGCAACCTTCCCATAATTGCGGCTGTTTTGTGGAACTCCTCTTTTGAAATTGGCCTGTGGAGAACTCTCTATTAGTCCGGCAGATGGCAAACGTAGAACTTTTATTTGTAATTTCAAGGCCCCAACTCCACGTAATCGCAAAATCTTCCCGCAGTTAAACAGTGACCAATGACCACTGATGCAATTGGATTGGAAATAAATGCCACGGGAATCAACCTATTGCCACGCCAGACTGTGTGGGAGAACGTTGGCCTAAACGGTGGACTGGCGTTTGCTGCAATGCTCCACGAGTTCAACGCTGCTTGAGCTAAATATTTGCGCCATGAAGGAGTTTAATTGCAACGTTAACGTATTTGCCGTGTTAAATACCACTTCCTTACAATCTGGAAGAATGCTGACAGACCAAGCTGGTAGATGATATGATCTATTGTGAAAGTTGACATGTACGCCATGCTCTTCATTTGAATTAGAAAGAAATGCGGCACAAACTCCTGAGAATGTGTGAACATTTGCCTCCTGTAGAGGGCCAAGGGACAAATTCGTTGCCTCCCCATGGAGTAATGCAGATGACTTTATTGATTCAAGTAGCTCCTTGAGATGACCCGATTTTGGTTGCCTTAGCAATCCAAATTTGCTATAGGTGCATCATAGTCATATAGCTTGTCGTGATGAATGGCCCTCGAGCTGTACGTGCAAAATTTGTCCCTCCATGATACATGTAATAATTATTGAAGGTTCCTCCTTTCTGAAAAAATCGAGCAACGTTGAAAGCAATGTCCGCAGGTGGCCTATGAGGATTACGACTACCAAAGGTTTTGAACCAACTAGGCCGGTTCTTTGTCCAAAATTTGGGCTTGCTGTAAGAGTTGGGTGTGAATTGATCACCATAGAATGAATTGCGAGTAGTCATCACTAGATCAGGAGCATCGTATTGTTGGCACATAATCCAAGGTACACCTATGTTGTGCGACAGAGCCATGTTTGCTGTCCACATTGCATATGGTTTTGCACCATCTCCATAATTATTTTCCATTTCATCAGAGATGCTCCTAGAAGGTAAATGAGCAGATATTGTGTCATCGCTTGAAGTTGTATATTTTGACCGTAAATAGAGTGCAATCAATAGCCCGTGTATTTGCATCATTGTCAGCTTTGTTCATAATCAGTCGAGATCTGGTCAGCCACTGCAACCATTGATATCTCTTTAATGGCCATAGTCTTTCATAACCTTTTCAAATTCCAAAAAAATTCTGCGAGAAAACCCCTTGGTGGCAATACACTGAAATAATGTTTTGACTGCTATACATGTGTATTGTCACTTCTAAATGCAGATGCATTTGGAGGGGTAACAGGGCCAAACCCACAATTAACCCACGCCCTTAATTATTCATTTAATAATCTAAAATTTACCTGCTGAGACTCTGCAATACTTTCACTAAGAGTACACTAGCAACCCACATTTGCAAGCACTCTTTTTCATTGTGGCACTGGTCTATTTTGTTCTTTTTGCATAAGTGAATCACGCAATGTGTCATTGAATATTGTGTGTCTAATTTGAGTTAAAGTGTTGCTAAGGTTAAATCTTGTTTGCAGTAATTGGTAATCTTTAATTTCATCCATTTCATATTAACTCCTAGATTTAGTNTCTTAATAGGGACCACCCCCCTTGGCTTCGTTAGGATTTAGCTTAAGCGGGGGAGCTAGGATCAGGTGACAACACTTGGCTCTTTGCTTTCCCCCAAGGCCACACCTTTCCCACTTGGGAAACAACAGTCCAAAAGATTTCTACTGATGGTGTGCATTTGGCGGACAACACATAGAATAGACATTTGAAGGTTCATTTTGTTTATTTATGAATAGTTGTCTAAGATCTAAGAGTTGCATGTTGTAGTTGGTTATACGTCTGCACTTTTGATTTTATTTAACGTACCATACTAGATCTAATCACTTGTTTGAAGGGTTCTTTAGCTGTGCAGATCACTAAGCGTGGAGTAAGATTGGAGCTCGGTTGCATCTTTTCTTCTTCACCACATGTTTTGGATCTAACGTTTCTTGTTTTTTAAGGCATCCTCCTCCTCGATCTTGTTCAAGCTTGGGCTTAAGTTCATTTTCTTTCTTTCTTCAAAACTACAAATCTTTTCTTTTTTTGGTTACTTTATTGTTACAAGTAAAAGTAAATCTAAAATGTTTATCATTCCTTTTTACTTGCAATAGGATTAGATCTAAAATATTTCAAGTTTTCATATCTAGATATTGGATCTAAATCACTAGTTACTTTCGTACTTAAAAGTCCAAAATTTTCCCAATTTTACAAGTACTAAAGTAGTGTATTTCTTATGTATTTTTAAAGTATTGACCCACTAATTTGGCATTGTAAGCTTGCTGGTTTTTAGCAGGTATATGAAAAAAGAGAAGGATATGCTGCCAAATTTTTTAGTCTTAGGCCACCCGGAGCACCCACACTCAATCCTATTGCCCCCTCCTTCATTCCCCTGCTTTCCCAAGCGGTTTTTGGGTCTTTTTGACCTATTTTTCAAGGACCAAAAGTCACCCTTTCTTTTTTAAAAGTGTAACAAGTTAATAAAGAGCAAGTGGGATAAAAGATCCCACACCCCGCTTCCCCTGTTTGGGGGAAGCCTGTATCATCCTTGTTTTTTTTAAACTTTTTTTTCATGCATAATAATTGTTAGAGTAGATTAATCTTTTAGCTTTCATAAAAAAGAAAACTTTGTTAGTATAGTTTCATTTCAGTAGTTTTTCTTTATATATATATAATTGCTAAAAGCAAAGAAAGAACCCAAAGCCTCTTGAATCTCACTGAAAAAGTGGATCAAGAGCACTCTCTATTGGAGAGGTTTTATTTCATTTGTTTTGTTTTAGCTTTAACTTTACTTCTTTTGTTTATCATATTGTTAAATCTAAAAGGATAAAAAAATCTCTTGAATCTTACCGAAAGGTGGATCAAGAGTGCTCTCTATCGGAGAGTCCATTTGCTTAACTTATTTCTTTTAGCAACTTTTTCTTTTTCATAAATATCTTGAATTTTGCCATAAGGCGGATCAAGAGTGCTCTCTGTCGGAGGGTTGTTACAATGGTTCCACTTCACCCTTAATTAAAATCGGAATAAACATATGTGCTACGTTGTGTATATGCTCTACCCAGTTGGGATACCCAGAAGTAACCGTAGACTTGTCTAATTCTCATATTTTAAATCTATTTCAACCATAATAAAATTTTCTCCCATAGGAAACTAACGAAAATCCGTCGTTATTCGCTGAATAATCAAAAGTGGGCACATTCTGCCTGGGAACGCGCGAACCACTGTACCGAGATCTTGGGAGCACAATTAGGCTACATCCTTGTTGGTGTAGTGTTGAACACCGCTCTTGTGACTCTGGACAACCCACATGCTCTCGTACGGAGCCACTTAGACTATTTTCCCAACACATCTCCAGTACCGAAAGGTATATCTTGGAGATTCCCCTTAATAATCAACTCACCCATAAAAATTTACAATAAAATTTACCAATAAGCACTTGTAAAACGATCTCAAGCACTCCATCTGGCACTGGTCATACATTTGTTTATTATCTATTTGGAGTATTGTTTTCATATCATGAATGCTTACTGTGAAATTGTAATTATTAAATGGTGATGAATTTTTAATTATATTGCAAGTATTTTCTTTGGTCTTTTATTGTGAGTCTTTATTTAAAACTCCTAAAAAACACCCATCTGCATCACGCACCTGAGTAATATTTAAAAACTTTTTGAGCCTTAGAAACTCTTTTTAGGGACTACCCCCCTTGGCTTCGTTAGGAGTTTGCCTAAACAGAGGAGTCAGGATCAGGTGACAGCACCTGACTCTTTGCTTGCCCCCAAGGCCGCACCTCTCCCTTCTGTCGGGAGACAGCCGTTCAAAAGATTTCTGGCTGACGGTGTGCACATTGGCGGGCAACAGGCAACACTTCTAGATTTTCAGCCGCCTGTTTTGAAAATACTCTTCTTGATGTCTGCACCATACCTACTAGGCATTGTCAAATCACTATTTGGTAGGCAACAAAGACACTTTTCCTACTCAAGCCAAGTGGTTGTCCCATTTAGCTTTCGAGAAACATTTTCTGTATCTTCAGCAAGAATTAGAGACTATCTGTTCTCAATAGGAAGGGATTGATGAAACTTAGTCTAGTGAGCATGTATTATTTTTGTACTTTTCTATTTTGTATTTTAGTACACTTTATATTTTATCCTTGTCTCTCTTGGGTGGCTGTGTCAAAATTGATCACTCACCAACTTTATTGTTATTTATTGGAGAGTTGGTGAACTTTGATCACTATCCCCACAAATTTTTCATCTATAGAATAATACAAATGAGTGTACGACATGCGTACAATTTTGATAATTCTCTTCTCAAACTTGCATACTTGCTTCGTCATTACTTCTTCTGTGTGAGTATCTTCTTGCATTGCTGGAATTGTGTTCATATCAATAGCTTCATTAGAACTATATTAGACTAATGTGTACTTTTCATTGTAATGGCAATGGCATTAGGTATCTCTTCAAGCCATGATTGTGAGGATCAGATAGCTCGGCTAGAGGACATTCTGGACTCAAAGGTTCATTCACAAGATATATGTGTGTTTTCATATTTCATAATCCTTTTCATAGATATTATAAAGGAGTAATATATTTTTTATTCTTGACTTTTTCCATAAATTCAAGCAGGTTTATACGTTGGAGGATAGGAACGAGCTAGAATTGATTGTGCCCACTCCAAACCAAAAAATACTATACTACAGTCGTTCTGTTTTTAATCAAGAAGCTTTGAAGTTGAAGTTAGTTTCTCTTAGGGAAAAGGTGGGATGCACTTTATTTTCCAAGACTGCAATGGTTTTCTATTACAGATTATATAAGAAAGCATTGGATATCAAAATGACTTGTTTCTAACAACTTGCTTGTGATGGCTATAGTATGAAACTCCCCAAGATTGTGAAAGCAACATCTTACAGTCTCACTTTAAGGATGATGAAGATTTTATCAAAACCTTGAGGAAGCAAATTCGGAGCATCCATGGAAATATTGAGTATTGTTTAGAGAATCTTGGTTTGTTTTGTGCTTATAAGGTATGAAGTTATCTCATGCTTATTTTGAAAACCTTCCAGTTCTAGTGAAAATGAATTGTCATGAAAGAAATATTAATGCTCCTATCCATGCAATTATGAACTTATTTATGCTTTAAGACACGTATATGCATAATATGTTAATTACATTGAATACAATTTGAGAGTCAATTCATAGCTTTATTATTATGCGAGATTGTTGTCATTAGCATTTTCGAAATCCTATCCCTTCAAATGAGTTGTTTTCATGTATAAATATTTTAGACACAATCTTCTAACGTTGTTTGGAACTAAAACACCCTCTTACAACACATTGTAACTAGGTACCGAGATATGTTTTAACCAACTTATACACTACAGTCTTAGTTTTATTTTAATTCTCAGTAAATAAACCTCTTTCCTTTGTCCTTCAAAGCTTCCATCCATCAAAATTCAAGAGTTTCCATGTGGTTGGAGACAAATAATTCTTTTATACCATCTTGAATTATCAGAAAACATAGCTCCAAGTAAAATTGCAATTTTAATTTATTCAACCAAGCTTGCAATTGGATGGATTCGGCTTCTAGCTTGAGTAAATCCTAGATATCATCATTGATTTGGAACATTTATACCAAAATCTATATTGCACATTTCCACTTCAAGATTACTCAAGATTTTTTTGAGAAAATTGTATCCCTGCAGCATTGTTTGTACCTTTTGAATTCTCTGAACATCCTTAATGCACAAAATTGGTTCTCTTATCTATCCCTATGGGAACTTTGACTTGCTACACATGCATGTTTACTAAATGCTTCATTCCAAACTAAAAGGTGAACAGCGATGGTAGGTAACTCATTGGCTCTTCAGATCCTATTAGTTAAGTGCAAGTGTCTCAGTGTCTGTACCTTCTTTTGATATGTAGGTTAGATCTGTGGGAGGTAGTGTTTTCTCTTGACCTACGGTTAAGATTATATATGGCTAAGTCGTTTCTTGTGTCAAATTTGGCCTATTAGATTATGCCTATGACCCTTTTGTACTTAACTAAGTTGCATGATACAGGGAAACAGGTACGAGTTTCTGAAAAAGAAGTGCGCTGGAAATGTGATCCCTCAAAACTTTGGAAATGAGGAAATGTAATATATATGTGTGTGCACGTGCGTGCTATTGTATAAGTAGCACATTATATTGAAACTTTTAAAGAAATTGTTATGAATAAATGAGCAAGAACATTTAAATGACAAACATAATTGACATGTAATGTTCCACCATCTCTAATATTGGGATCCTCATCATTAGTATCACCCTATGCCTCCTCGTCTAGCCTTTGCCTCTACCTCGATTCTCCAAGAACATCAGTCAACAGCATCCAATTTTGATGAAACCACCTAATCCAAGCCTTAAAAGTTAAAATATGGAAGAAAAAGCTTAACATGCCTAATCAATGAGTTTGTCTTGAGTGAATAGTACAATTTAGCTAAGGCCATGATAAAGGAGTTCAACAATCAATGGCACCAACATTGGGGTACATAGAAGTCTTGGTGTTCTTAATTAAATGCCAATCCCATACCCTGATGCATAATAGAATCCAATGAAAATGTTTCAATCCTTCCAACCTTGAAATCCTGAAAACTGTTAAGTCTGCTTAATTTTGAATGGGATATGAAGTTCTTTTTTCTCCATATGAAGTCCAATGAGGTTGGAACCAGTCTAAAACATCCCAAAACAATTAATCGTAAGGTTAAAAATTCAAGTAAGACGATAGAGAAGGAAAGATAAAGGAAATGTAAAAGAATAGAAAAGGAATAAAAGGAAATGTCAACTTAGAAAAGGAAAGATAAAGGAAATGAGAAGGATAAAAAAGGACAGATAAAGGAAATTCCAACTCTTACTTTAAAGGATTTAACATTACCACTAATTGCCAAAATTTTTGGTCAAACCTAGTAAAAGACTGAGTCAAAATAGGCAGATTTGAAGAAGGAAATGTGTCATACAGAAGCTGGTATGGATTGGAAATGTGTTTCTGGCCATACAAAATGCATTTGCCACACATGGGATGCGTTTGTATGGCTGGAAACACACTTCCAGGCCATACCACACACATTTCCATACCAAATCGTGCATGGTATAACCTCTGTTCTAGCGTTTCCTGCAACTCAGGTACTGACCATTTTAGCATAATGGAATTTGAAGAAAAAATTTACTCTGAATCTTGATTACCAGTTATTCTTACTGTTATATGCCGAACTGATAACACATGAAAGTAAATACATGCACAGCGGAACAGAAAATGATACAGCCACACATAAAGACAAGTGTTTTGCTCTGGAAACCCCGTGCCTCGGGGAAAACCAACAAACTTGTGTTCTTCCTCTTATTGCAGGGTTTATTCAACTTGGTACAATAGTCCTTTGCACTCAACTCGCCAAATCTGGACACTAGTACCTCTACTCTACTCAAACTCTATCTGCAAACTTCTTGGAAGAACACACTTAGGACTCTCCTTCACCGTAAATAGATTCTTGCTACAAATGCCCTAGCTTGGCACTCTTGATCACCTAGACTCTTCTCTATTACTTGGCATGAGACTGACTTGTGATACTTGATAATGACAAAGGCATCTTACTTTATAACCCAAAATACACCCAAATACCATGGTCAAATACCATGTGACACAGAAAACCATGGGAGAACTCAACTTAGCCATTTTATGTGTTATAAAGACAACCTTTACAACTTTGTCTAGTGATACAACTTAGGCACTTCACACATTGCTAGACACACCCAATGTGGAAGTAACTCCCTCGCTACACAAACTCAAACAGAATTATGACAGAATGCTCATTGAAGGTCCCTACTTTTGCTCACAATGTACTATATGAGGATTGATTTGAAATTCTGTACACTTGTTGAAAACAACCACTCTTCACGACCTGAACTATCCTTAGGAACATATCAAACCTGTGATATATTGAGTAAAGCCCAGGCTAATTGCCCATCACCATTTGGAATTTTATGATATTGTTAGTCTAAGTTGCACAAAATGTGTACTAGTTTCGAAAATGGGAATCCGTGGAAATGCGATCCCCACCCTTCCTCCCTAACCCCAAACAAGTACGTTGAGGGAAACATGGTATGTGTGTACACACACAAAGATTTTTTAAGTAACACATTATCATGCAATGAAATAAGAATGATATGTTAATTTGTAGGCAGGTTTAGAAATGAGTTAGAGGTTTATTTGTCTTCATTTTCCATAGGTTAAGGTCTTTTAGACTTCCTATGGGTCCCACCCCCTTCATGAGCACTTGTTGTAGGTTTTTGAGTTCCCATAAGTTTCTGGTACTGGTACGTGGGCAGTTTAGGAGTTTCGTGCAACATAATTTTTTTTTCAAAAATACTTCTTATATTCACATAAAAATATATACAAAAAGCCTGCAGCGGAACGGTATTTACAATCCCTATCCTAACAACATAGTTATTAGTGATCAGATTGAAAAGGGAATATTTTGGTTTACTTGTTTGTATTTGATTCTATGGCTTGTCTTTTTGATTCATACTCATTTTAGAACAGTGCAAATCATATTTATAGAAGATTCATTTATTATAATATTTTGTATGACATAGTCTTGTTTCTTTGAAGGCTGTCCAAATTTACATGGAAAGATACAAGACCGATAGCTCTTTGGAGATTGATGTTGAAGCCTTGGAAAGTACACAAAGGAGCAAAAATGGATTTTTGGAAGAAGCATTGGAGATCTTAAAAGACACATTGCCATCTGGTATATATGGTCGTAACTTAAATACAACTATATGTAATTACTAATACTTTTCAAGTTTTAGCACATGATTTGTTTGCATGTCAGCGATTGAACTTCTGTGTATTTGTTTACAAGAAGGAAACCACATATACAAAACATTAGCATTCTAGGTAAGGATATACAATTAGAACACTATAATAAGAAAGAAAAGTCTCTAGGCACAAGTAATCAATATAAAGGCTTCTACTATTAATTTGTATCTCTTTGAGTAAAACTTTATTAGAGATATTATTCTATCATAGGTTATTGTAATTGTTCTCTAAGAAGTAGTATTCAAAAAATTGATCCATGGAGGTAACATCAACACAATATAATCATTTTATGCAAGTCATCTCTTCCTTATTGAAAGTCCATAAGGCCTTATCAAACATGGCTAGGTATTTACATCTCATTGATATTAATTTCCTTTTCTAGAAAGAGATATTTATTGACAGATCGAAAATAGTGAACTGAAACTGTTGATTTTTCCTAAGCAGCATCGAGAGCAATGTTATTGGAATCGGATCGGTCATCGAACCAGCGAAGCCCAAAATGTGAACCGGACCAAAACCGGCAAAAAACCGGGTAAAAAACTGGCTGACTAAAAAATACATAAAATATTCATATGTTGTAAAAAAACATATATATTCACGTGCATACATATGAATCCAAACCATTAACACAAAAATATGCAAAGTTTCTCATATATATAGCAAATATGGGTGCAAATATCCAAAATAGCACCTAGTGCAATACATCTATGAGGTTTTGAACCAAAGTACATTAACAAAGAGGCTCCAAAGTACATCAGCAAAGTTTTATTTTCTGTTTTTTAAAAAAAAATTGAGTTTTGTGAGTCTCCAATCTAGACTGGCTGGTTCGGCCAGTTTTGACCGGTTCCGTACCCGGTTTGGAAAAAAATCCGGTTTGATGACTTTTTTTTGCTGACCGGACCGACCAACCCTGTAAACCAGTTAGATAGGCTGGTTTTGCTGGTTTCGGTCCGGTTTCGATAACACTGATCGAGAGCCATTCTCTGGGAGAATGGAGGCACGTGGTTAGTTACCAGGAAATTAACCCAGTCTGGGACTGGGGCCTCAGCATGGGGCCGAGGGCCATTTTCTGGGAGAATGGAGGCACCTGGTCAGTTACCAGGAAATTAACCTAGTCTAGGAGTGGGGCCTCAACCTAGGGTTAAGGGCCATTCTTTGGGAGAATGGAGGCACCTGGTCAGTTACTAGGAAATTAACCCAGTTTGGGACTAGGGCTTCATCCTGGGGTTGAGGGCTATTCTTTGGGAGAATGGAGGCACCTGGTCAGATACCAGGAATTTAACCTAGTCCGAGACGAGGACCTCAGTCTGGGACTGAGGGCCATTCTCTGGGAGAATGGAGGCGCTTGGTTCGTTACCAAGTATTTTACATTGAGTCATCTGATGTAGCCTGGGGTCGAGGCACCTGGTCAGTTACTAGGTCTTCACCATAAGCCCTAGACTGGGTATGGGCAAGTGATGCACTCCTCTCCTTAATCTATGGGTGATGTGACCTTCTCTAGGGACTAGTTTCCCTTGGTTGAGAGACCTAGCACTTGATCTTGGTGGCAACGAGGAGATCAAGATAAAGCATTTAATAATTCTCCTTATTTATGAAGATGTACTTTGAGTGGGCATGAATGGACCACAAGGACCCTGAAGAACTCTTGAAGATAACTTGTGTGGCCACATTAACACTTGAAGGACCATGAACCCTTGTCTTGGTCCAAGTGAGCATCAAATGAGGACCCATGTACCTAAAAGAAAAACACTAAAAGACCAATGGACCACAAAAGATAAAAGTCAATAGTCAAAGATGGGAATGAATGAAACTATAATTGTTTGATGGAATATAAATAAAGAAGCATTCAACTCATTTTTTCATCATTCATCTGTTGGACACAATGGCCACACTGAGAGGGGGGGGGTGAATCAGTGTGAGAGCAATTTTAAACATTTTCACCTTCTATTAATCAATCAATTATCACAGTATATCAAGCATTATGTTTTCGATATCATCATAATCATCAGCCAAATTAATCATGAGTCATAAGCACAATAATCACATCAAGAGAGACACAAGAATATATGTAATTTGAGCTTTATTTATGGTAATGGAATACTTCAATCTTCTCGATTACAATCAACACCAACTGATGAAAAGAGCACAAACTCTCATAACATGACCCAACTTGGTTTTCTTAACTCCAACCAAGGAAGGTTTGAGGAGTCCAATCCTCAAGTGCAAGATTCTACTTGCAAGCTTGATGCCAATCTCTGATTGTATTCAATCTGCTGCTCAACCACTTTTTCTCACAATCAACCTTAATCAACCATGTCAAGTCTGCTCATCAACACTACTGGTCAATCTTTTCTCATCACTCTTTGCAGTCTGCTCATCAACACTGCTAGTCAATCTCTGCTCATCACTCTTTGCATTTTGTTCATCAACACTGCTGGTTAATCTTCTCAATTTTTTCTCATCAACACCAATGGTCATCTTCTCTTCTCATCACTCTCATCAACATTGCTGCAACACTGCTAGGTTTGCTCAATACACTGCTGTTGCCATCAACTTGTCATGTCTTCCTCACTTTGTCATTGGTCATGTCTTGACTGAGATCATCAAGGAGTATGCATCATCATCATCAACAAGTATGCATCTTCATCATCATCAAGGATGCATCATCATAGTATTCATCATGTATACACCATTATCATCATCATGTGGTGTCATCTAGTATACATAATATCAAGTGTCAATAGTTATGCCTCGTCATCAAAGAGTACAGTGATCTTATCTTTGTCTGTACCTGTCAAACCTCTGTGTATGTCACTCTTCAAGCTTGGACTGTATATGAGCTTGAACTGTGTATGTCCAAGACCCTGAACAAGTTTGTGTATACTTGCAGACTGAACTCCAAACTTGGACTGTGGTTTTTGCTGTGGAGGATCTTCGAAGTTAGGTCAACATATGAACTATGTGTTCATCTTGAATTATGGATATGCTCTCAATCTTGGACTGAGTATCAAACTCAGACTGTGTATCAACTCAACCTTTAACTGTTCATGTTTAATGTCACATACTCAGACTATGTGTCATGCTAGTCAATTTGGGATTGTGTCAATTGTAAAAAAAAAGTCTTCAACAGTGTCAACTTTAGACTTGGACATGGCTGAGAAGATCTCACACACATCAACCTCAAACGCTGTGCATCATCTTGGAAGAAGCTCTAAAACACTATCAGACTATCAAACTCGGTTTGCTTGTGAATACTTGCAAGCTTGGACTGTTCATGCTGGTCAAACTTTAGAACTGTGTAGATGCTGTAACAACTCAGACTGTTTGTGAACCCCGAACATGGTCACAACACAGACTGTGTACTGCTGTCAATACTTCGATGGTATGTCTAAGGAAGAAACCACCCACAATCAACCTTGGACAAGCTTGAAGACTGTTTTACCATTGTGGAAACCCTCAACACAGTGTATCTACTCGCAAGATCGGGACTGCCATCTACTGTGAAGACCTTCAACCAGTGTCCAAATTCGGACTGAACATATGCTGGTAAATTCAGACTGTGTGTGTGAAGCTTGGACTGTTTGAGCAGTAAAAAGGTCAAAAGTTAACCCCAAAATAAGTCCAAAATGGACTGCAAATCTCAGACTGCTTCATCTGCTGTAACCCTCGTATTCACCTCAGTCCACCAAGCACTAGCGAGCTCACAATCTTCTCATCGTTGGATACTTTGTTTGAGTGTTGACATGCTTTGTTTATATATACTCTTCCAACGTTGACTTCCTTTGATTAGGGCCGACTTCAAGGGTTAGGTTTGTTACCCTTTTTATTTTATTTTGTTTTTGTTACCCTCTTGTCATACAACCACTCCTTACCATAAGCAAGGGTGTCCTCCATAAGCATAAGTAAGGGTGTCCTTGTTTCCATATGCAAGAGGGTTTCTTCAAAGGTTGTCATCATCTTCAAGGTGGGCTTCTTCAACAAGGTTGTCATCATCTTCAAGGTCCATCAAGACTGTCCAAAAGCTCCTCCATATGTGTGGGTTCAAGACCCAAGCCATCACATGTAAGGATGTGTTTCATTATGCCATCTAACCACATCATTTTCACCACTCCTACAAGGGTACAAGAGCCATTAAATCACCAAGTGTGTGGGTCCAAAGGCTTTCTCATGCCCTAGGACCATCTCCAAGGATTGCAGGACTCCATCAAGCCATCAATAACCATGCAAACCACAAATGACCACAAAATGGGTCATTTGGCCCATTTGGTGTTCCAAAGGCTTCTTTAACGTACCAAGAATCTTCATGGGCTTCTTCATCATGCAAGAGGCATGTTCATGGGTTCCATAACATGTCAAAGACCATACAAGGTCATCATCATCATAATGGGAGCAAGAATCACATACAAGGGTTCCATGACCCAACAAAAACATGAATGACCACAGAATGGGTCATTAATGTTTCTTCAACCCATCCAGGGCTTCTCCATCGTCCACAGGGGCTTCAACACCATCTCCAGGGTCTTTAGCATCATCAACAGGGTCTTCAACATCGTCAACAAGGTGGTGGCTCCAAGATCCAACCTTGTGGGTACAGGGACCTTGTCAACTGGATACAAGGTGCTTTGAGGCACAACCCATCTTTGTATGGGCTCCAAGGCACTGGATGTGAGGATAATGGGATCATCCATACATGTGCACTGCAGGAGGGACTTGGTGGCATCAATAACTGCCTTGGGGACACTGCGAGTCCATGTTGGCATAAATGACAATTTCATCATCATCGACAACACTTTTGGACTGCTCCCGAAGACAAATTCGTGGCTGAGGTTTTCTCTCCTATCGCAGCATTGGTTGACTGAGGAATTCGGTGGTTGAGGGTTTCTTTTCTCTCTGCTGGTTTACTTTCTTTTGCCCTTTTCTCCAAGTGTCAGCTCTCAGCCTACTAGGGCTTCTCCTCTCCTTCACGGAAGTAGCAGCAAGTGACTGCTACAGTCACGGCTGCCCTATTTTGGGCTCTCCTCTATACACCCGAACCCTGTTCAGACCACCCTAGCAGCTACAGTCACAGTGTGAGGGTGATACAATCACGGTGCGAGGGTGATATCAGTCACGGTGTGAGGGTGATATCAGTCACGGTGGTGAGGAGCAGTAGCAGCAGAGCTGCTACAGCTCACGGTGGAGGGCAGCAGCAGTCTACAGGTCATCTACAAGATTCGGTGAGGTGGCAGCTGTGTTAGCAGACCTTCACTGAGGTGGCAGCGGGTAGCAGCAGACTCAGTTGACGTGGAAGCAGTGTTAACAGTCCATGTGGCAGCAGAATTAGGGCCTTCTCAGATTGAAAGGACACAAGTTGCAAGAGCTTTTTGGAAATTCTTTTTCTACATTCATCTCAGAATTCTGCTCATGTACAAACTCAGTCATCTCATTTAGAGGATGAATTATTAATGCTTTGGGGTTTTTGACCTTAAAAGGTTTCTCCGTGAAAAATCTTGTCTTCAATTTTTGTGAATGTTGTCTTACTGCTGTTTATGATCTACCGCTGTCAAAATCTCAAGTTCTATCTCTATTACAGTTTGCAATTTTTATATTTATCATGCACATGTCAAATTTCAACATGGTATCAGGGCTTTGCATGTGAAGTTTATAGTGTTTCAGCAGACCACTGTGACCTCCCTAGGGGACACTTGCAGACTGAGATAGCAGACTTGTTGATCAGAGATGGCTTCCAACACCTTCAGACACGTAACAAATGATTTAGCCAAATGGTCATTTGTTTTGTGATTTAGTAGATACCAACATAAAGATAGGAATTCTTTCACATATGGAAAGAACAGAAAATGAAATAAGGATTCATTAATGCATGCATTTTGTTTTTGAGAGTGAGAGACATTAGTTGACTTCCGAGCAATGATATAGTGCATTGTTTCTTACACTATTTTTTGTCTTTTATATCGCAAAATCCATTAGTACAGTAGAGAAAAACGACGGATTTGCCTAATAAAAATCCCTTTTTGTAATAATCATTTGGAATTTGACTTTCATGAAGGCTTAGTTGAATGGTTGAAATTTAAGTACTGCAAAAATTTCCGATTTCTACAGTTTATACTTTTTTTTTTCAATTTTTTTCAAGTCTCTATGTAGCCTTGTTTTCTGAGTTTAAGGAGTTTTGCTGATCGTTTGCCTACCTTTTGCTGATACCAGTTTTGCAACACTCAATGTACCAAAACACAAAAAATGATGTGTATATAATTGAATATTTTGTGGTCAGGTATGGAGAAATTCCTTGGTATGCAAGAGGACAATTTGGTTGGGGTTAAAGAGGGTCTTTTCACTCCTAAAATTCATGTATTAGTGCGCTGTCTTTTATCATATCGGTAGGTTTCTATGCCATAACCAAACATCTGTTTTACTCTAGCTCCTTGTGTTTTCATTTAAGAAAAATTGACTGTTGTGAGGTATGCAGGAAGGTTAAAGAAATACGCTGTATTATTTTTGTGGAGAGAGTGATAGCGGCTATTGTCATCTCAAGATTGATCAAGGAACTTGACTGCCTTTGTTATATTGGTAGTGACTATTTGGCTGGTGGAACTGGTCTGCTGGATATAGTTGGTCCAAAACCAAAACAAAATACTCTTGATCTGTTTCGTATGGGGAAGGTCGGTTTGAACATTTTTATTTATACTGTAACCATAGCATGCTCACAGAAAAACCCTCAATTATATTGAAAAGGGAATTTGTTGTGTAATTCTACAAGAATGCCTCTACAGGTGAATGTTTTGGTCACCACTAATGTCACTGAAGAGGGTATCGATGTTCAAGATTGTAGATCTATAATTCGTTTTGACTTGCCGAGTTCAGTTCGCAGTTATATTCAGTCCCGTGGACGAGCTCGCCAACGTGAGTCAGATTATGTTGTACTTCTTGAGAGGTATGGATTATTATCCTCCAAATTATCAAGCTTTTGATCAAAGAAGTAATGAATATTCATCAAATATCAAATGATTGCTGCCTGGTACCTGCATCATGAATGAACTCATCAATGGGTAACAAAAAACATATAACATCTGAGAAAATACATTTGCATTGGACCAATGCGTGGATATCTCTTCTGCTTATTTTGCACGTAGCTTAGTTTAATGGAATGCTGAGAAAGTTGATTACAGAAGGATTTTAAACAAGATGTATTTTGTAATTTGTAGAAGCTGTGATGGACAGTTGTAGATATCTGCCTTATTAAAATAATTTTGCAGACACATTTATATTAAAGTCTGGTTGGTAAAGCTGGAATTTTTTTTGATACCTGTACTGCAATTGCTCAGATTATTTTTAAATGATCGCCATCTCGTTTTTATCCTAAGCATCTCATCTATCTTTCACACATATGTAAGCTTAGAATGATTCAATGTGGATATTTGCTTGGCATTTCTCATTTCTCATTATCTTGCTCTATAGGATCATTGACCATTATTTGTAACTCTTCAATTTTGGAATATCGCATCTCCATCTAGTTTTAAGCTCAAGTATCTCTTCTAGGATTTCACACACATTTAGGCTGACTATTTTTTTTGTTTGTAAAATACGTCTTTCTTCTATATATATCTATATCTATATCTATCTATCTATATATATATATATATCGAGGGTTTGCCTCAGGATATTTATCTTGTATCCAGTATACTACCTAGGGTAAACCCTAGATTATTCATGGCACAAGGCCAAGTCATAATAGGGCTTGAAGCCATTACAACAATATACTCATTATGAGCTCAACTTGTCACTTATGGGAATAGAACCTGGGTAGGGAGGATACCACTCCATCCTACAACCACTCGGGTTAGACCCAATTGACAGTTTATATATACACACACACACACACACAAGAAAATATTTACAAAAAACTGTACTAAAAAGAATGAAAGGGTATATATAAATGGGACCATATCCTCTTTCACATAACAACAAGCACTGAAAAAATTCCAAAATACTCACTTGTGTCCAAGGGGGGGGGGCATCTTTTATCAATAGAGCCCTTTTGGCCAGAAGTTGATGGCGAACTTCATCCTGCGGCATAGAACAAAAGGAATACAATGAGCTAACCTCATAACCAAAATTGCCTTACACCTAGTGTACCATATAGTAAATAAAGTTGCGATCTGTTGCCGCCTTTAACACACCTGGGGGGGAATGTGGCAGAAGTATTCAAGCCACTCGGTGTGTCCTTGGGGGCAAGTCTCAAGTCAAGGATGTCACTTTGTTCTTGACTCCTCCGTTTAGGCTAACTCCTAATCGAAGCCAACGGGGGTAGACTCTGTTAAAATCTAAGGTTGTTAAGCCTTTAGTGTGTTTATGGATGAGTGAAAATATTTAGGAGTTAGCCTTGGTAACAAGATACTTGCAAATAGTTTCTGAGATAATACTTGAAATAAAGAGCACAACAACATATGAGAGTAAGATCTTGGTAACTGAATTGTTTGATTTACATCGGAATTCAGATTACTTAGTAGAGATACAAAAAACAAACTAGTGCCTAAATGGAGTCACCAATGAAATAGTAGTGCTGAAAGTGCTAAAAGATATGTTTTGTAGGTGCTCTTGGTAATTTTATTTTAAAATGTGAAGATGTGTGCATTAGATTAGGGGGAAGGGAACTCCAAATATACCTGACTGTACACGGAGTATGTCCAAAACCCTTATCCGATGCGATTCCACGCGAGGAATATGTGGGCTGGATCGGAGTCTCTGGGACGTGTCCAACACTACATCAACAAGAGTGTAGCCTGACGGTGTCTCGAGGTCACTGCCCAGTTGTTCCCGCTTCCTCTGTGAACTTTCCCCGCAACAGGTTAAATCGAGGCGTTGGATTTTCTCATGTTCAAGGGGGAGTTGATTTTATTAAGATGAGTTTTTATTAGATGTGAAACTTATTTGAATTCAACAAACCCCGTTTCTGAGTATCCCAAAGCTCGGACAAGCCTACAATGGGTAGAGCATATGTGGAGGTTTGTGCGAAATGTTTGTTCCATTTTTTAGCTTTCACAATCTTAAATTGCAATACATTCATCACTCCAACATCACTCCATTTCAGACTCCATTTTCAGCACTGGTATACATCATACAATCATTTTGCTTAAAGTAAATCTTATGTGGATGGATTCATTTGTATTTCTTGTTGTTGTCTTAATCACTATTGCAATCTCTTGCGTCACTTTCAGAAAAACTCCTAAGCAATTTACTCAATCATAAACTATGATCTAAAGCTTAATCAGCCTTAGTAACTCATAGGGTCTACCCCCCTTGGCTTTGATTTGGAGTTGGCCTCAACGAAGGAGTCAAGAACAATGTGACAACCTTGACTCTAGACTGGCCCCCAATGACGCACCGAGTGGATTGAAGATTTTTTCCACGTTTCCCCCCAGGTGTGTGAAAGGCGGTAATGCGATCCTCAAACAATGTCAAATCCCTGCAAGTTCAGGGTAAACTTGTTGCATTAATCACCTAAAATAACTAAACGCCATCGAGCATTACCCAGAAGCACCTCTGAGCATTGATCCTCAAGAAACCTCCAACACTGTTTGGCATGATGACAATCCCAAATGATGTGCATCACTATTTTGGAATGCTGACAAATAGGATAGAGGCCATTAGAAATCTCACTCTTGGCCAGCCTAACCTTGGATAAAGCCCGCTAATAGACCACCAACCATGTAAAAGTTCTCAACATATAAGAAAGCCTATATGGACAAACAATGTGCAACCGACAAATACATCTACACTTCGAATCCTTGGATATCTAGTGAGTATTTAGCATTGAGGATAAAATATCCCTTTGATGAAGTATGGAACACAAGAAACAACAATCATACTATTGAAGCAGTCGACCAAAACACAGACTCCAATATTTCCAAAAGGGCCTGTTGCTGCCTTTCACACCCCTTGGGAGGGAACATGGCATAAATATTCAAGCCACTCGATGTGTCCTTGGGGGCAAGTCTTGAGACAAGGTTGTCACCTTGTTCTTGACTCCTCTGTTNACACACCTTGGGAGGGAACATGGCATAAATATTCAAGCCACTCGATGTGTCCTTGGGGGCAAGTCTTGAGACAAGGTTGTCACCTTGTTCTTGACTCCTCTGTTTAGGCCAACTCCTTATCGAAGCCAAGGGGGGTAGACCCTATTAGTTTCTAAGGCTGTTAAGGCTTAGTGTGATGATTTATAATTGAATAAGTTGTTTAGGAGTTTGATGAAAATACGGGAACAAGATACTGCAACAATATATGTAAGCATGACAACATATAAATAATCTCAACACATGATATATAAATGATCTTAAAGCAAATGATTGTATGATAACAAATGTAATATCAATGCCAATAATGTAGTCGGAAAAAAGGTAATGCTGTTGTAGTGCCGAGAAGTGTGTTGCGAATGCTCTTGGTCAATTTTAAATTATTGTGGAAGATGAGTGAATTAGATTAATGGGAAGGGAACTCCAAATATACCCTAAGGTATGGGGAGTGTGTCCAAAACCCTTATCCGATGCGGTTCCACATGAAGAATATGTGGGTTGGATCGGTGTCTCTGGAATGTGTCCAACACTAAACCAACAGCAGTGTAGCCTGACGGTATCCTGAGGTTACAATCCAGTTGTTCCCACTTCCTTTGTGAACTTTCCCTGCAACGGATTAAACGAGGCATTGGATTTTTGCCTTGGGAGGTTAATTTAAATGTGACACTAATTAAACTAGTCACCCACGTTGCTTTTGATGCAACCAACTGTTCGGTCAAATCGCAGCGGTGGAGGGCATACAAAACAAAGTCTTGCTGATTTTAAGGATTTTAAAGACTGTGTTTGTTTGTTAAAAAGAAAAAAAACCTCCAAGAATCTCTTTCGGTTCAAATGAACCTCAATCGGGAAAGCAAGGAGGGGTTAATATTAAACGAAAAGTAAAAACTAACACAAGGTACTAAAAAATCAATGGTTTTCTAATTAACCCTACCACAGATCTCTTTCCCTTTCGGGTGACTCAGGAAGTCGTGGGGTTAGTATTTGTCTTACTTTTGATCAAATAAAGATATAACAAATGCACTGATTAAAGTATACTACTATGTAAAAGAAACTAAACTAAACAAGCAAAACATGAAAAAATGGCATCGACACGGATCCCCCCTAGGGGGATGGGGAGTGCGCTCTAAAGGGCCTACTCCAAAGATTTTTATTATGCTCGGTTACAATGCCTGTTAGGAAATGCCACTTGGTTCTTATAGAAAATGAACCCAAGGGATTACAAATCTTTGGAAAGAAAGCTACGAAAGGAGGGGGAACTCTTGGGAAGCTTCAGATGGCCCAAAATTCAATTTTTGGGCAGCGTTTCCTTCTCTTTTTTGATGGACCTGCTAAAAACCAACAAGATTTTATTAGTGAAATGTGTCCAAAAACACTTTGGAAGTGTCTTTGGACAACACAATTTTTGTAAAAAAAAACTAATTTCAAGCTATAAAAAAGATGCAAAAAATAACCAAGGAAAGCTTTCCTTGGGATCTTGGCTTGCTTTTTGGGCAGCCAATAAGATTATGCACTTAGATGCAAGATTTAATCTTTAGATTTTAAAGAAAGACTACCTTATGCAAGCTAGAAATTTCTTTAATAATGCTTTGTGAAAAATAAGCCTTATGCCAAATCTATTTGAATAAAGGTAAAAAATGAAGCACTTGTTAGATTTGAGCTATTTAAATCTTGGAAATTAGATCTAAATGAAAATTTATGTTTTAGTGCATAGATCTAAGTAAGCAAGAAAGGTAACCAAAGAGAGTATTGATTTTTAAGTGAGAGAAGAGAAAGAGAAAGAGTATGTAGCCACGAAAGTTTTGCTTGGAAAACTTGGTAGTGGGATGCCAAGGGACTATGCCTTTCCTAATTGTTAGAGTGGGGTGGAGTCAACCTAGATCCACACCTCCTCCATGCTAGGTATCTTGAAACACATATAAAAAGAGGTTAAGATAACATGTAAATAATCTTATTGACATGCAATATTTCACCTCTAGACATACATGATAACATAGAAATTAAAGTAATCTTACTTTCAATTCCTATTCCTATTGATTCAGAGGAATCCTTATAAGCAAGATCTATACCATGAGAAATGCAAGAAAATAGAGAAAACACACAGGTTACCTCATAGAAACATGACAATCTTAGCCCACACACAGTAGCACAACACCATTAGCCTCCAAAGCTTCTCTTTACTACAAGAACAATAGCAATAGCATAACAATTTACAATAGCATGCACTCTCAGCTCCAAACCCAACTAGTTTGTGAAAGAGGCAGGGGCTTTATTTATAGTCGGAGAGGAGGGAGTGGGTGCATCTAAGACTTGCAGAGAAAGTCGAGTGCGTGGAATTGATTTAGGAGAATACTGAGTTGAAGTGTAGTGGGACTGGAGAGGTAGATGACACCTCTCTCACCCAACTCATCCATCATGCGCCAACACACCCAACCACTCGCGAATCTCCATGAGGTTAGCGTCAGTCTACTCACGAGCAAGTTTATGGAGCCAACCTTATTCGCTATCTCATCAAACCATATGATATACCGCTATCCCTTAATTTACCCAAGGTTTTAATACCCCTCACATGGATAAGGTGTCCACCCATAACACAATCGCAACCTTGACTTGGGTTGGCGTGACTCTCATGAAGTTGATGTTAATCTCTTCAATTTGACCATTCACCACTCTAAATTTATAACCAAAGTATTTAAGCCTTCACATGGACGAGGTCGCTAACTTAATAGGGGTCCACTTGTTATGTCACCCCACCCAAACTTGTCTTGATTTTTGACTTTTTCAACTTGTCCTTTAGTGCCATTTTGTTGCATTTTTAACATTAAAATGACGTTTTAATGCACTTTTAGAGAAAATATGCCTTCTGGGATGTTTTAGCCGCCCGAAACATATGAAAAGTGGCCTATGGGGTAAAGAGGATGCTCTGAGTGTGAAAACGAGCATCCCCATGCCAAAAATGGACTCCAAACCCATCTTTTATGCCCTTTACAATTTTTTTAATTAAAGTATTAAAAAATGGCCTAATTTTGCAGGAAACAATAATTTTCTCGAAATTGAACAAAAGCCTAGGGGGACCTAGCACATGTCCATACGACTCAATTCGAATGCCTAACATGTTTATAAACATTGACATAGAGGCTATAATAACCTCCTAAGGCCTAACCACCAAGACGACTACCCCAACTTTGGAGGTGTGAGTAAAAAACTCAGAAATTATTAGTCGTTTGTTCAACAACAAATAATTACCAAGGGAAAAAACACTATGGGCTAGTTGGCTTGATGTCTAAGTCTAGGAAGCCGAGTCTTTTATAAAATTGACCATGCTAACACATTTTTTACAATTTCCCCAAGGAGGTATGAATGTGTTAAAAAAAATTAAAAAGAAAAAAACCTCCTAGAATGGCTGACTTCTGAACTCTGAAGAATGAACAATAGTGTTTGTTCACTTTGCCGACTCACTTGATATAACCAACTAAGCATGACTTAGTAGGTAACAGAGCCCAAGCATTTCAATGTTCAATTTATACAACTCATCCTTTGGGATAAGACCTCAAATCTCCATGTTCAAAAGATGATCATAAGCAAGGATACCAAAATCTGGAGCAAGAGCACACCACTCCTTCCAGGAATGCGAGACTAAATCCACAGATCACTTTACAGAAAAATGCCCTTCCTACTCAATTTAGGAGCCAAAAAATGGGGTAGCTCTGAAACGATAAAAAATGTTTCTTACCGGAATAACCAGTGCGAATAATGCAGATGCTCCATGAATGGATAAAATAATCGAATATATATGTTTGATAAAAAGATACGATGTTTTACAATTACATTGGCAAATCCCATATAAGCCTTATCGTGCCCTTTCAAATGAAAGGGTACATCTCTTTATTTTGTTCTAATTAATTTAATCATTATATATATATATATCGTTATGTTATATATTTTTATTTAACATTGCCCTTCCCCTTAAGGGAAGCTTTGTCCTCAAAGCTTAGTGAAGACAAGTCTTACGTCCGATTTCTTGTTTGTAATGACATATTCTCGATCATTTTGTTAGTAACTGCGACACTCGACGAAACGAAAAAGATAAGTTACGAATTCCCCCAAAAAATTGTCGCATCATTTGTGAAGTTGTCCATCCGAGATCTATCTTCATTGGAGCTCTTTGTTGATCGCTTTGTTGGATAGAATTTCTCGTTTTCTTCTTAGCTTGTTCATTTTGTGTTCTTTCTATTCTAGAATCACAACTCCTCCGTTTATGTTCATTTTGATCCTGTCGTTGGTCAACATGATCAAAATGATTTTTATAGTTTGGGTGTCGATAAGGAGTTTTTGTTGTTTGTTTTTTTACTGGAGTGGCTTCTTGTTCCTTAACTTGAATTTGTTTTCCTGAGAGTTTGGAAGCTTCCTTCTAGGTTTGCTCTAATTTGTTCTCTAATAGAGTGTTATTACTCTGAATCTTTTCAAACCTTTCTACTTGCGTCTTTTTGTTCTCTTTTAACTCTTTGATTCGTTCTTCTAGTTCTTGATTAAGATTTCTCAGGCGATGATTCTCTTCTTGCTTCTCTAGAATTTTTCCTTCAAAGTCTTCATTAGTGTTCTTCCTTTCGACTATTTTTCAACTTCTTGATCCTTGTAACTAATGTTTTGTTATGGTTTCTTAGTTGAAATACTTCTTCAGTCTTGCTTGGTAAGGTATTATTGCTTTTTGTAATTTCTAATTTTGGTGCCTTTCTAATGTCGTCGTATTTTTGTTTGAGTTCTTTTATCTGTTGCTGATGTAGACATATCTCGTATTTTTGACTTCCCAACTTTCGTTGGAGTTTCGCAATTTTTTCAGCATTGTCATTCAGGAGCACGTTCAAATGTGTCAGTTCTTCTTTTGCTTTATTGTTGTCAACTTCCTTCTTGATACCCTGGTTTTGTGATTTTTGGTTGAGACGCTTTAATTCCTCAATCTGCGTGAACAAATCTTCCATTTGTTTTTCTTGGTCCAAATATCCCATCTTTAAACTCCTTTTGAAGATTCTCTAAGTCGATTATCCTTTGTAATTTTTTATTTTCATTTTGACAACGCATTAATTCATCTTCTAATTTTTTTATCTGAATATATGAACCATAATCCATGGTTACGTCTGGACTTGTATTCTTATGAAAAATGTTAGATTTTCCTTTGATTATGCTTCTTCGTCGACAATTTGGTCTTTTATTTTTTAAAGATAGATGGTATTCCTTTGACTTGACTTATTTGGCGATAAATAATCTTTGACTTCTTGAGGATAGCTTGGTCTTCCTTGGTTTGACTTCTTCTTTAACTTGGTCTTCTTTCCCTTTGATGATGAGTAGACATGAAATGTGTAATAACCTTAATGTAGTTCCTTTTGAAAGGAATTCTTTTTTTGACTGACTTTTTTTCTTCCAAATAGTTATTATTAAAAATAATAATAACTATAACTATAATAATAATAATAATAATTATTATTATTATTAATATTAAATATGATTTTTTACGAAAAAGTTTAGGGAAGGAGTTAAATTATGGTCATAATCTATATATATATATATATATATATTTTGTAAATCTGCAAATTCTATTATACTAAGGTATAAAAAATTACATAATAGTGAGGCATTTGGGTGGCTTGAGACAGTGGAACCACCCTCCCAACCAGTCAAAACTACAAACAAGTCTGAGTTTTACATTACAAAATGTTCCTTTTTTAGATGGAGACCAAGTTGTAGGCATATAATCGACAATTCTATTGTTCATGGAAACTTTAAACAAGAAATTGGTAAGAAAACGAAAACAGAAAAGCTAGAAATAGCAATCAAAACCTGTGGGTGGCAGTGCCATCTTCGAGGTCTTCGTCTCCATCTTACTGAGGGGGAACCACCTCCAGGATGGGGCAACCGCCCTGGAAGTTAGTTATCAACAGAGGTCGAAGCTGGTAATTTAAACGGTAGGGAAGAAGACTTGCAGATGGGCTACTCACTGTCGCGAACCTGCTTGTTGAGTAGAGGCCCGATGGTTGAAGGAACAGGGAAAGGAGCGCTTGTTGGCGCCACCTGAACCAGGGTTGAGCCCCTCTCCACCGATCGTCCTTTTGTTGCACTACCGCTCCCCACTTTCTAGGCGCTTCCAGACAAAAGTGGCGTCTAGTCCATTGAACTGGTCATCCAATTTTGTCAATCTGGCCTTAGCCGAGAGCACCGTGCTACAGGAAGAGCTCGAATTGCTCATCATATCCTCCATGAGAGTACCCATCATGTTCTTAATTAACTAGTAATGATTGATTTTGTTGCCACCTTTGCTCGATGCCAGATGCTCAGCAACAAGGCGAGCTTCCCAGTCATTAATCACTACACAGACTGACATAGAAACACCAAACTCATATCCTTCCTCCATCATCAGGCCCAGGTTGCGTTGGGATCTACCGCAACCGTTATTGCCTCCGTGAGGGGTGCCTCGCTGTCGGGCCATGGCGACGACCAGAGACGTCAGTATCAGATGAGAGGAGTGAAACCGCTGCAGGGCCGAGTGCAGAACAATGCTTGTCGACTGCGAGGAGTCCTGGTTGAACGCTACTGTGGCGGAAAGCCTAAGACAAACACTGTGTTACCCACTAATTCATACTTAGTTGGTGGTATCAAATGAGTCGGATGAACGAACAAACTTCATTGTTCTTTTTCCAGAGTTCAAAAGTCAACCATGCCTTTTTTTGGGAAACTTCTTATTTTTTTTCGTAACACATGTTCATACCCCCTTGGGGAAATTGTAAAAGTGTGCTAGCATGATAAATTTTTATAAAAGGCTTGGCTTCCCAGACTTATGCATCAAAGCCGACTAGCCCAGAGTGTTTTTTTCCTTGGTTATTATTGTTTGTTGAACAAATGACTAATAATTTCCGAGTTTTTCACTCACACCTCCAAAGTTGGGGTAGTCGTCTTGCTGGTTAGGCCTTAGGAGGTTATTAGAGCCTTCATGTCAGTGTTTTTCAACATGCTAGGCATTCAAATTGAGTCGTATGGACATGTGCTAAGTCCCCCTACAGTTTCGAGAAAATATTTCATTTTCGCAAAATTAGGCCATTTTTTTATGGTTTAATTAAAAAATTTCAAAATGTAATAAAAGTCAGATGCGGAGTCCGTTTTTGGCGTGGGGATGCTTGTTTTCACACTCAGAGCGCCCTCTTTACCCCATGGGCCACTTTTCATATAGTTCAGGTGGCCGGAACACCCCGTGGAGCATTATTATGCTAAAAGTGCATCAAGATGGCATTTTAATGCTAATTTATGACATTTTGGCACTAAAGTCAAAGGTTTGAAAAGTGAAAAAATTAAAATATTAATGGGTGGGACGACATGGCATGGGCCCCCCATTAAACACGCGACCCTCTTTAGCATGTTAAGGAACAAAAGTTTGGATTAAAGCTTGGGTAAATGAGTATGTGAGTGTTGGTAAATGACGTCAACTATCATGGGGATCACATTAGCTCTATCGAGGTTGTGTTTAATAAGTGGTGCCACCCCCCTTTTCACATGAAGTTGTTCAAACTTTGGTTTAATATTTGAGTGGAGGGAAATGTTGGTAAATGATGTCAACCACATTCATGTCACCTCTCTATAGTTTGCGTGAGGATTGGAGGAGTTAAGTGGGGTGGACCCCTTAGTGACTTATTTATTGTTTTAAATTATGAAACTTTGGTTTAATGAAATAAGGCTAGCGCATATGTCATATGGATGACATCACCCTCACCAAGTCTTCACACCAACCTCATTCAAACTTGTGCATGAGGGAGAAGGACGCCAATATGGTTCGTGAGTGGATTGGATGTGTTGACAACTAATGGTGAGTTAGGTGGTTGGTAGTTGAAAGGTGTCAATCACCTCCTCAGTTCCACCTTAGTTCATCTCAGTGTGACTCCTCTTCAACTCAGTCCAAGCTCAGTTCAACTTCGATACACTCCGGGTTTATCTTCAGTGTTGGTATCCCCCAAGGGGCCTACTCCGGCTATAAATAAAGCACAACCCTCTTATTCCAAACTAGATAGAGTTGGATGAAGAGTTGGTGCCATTGTAATACCGTTGTTATATTTTTCATTGTGAATAAAGAAAAGCTTTGGAGGTGTTTCCTCCTTTCACACACCTGGGGGTGACGTGGTAGAAATCTTCAAGCCACTCGGTGTGTCCTTGGGGGCAAGTCTCGAGTCAAGGCTGTCACCTTGTTCTTGGCTCCTCCGTTTAGGCCAACTCCTAACGAAGCCAAGGGGGTAGACCCTATTAATTGCTAAGGCTGTTAAGGCTTTAGTGTTTTACGGTGATGAATGAGTTACTTAGGAGTTTTGATAAATAAGTTCAACACAAGATACTTGCAATATTGATTAAACCACAACAGCATAAAGATTAATAAATGATAAGCAAAGCATGCAGAAACATATGATGATATCAAACAGAGACCAGTGCCAAAAATGGAGTCCACAAATGAAATTACTATTGAATTGCAGAAAGAAATGTTGCAAGTGCTCTTGGTCAAATTTTACGTTAATGTGGGATGAGTTAATTACTTAGGGGGGAAGGGGACTCCCAATATACCTAGGGGGTACGGGGAGTATGTCCAAAACCCTTAACCGATACGGCTACCCGCAAGGAATATGTAGGCTGTGTTACCAACTATTTTGTACAATAGTTGAACTTCCTATTGAGCCACCAGTTATCGAGCATGATGAATGCTCATCTCCAAAGTTCAGAAGTTCAGTGTGTTCCAGAGTTACCCAATTTTTGGTTGAACTTTTTATTTTTTGTAAAATACATGTTCATACCCCCTTAGGGAAAATGTAAAAAATGTCCTAGCATTTAAATTTTTATAAAAGGCTCGGCTTCCCGGACTTGGTCATCAAGCCGACTAGCCCAGATTGTTTTTTCCCTTGGTTATTATTGGCTGTTGAACAATCGACCAATAATTTCTAAGTTTTTCACTTGCTCCTCCAAAGTTGGGGTAGTGGTCTTGATGTTTCGGCCTTGAGAGGTTATTAGAGCCTTCGTGTCAGTGTTTTTTGTCATGCTAGGCATTCCGATTGAGTCGTATGAACATGTACTAGGTCCCCCTAGAGTTTCGTTAGATTCAGAAAAAAAATAATTTTTCCGTTTTTTAAGCCATTTTTTAATGGTTTAATTGGAAAAATTCAAAATGTAAAAAAAGAGTTGTCCGGAGTCTGTTTTTGGCTTGGTTGGGCTCATTTTCAAGCCCGGAGCAGCATTTTTACCTAGGGGCCACTTTCACTAGGTTTCGGCCAGCAGAAGCATCCCGAAAGTCATCATTTGGCTAACAAGGCATCAAAGTGGCATTTTAATGCTAAATTTGGAGAAATTGCACTAAAGTCAAAGTTATAAAAAAGTAAAAAAATAATAAAAGAAAGGGTGAGGTGACATAGCATGATGTCACAATAACTCATGTGATCCTTTTTAAAATCCAAACTTTGGCTTAAGAGGTGAAATCAAATTAATTCAAAGGAATAGTGACGTGAGGGTGAAATGGTCATGTTGGCATATGGAGGTTGCGATTGGTGGCATTGTGTGGACCCCTCTCCAATTGAAATATAAAAGTTAAACCATAGTATTAATGTATGGCATATAGCATGATGTCACGATTTATTTTGTGGATGACGTGAGGGGACTCACGCTAAACCAATGTGAAGTGAAGGTTGCGCTAATGTAGTGGGCCCCTCTTCATATCTTTGCATATGATTAAATTACAAGGTTAAGCCATGGTATAATCAAATTGCATGTGAATTGTGATGAAGTAATGGTGACGTAGATGTAAAGGATCACGCTAGCATGGAGGGTGTGACGTAAGGGTAAGGATGAAGCTAGATGGGTTGCTGCGCTAATGTGTAGTGAGAAGTGGACCCCATGTGTTTTAAAAAAAAAGAAGCCTTGTTTTAACATATCGTATGATATCAAAAGCATTGATGGGTGACATCAACAGCTCTTCACCAACCTCATGAGAATCGCACGTGTGGAGATTGTGACGCCAAGCTGCCGAGCCTTGTGAAGCATATTCACATGAGTAGTGAAGGAGGCTGATTTGGAGGTTGGGTGAATCTTGGTGTGTTGGCATTTGATTGGGTATGTTCTCAAGTTAATGGTGAGTTAAGTGTGAGAGGTGTCAATCACCTCTTCACTTCAAGCTCAGTTACATGCTGAGTTGTTCTTTAGTTCATAAATGCCCCCCCCGGGGCTTTGTTTTTGTATTAGAGGTGCTTTGCACTCTCTTCAGTATGGAGATTTTGGGCATGAACACTCTGCCAAAATTATTGTAATATTTGTTTGAAGTTGGAATAAAGTTGTGACTTTGGAGGTCCATGCATGAGTTATTGGAGTTGTGGATTCACATTGTCTTTGGTGATATCTCTCTCACCTTGCCTTTTCAATTATTAAATCATTCCTCATTATATACTCTAGAAGGGCTAACAATCTAGTTTATGAGTATTTTGTTCGGATTTGATATTGTTTGTAAGGGTTTTGTAGGGATCATTAGGGGTGAAGAACAAGCTCTTCTTCATGAACCAGTGGTTTTTTCCATCTAACTCCTTCATCTTGCAAGTCATTCTAAGCACTTCCCAATCCAAGAAAGAGACATAGCTGTCAGAGCTTCTCCTTCCCTCCATCAATAAAGTTTCAAAAAACACATTTGGTTACCTGGATCTACGAACTTCCCTCTTCCAATTCTCTTGTTTGCTCCTTGATCTTCTCGATTTCTTGCCTTCTAGCCCTTTCTTCC
Organism: Pseudotsuga menziesii; assembly: GCA_001517045.1. NCBI lineage: Eukaryota > Viridiplantae > Streptophyta > Pinopsida > Pinales > Pinaceae > Pseudotsuga > Pseudotsuga menziesii. The sequence continues at coordinate 165,146 of LPNX010082967.1, forward strand.
TTGCTCTTGACTTTCATCTCCTAGCTCTCATCTGCTCTCGCCCTACCTCATCTTTTTTCTCCCACTTGCTTTCGCTCCTCTAGTTTGCCTTCTTCTCCTCTCGACTTTACCTTTCTCCCTTTCGCTCATCTAGCCCCCTTTCCCTTGCTTTCGCCCTTTGATTTCTCCTATATCCTCTGCTGTTGTTTCTCCTACCCTTTTTGCTCAGTTTAGGCTTGGTTCCTTCTGTATCTAGTGTTTAGAGTAGAGTAGTTAGATTTTTACTTGTTTAGCTTAGTTTGTTTATTTTTTCATATCACAGATTAGATCTTGCACTTAGTTTTATTTTTGTAGATCTCTTTCTTAGAAGTAGTTTATATTTGATTTGGTTTAATTAACAGTTGATGGGTGCTTTGAGTTGATTTGTGTTGTGTGCAGGTATGAAGAGAAACAATCCTAAGGACTTGAAGATTGAGCCAAAGAAGAACAAAAACCAAAGAGCAGAGTAGAAACTAAGTACCAAAACCAAGAAGATCCAAATACTTGGGATTTGAACTAAAGAAGACAAAATTTTCTGAATTACTCTCCTTTTGTAAAACAACCATTAAGGCTTGTTCCATTTGTATTTCCAAGTTCTTTTTCTTTCTCTAAGGTTGAAAATCCTAAATATTGTACTCTCTTAATAAAAGGGCAAAGTGGGATAAGGCCTCCCATCTTTTGGTTTCTTCTTCCCCACTTTGGGAAGAGTGTCTTGTGCTCTTAGCCTAGATTTACTTTTCATGCTTAGAGTAGTTTAATTCTGTACTTAGAACTTTTTATTGTTTCAGTCTTGACCTAAGAAGTACCTTGGGATTTCATCCCAAGTGCCGCATTGACATTGCGTGCTACCTCTCTTTCCCCATTGTCTTCTTGCGTTTGACCAGCTAGCTGGAAATTTCGGGGATAGTGTGTCTTGAAGTCATTTTTGACTTCTCTTTGCTAGATTAGTTTCTTGTAGGTGTAGAACACTAGTTTCTCATTTATTTTATTTGCAAGTAGTTTATCATTTTTGCTATGACATTGTTTCGTTGTTTTACAATTGGTTGAGCTATCATGTGGTTTCTATTTACAAGTTGATTGTCTTATAAAAAGAACCAAAGTCTCTTGAACTTGCAATGACCCAAGTCAAGAGCACTTTCTGTCGGAGAACATTCCCACTGCATTATCCTTGTATCAAGCATATAGATTAATTAAACTCTCTTGAACTTCTGTCATAAGACAAAGTCAAGAGCATTCTCTGTCAGAGGGTTGAACAGTGTGCTCATAATAATAAAATCATTCCAACTCACATTTCCCCACTTAAAATTTACTTTGTTGCTATCCGTCACCTAGTATGCTCTGTCGACCCTGAAAAGTTGGACTCGTACTCAGAACGATGATCGGATTTGTTAATCTTGCGAGTGATAACATAATAAAATCTTCACCCCCACAACCAACGCACCGGCGTTGTCAAAAGCATTCGAGTTGTTCTCAGTATGGGCGTCGGAACCCCCCATTGTCTAAGTTTCTCGGCTTGCTGGTTAAATTCTCCGAACACCTAGCCCAGGATACTGGACGGGACGACAGGTCTCGAACGAAACGACTTAAAATACTTTTCCGGTTGGACTTTGATACCTTGTTCTCTCAGCCATAATAATCCAAAATCACTAAAACTTGATAAAATTTACAAAGAGCATTTGCAAAATGATCGCACAAACATTGAATTCTTGTATCAAGCATCCTAGCACTACAATTTGTGACATACCCATTGGATAAGACACTGGTCTGTTATTATATTATTTTCATATCTCAAGTGTATTGTTCAATATCTTATCATTATGGATGCTTTTGTTTAATTCAATCAGTGTTGTGTTTTATTTTAATGTCGCAAGCATATCTTTGTAATTTTCTAAAAGTTAAAACTGTGATCTTCCCATCAAAAAACTCCTAAACAACACCCATCCGCATCCGCAACCACCAAAAAACATTTAAAACATTGCGCCATAGAAACTCTTTGTTAGGGACTACCCCCCTTGGCTTCGTTAGGAGTTAGCCTAAACGGAGGAGCTAAGAGTAGGTGACAGTACCTGGCTCTGTGCTTGTCCCCAAGGCCACACCTCTTCCACTTTCTCAAGTGAGGAGACAACTTTTATTAGATTTCTGCTGCTGGTGTGCATTCGGCGGACAACAGGCTGGTTGGAGTCTCAGAGACGGTGTTCAACACTACACCGCAAGGGTGTAATCTAACTATGCCTCGAAGTCACTGCCCGGTTGTTCTTGCTTCCTTTGGGTAATTTGCCACCGCAACGACTTAAATCGAGGCGTTGGATTTTCGCCTGGGGAGGTTTATTGAAGGATGTGAGAACTAATTATTCTAGTCACCCACGCTGCTTTTGATGTAGCTGGCTGATCGGACAAACCGCAGCAGTGCAGAGCATACACAACGGAGTCTTGGTAATTTTTAAGGATTTTAAACTTGTGTTCTTTGTTAAAAAGAAAAACCTCCAGGAATCTCTTTCAGTCCAAATGGACCTCAATCGGGAAAGCGGGGAGGCATTGATTTTAGATAAAAAAGAAAATAAAAGAACAATTCCATGATTTTTCTAAGTAGTCCTGTTGTCCGTTGATTGCACACCAGCAACAGAAATCTTCCGAAAGCTGTCTCTTCACTTAAGAAAGTGGGAGAGGTGTGACCTTGGGGGCAAGCACAGAGCCAGGTACTATCACCTACTCCTAGCTCCTCTATTTAGGCTAACTCCTAACGAAGCCAAGGGGGGTAGTCCCTAACAAAGAGTGTCTAAGGCTCAATGTGTTTAAGTTAATTTTGTGAAAGTGATGCGGATGGGTGTTGTTTAGGAGTTTGTTTATGAACACAAGACAAAGGCAATCCACGTTGCTGCACTAGATTAAGAGATGGACAATATATCAAGAACTTGTAAAATAAAGATGCATTCACAAATAAAGATTTTTATAAGCCAAGGACAAATGATCTAGATTAATAATCATGCATAACACAATAGACCAGTGCCTTATGGAGTTGAAGTTCTGCAATGCTTAAAGAAATAACAAGTCTTGAAATAAAGCCAGTGAATGTTATGCGAGTGCTCTTGGTACGTTTTAAAGATTTTAGTGGTCTTGTTTATTATGGCTTTGAAACGAAGAAGGTATCAGAGATCGACCAGGAAAGTGTTCAAAGTCATTCCGTTTTAGACATGTCGGCCCGTCCAGTATTTCGGGCTGGTGTCCTGGAGGATTGACCAACAAGCCGTGTGTCTGAGACAACGGGGAGTTCCGACGTCCTTATTGAGAATAGACTTGAAACTTTCTACAATGTCGATGCGTTGGTTAAGGGATAAAATTTTAGTTGTGTTGTTATTGCGATCTTAGCAAGTCCATTCACTGTTCTGAGTACGAGCCCAACTACGAAGTCGGTAGAGCATACTAGGTGAAGGATAATCAACGGAGTAAATTAATTAGAGGGGAATGTGAGTTGAAATATTTTATTAGATAAATTAATTAAAACCCTCCGACAAAGAGCGCTCTTGACTTGGTCTTATGACAAAAATTCAAGAGTCTTAGCTAAACTATATGTTTGATGCAAGGAAATGCAGTGGGAATGCTCTCCGATAGAGAGTGCTTTTGACTTGGGTTCCAACAAGTTCAAGAGTCTTATAAATTAATTAATTAATAACTTGTAAAAAAAGATAAAACGCATGAAAATAAAAGAAAGACAGCTAAACAAACTCTCCGACAGAGAGCACTCTTGATCCACCTTATAGTGAGATTCAAGAGATTTTGATATCTTTTAGGTTTTGCAATATTATATCAAAGAAAGTAAATAAAACTTTGAACTAACTAAGTAATGAACTAAGCAACTTTTCTATCCAACTTTAATGAAAAACAAAATTCTAAAAATTGAAACTATTCTATCCTATTCTACTTTAGCAAATTATTAAGCAAATAAAACATGAAAAAAGAAAGAGACGATACGAGCTTTCCCCAAATGGGGGAAGAGGGGCATGGGAGCCTTAATCCCATTTGCTCTTTATTATTTTTTACAAAGCTCTTGAAGTTTGGAGTCCTTTTGTGATTTTGAGAATGTCTTCAAGGCAACCTGGAGAAGGGCGATGAAGAAGGGGGGAAAATGAATGTTTCTTGGAGCTTGTATCTTTAATTTTTTGCCAGCATTTCCGCTAACCTGTCATGAAAAGGGAAAAACCAGCGAGCTATTTTCCTGTAAAACAATGGATTAGACAATAAAATAGACTAAAAATTACACTTAGTACTTAAGCAAAGATAGGATTTTTTATGCTACTTCAAGTACTAACTAGATCCAAGTAAAATGCAAAGTTTTAACACTTCCTAGATCTAGAAATGAGAGCAAGTAGAATGCAAACGATTAACCTTATAGATCAGATTTTTATCTGCAATCATAAAGTGGAAGAATTGAAATTTTAATTTTAGGGTGAATAGAGGAGATAAAACCACTTGGATCTTGAATCTTTGAAACCACCCTAGATCTCAAATAGCATGCAACTGCTAGAAACCTATGCTCGGATCCAAGAAAAGGAGATTCAACTTAGCTCAACCTTTTACTTGGTGTGGTGGAGTGATCTGCAGACAAAGACTTATACACTTGCCAAAAAAAGGGGGATTAAATCATGTATTATTTACTAAATGAAATCATAAAAACATGAAATATAACTGAATAAAACAATGCTCTTTTAGATTTCTGGAAACAAATGAATAAATAGATCACTTGAAAGCTACAAAAATCTGTTTTTACGTGCTTATATAAGCCCTCTAAAGCATGTATTAATACCCACAAATTAGCAAAAGCAAAGAAATTGAAATAATATCACCTCATTAATCGGAACATATGCATCCAAGATCTATACAGCATGAGCCTCCAAAGCCTTTCTTTATTCAAATGGGTTGCATGAGAGCAACAAGTATTACAATATTTCACCAGAGGTTCTCTACATTAGTCATCCACCCTGATAGAGCTGAAAGAGCCTCTATTTATACAAAGAGAGAAGGCTAAAACCCTAAAACCAAACCCCCATAATCTAGCTGACTCGGCACATACTTCGGAGCCCAGACCTAAGAAATAGTTGGTGTGAGTGAGGGGTGGCCTCTAACTAGGCAAAGCGCCCCCACTCCCAACCCTAAACGTCACAAACCAACCATCAGAGAGCCCACACGTGTGAGGGCACAACAATTGAGGAAGGAAGGGCGTGAGCATTAGGCGTGAGAGCTTGAAGAGGTGTGGATTGGTAGTACTAGGTACCAAAAGCCTTAGGGCTTGCACCAAACCTTCATTTCAATTATCGCACCGCTCCGTAATGATCACCAGACCAATCACAGCCCTCCAAATCATTCAATTCATGAGTTTAGCCAGAGATGACAAGTCTGCTAACTAAATGTACCTTTAATGCTCTCCGATTGTTGATTGAAGAGGATTTGTGCCGAGTTGAATCATCATAAATGCCCATTGCCATGTCATTTAGCCTTTTATTTTATTCAATTTGGTTAATTTTGGAGAGTTTTTTATTTTCTCCAAAATATTCATTTTTAATATTTTAATTAATAATTTCTCCGTAAATGACCTTTCTGAGAAATTATTAATTATGAGGCTGAATGAACCTCTGAAACTTGGAGATAGCTGACTCGCTAATCATGAATGATTTTTGGCTTAAGATTAGAGCCTTCAATCACTGAATTTGGGTTCCGGATGACTGACTTATTACAAATTTAATTTTTCTATTTAAATTATGGAAACATTTAATTAAAAACTTGGGAAAAATTAAAAAATTAAAAAGCCAAAATTTGACGCGTCCGGTGAAATTTTTTTGGAATTTTTTCTGAAGGTCCTAGTGACTTAGGACATGACCATAGTCTATTCTAATAATGTCTAGTAGGTTTATACATACTCAGTTGGGCTCTAATAACCCCCCAAGGCTCAGAATTCAAAATCGGGCATTCCAGCTTTGGAGGAAGCAAGAGAAAACCTCGTCGATTATACTCGGCTATAGGCAAAGCATAATTGACAAGGACAAAAAACTCCCTGGAATACCTTAGTTGAAATTCTACGTCTTAGGAAACCGAACCACTCAAAACACCCCACTAGCACATTTTATTACAAACCCCGTGGGGCCATGGTCATAATTACTGAAAACAAAAACTGACTAGCCAAAACTGGCTAGGCACAAATGGCGGATCAACTGATACACTGGAACACAAACATTCATCATGTTTGTCAAATGACGGCTCCTCAGCTAATCCAACTAAGTGCAAAATTAGTAGATTACAAGTCCTACCACGCATCTCTTTCCCCTTTCAGATCAATTGGGAAGTCGTGGGGTAAGTAGTATTGTTACTTTTAATTGAGAAATATGGAAAGCTTGTGACGATGATTAAAAGTAGAGTTGTAAAGTAAAATTACACTAACAAAACCAAAACCATGAAAAAAGTGCATTGATGCAAATCCCCCCAAGGGGATGGGGAGTGGGATCCCTCTGAAGGAGCCTACTCCAAAAGTTTTATTATGGTATTTACAATGCTTGAGATGGACGCCGATGGTCCTTACAGATCTGGATCCAAAGGCTTACAGGTTTTTAGAAAAAAACAATAAAAAATGGTGCTTTGGGAGGTCTTTGAACAATGTAGATCCTTGGTTTTCCGGCAACACTTCTCCTTGTCCTGGTGATAAAAATGAAAAACCAGCCACTTGTAATGCACCAAATGTGCCAAATAAAGCATTAAGAACATAAAAATTTAAGTACTTAAATGATAAACAATAATCCTAAGTACTTAATCAATCTAGATTTGCTCAGAATAAAGCTTTAAGATTAGGATCTAGCAATTTACTTAAATAAATCAGCCTTTGAATAATCTTTTAAAAGAAACTAATTTACTTAAGCATTTTACAAAGTAACAGGAACCAAAGATAAAGTTTGATTTAAATTGAAGGAGAGAGAGAGAGGGAATGCTAGAAGCCTGGGAATATTTGGGCCGTGGAGTTTGCAAGTGGAAAGCGGAGGGACTATGCTCTTCAAAATTTGCTTGAAAGATGGAGGAGTCACCTAGATCAACCATTCCTTCAAGCTAGATACATGCATCAACTTAAAAATCTTTGCACAAGAAAGGTTACAAGCAAAGGTGCTGCCGAAAGTAGAAACTTGGAAAGCATGAAATTAAACAAAATGTACATGCGAGCTATAAGAGATCTACAACCATCAAACAATAAGAGCATGAATCAAACTAGAACAATCTCTTATCCTACCGGGAGATAGCGCCCCTTGTAGGCCCACAACAAACCAAAGAAATGCACAACGCAAAGAAGCTAATACTGGTTACCTCATAAACCATGCAATACTCATCCACACACAATGATGCTCGACACAAGAGGTTTGCCTCCAAAGCTTTCTTTTATTTCATAAAATACTATGATATTACAAGTACACAACTCAACAGCCTTTCGGTCCTCTCTGACCATGAGCAACAATGAGCAAAGACTCCTGCTTAAATAGCCAAATTGCCAAAGAGGGGGCACATACATAAGGAGTAGTTCAAGTCGAGTTCATAGAGTGAATTGAGGGATTGAGATTTGATTGACATCACGAAGAAGGTGCCACATCTCCATGAGAGATGCGCCCTTCACCAAACCCGCCACATATTGCAAGAGTGATGTGACACATATACAAGATGTGCCACACATGAAGAGAGGGCGCATCCCTTTCTTTGATACACTCGCCATCACTTCAGTTCATCTTCAATCAAAACGTTTTGGCTCTCTTCGAGCTTGCCTTCACACTTAATTATTTCCAACATGTTCCATTTTGATGACTTGGCCCAATCGCATGCATGAGAAGGTGGACGTTTTCTTCACGTCAGATATATTTGCCTCCATTCAAAAGAACTCTTATGCATTAAATCATATGATATATCATCAAACTTAATTTACCCAAGGTTTGAATAAACCAAACATTAAATAAATGATGAATGGGTGGACCCCTCACTCCCTCACGCGAGTTTCATGTGAATGGAGGTTAACGTCATCTCAAAATTTTTAATTTGGTCACCTTATGTTATAAAAAAAAGTTTGACTCAAAATTTAAGTTAAGGAGGAAGGCATTCTTTAGGGGGACCCATGCCATGTCACCCCACACAAATATATTTTATTTCTTTTGACTTTTTTCAACTTTGTCCTTTATGCCAAAATGTCCTAATTTAGCATTAAAACGCCTTTTTGATGCATCTTTAGCTGAATAGTGCTCCACAGGGTGTTTCGGCCGCTCGACTTATTGTCCGCCAATTGCACACCAGCAGCAGAAATCTTCCGAAAGCCGTCTCCTTACTTGAGAAAGTGGGAGAGGTGTGACCTTGGGGGCAAGTACAGAGCCAGGAACTGTCACCTACTCCTAGCTCCTCCGTTTAGGCTAACTCCTAACGAAGCCAAGGGGGGTAGTCCCTACAAAAGAGTTTCTATGGCTCTTAAGTTGGTAAAGTGTTTTAAAAGGTTGTGGATGTGGATGGGTGTTGTTTAGGAGTTATTGTGATTTAAAGGTGTTTGTTTATTATGAGTTTGACACATAAATCAAAGCAATCCACGTTGCTAGCGAGAGATTAAAAGATAAGTAATGATTCCAGACTTAATTAATTATGCATTCATTCACAGATAGAAATTAAAACAGGCCACAAACAATTGATCAAAATAAAATAATTATGCAGATTAAAAAGACCAGTGCCTTATGGAGTCAAAATACTGAAATGCACAAAGAATTAAATAACAAGTCTCGAAATCAAACTAGTGAATATTAGGTTGTGCGAGTGCTCTTGGTAGATTTTAAGAGTTTTAAGTGCTCTTGATTAGGGTGTCAACGAAGGTTGGTCAAAAAGCCGAGAGAATATTCCAAGTTCAATCTGTTGAAGACATGACGGGCCCGCCCAGTATCCTAGGCTGGTATCGCAGAGATTGACCAGCTAGCTGAGAAGCTTAGACAGCCGGGGTTTCGGCGCTTCTACTAAGAAGTACTTTAGAAAATTCTCTACAACGCCGGTGCGTTGGTTACAGGGTTTAAATTTTATTAAGTTTTTTTTACAAGATTAGAGATCCAGTGCCGTTTCTGGGTACTTCGATTTTGAGGTCAGTCAGAGCATACTTCGGCAAGGAGAAAACGAAGTTAATTAATTAGGGTGTGTGCGTTGCAAATTTTATTAAGTTAATTGATTAAGATTCTCTGACAGAAAACGCTCTTGACCCCGTCTTATGACAGTGGTTCAAGAGACTTAGCTAATCTAAAATGCTTAATGCAAGGATGTGCAATTCTAAGTATGCTCTCCGATAGAGAGTGCTCTTGACTTGTGTTACTGCAAGTTCAAGAGACTTAATTAATTCGTTAAACTTAAAGGAAACGGAAACATAAAGATCTAAACCACCCAAGAGTCTCTTTCAGGCTTTTTAGGGCCCTAATCGGGAAAGCAAGGGAGTAAGCAAAACTCTATCAAGAAGTAAAGAAACAATGCATTAACTAAGTAAATAATCAAAGATACATTTTTCTTCACTTTTCATGGATGATAAACTAACCAGCAATTAATCAAACAAGTTTTTCTTTTCTGATAACTTTTAAGCAAGCAAAAATGAAACCAAGCCTATTCTAGCATGAGAACAGATTGTAGAAGAGGAAACTAGCAAGAATATACTAATGAAATCAAATCTAACTAAGCCTTTTAACAAATTGAAACTAATTACCCTATTCTACTTTCACCATTTATTTATCTTGCAGGTATAAAGCAAATTGAAAGAAAATGAAATATGAACAATGGCGATATAGGCTTCCCCCAAATGGGGGAAGTGGGGTGTGGGAGCCTTAATCCCACTTGCTCTTTTATTAATTCTTTACAATGCCTTTCTTTTGATGCTTTCTTGTTTTTTTGCTTGTTTGGAAGGCTTCCGGATCGAGCTGAGAAAGGGGAATGAAGAAAGGGGGATTATGAGTATTTTTAAGCTTTGAATCTTCAATTTTTCGCCAGCACTTCCGCCGTACCTGTCACAAAAGTAAAAAATCAGCAAGTTAACAATACTAAAAAGTGATGGGAAAGACAATGCAAAAATAATTTTTTTTGCAAATTTTTTTTGTACTTAGAAAATTTTTGGAGATTTTGCATGGAAAGTACATACTTCTTCCTAGATCTAATGAATAATATTAGATCTAACAAAGCCTAAAGAAGATAGATCTAAATATAAATAATGAAATAGTGGATCTACTTCTTAAGCAATGCAAAACAAGAAAATGAAAGGGTAAAGAAAAATGGTTTCTTGTGGATGGAACACAAGAGTGGAAGAGAAGTTTCCAGCTATCTTTTGTAAGAGAAGAATACGATCTGTGTAGGTCCTGCAATCACAAAGTGTTAACAAAGGGGTTGCTTGAAGCTTGGGCTATATGTAGCTGAATTCACACCCTTCTTCAACCTGTGAAACCTAATAACACTAAAACTCAAACACAAAGTGAGATCAAATCATATGAAAGTATGCTAAAGGAATTAACTTAGGATCAACACTACGCATTACTGCTTACTCATGCTCATCAAGATTTTAATTTACTTTGCATAAATAATCAACTTGAAACATCAAATGACTACTCTACCGTGCCAACAGTGGCCCTCTTGAGCTTTAACAAAATAAAATTGATCTCATTCAAAGTATTTAAAAGCAAAGGGTTAGAAGCAATGTCACCTCAACCATGAAATGTATACCACATGCAAGAGCTCATAGACCTCCAAAGTCGAAATTCTCATTAAAAATTCAAAGCAAAGCCTAATACAATTTCTACAGAGTAACTGTGCCACAAAAGTTCCACCCTGATAGAGCTAAAGAAGCCTCGATTTATACAATGAGAGAAGACCCAAAACCCTAAAACTAAAAATCCAGACCTAACCGGCTCGACACACCACTGAGAGCACAAAACCTAAGCTGGAGAGTTAAGAGTGAGGGGAGGCCTCCACCTAGGCAAGGCGCCCCCACTCCAACCCTAAGCACTGAAACCAAGCCACAGATGACTCCACACGTGTGAAGGCGCCCTTGTGAGAAGAGAGGCGTGAGCATGAGGAGAGGGCATGAGCATGTTGGTGAAGGCGTGATCTAGGTATGGAGGAGCCACTGCTAATAGATCATAAGTGTAATCACCAGTTCCTGCCTCAATCAAATCATCAAACCAATGAGTGCTCTCCATCTCATCCAATTCGAGAGTTTAGCTGAAGATGACAAGACTGTTAACTGAATATATCTTTAATGCTCACTGAATGTTGAGTTTTGTTAACTCCAATCATCATAAATGCCCATTGACATGTCATTCTGCATTTCATTTCACTGAATTTGGATTAATTTGGAGATTTTTGGATTTTCTCCAAAATAATCATTTTTTAATAAATAATCAATTTTTTCCCCAAAAATGACTTTTTTGAGAAAATATGCGTTATGTGGCCGAATGATGATCTGAAAGTTGGATCTGACTGGCTGGCCGATCAAGAATGATTTTTGGCTTAAGGTTAGAGCCTTCAATCATTGAATTCGGGTTTCGGATGACTAACTTATTACAAATTGAATTTTTCCATTTAAATTATGGAAAAATTTAATTAAAAACTTAAAGAAAAATTAAAAATTTTAAAAATTAAAAAATAATTTTTTGACGCGTCTTGTAAATTTTTTCGAGGGTCCTAGTGACTTAGGACATGACCATGCTCTATTCTAATATTGTCTAGTAATATCATAGTACAAGAAATCTTTCAAACAGTCCATGGAAAAGATAGAAAAACAATGGGATAAAATGCACATACCTTGAACACTTGCTCCACAAAAAAATCCTTGGTTGAGATGCTAAATGGTGTTTGAAAGCCTCCAAAGGTGTTGGTGGTCTTCTCAAGCCTTTTTCCTCCACTTCCAATAAACTCATTTTCCAAATGACATCAAAAAAACCGATTTTTTCCTTTTCTAGGCCATGGTCACTTGCATGGGCGATTTTTCTCATCGACTTGTGCGGTTTCCTAAAAAGTCATGATTTTTACTGAGAAGTCGTGCTTCGGCGATTTTTTAAAAAATCGCGATTTTTGCTCGCCGAAAAATTGGCTAGGAGCAAAAATCGTGACTTTTACGATTTTTCGGCGAGGTTTTCAAGGCTGCTTTGGATGAGGGCTTTAGTCATACGAGGGTTGATCCAAAGTGACCTATAGGGGTAATTCTAGATCTAGGGTTAATGTACTAGCAACTGATGAAGATATCCAATGTCTTGGGAAATGTAACTGAGACAGGGTGAGTAAGGACAGAGTTGGGACTGTCTAGTACCAAAGAGATAGACTCAGTGAGAGATATGAAAATGCCAGGTTACCTGAGTTATCAAGGAGCAGTCAAATTTCGAGGGAAAGAGGTCAACAAGGCGCTAGCGTTATGCTTGGAGATCAGTGCCTGTTCAACCTTGGGTAATGGAGTCACTATCAGCACAACGTTTAAGTGAACCCACCTGGGATATGCCTTGATCTATGGACCCAGAAAAGGATTTGGCCCGAAAGATTCAGGTTACAGGGAAATCAGCAGAAGGAGGGCTAGTGCTAGGGTTTAGAGAGGCAGATCTGCAGATTTAGATCCACTAGGAGACTATCAGCTCAACGTTGGAGTGGAAATGAGATCAGGATGGTCCGATCTACAAACCCAAGTCAGAAAATTTCAGGAAAAATCAGATCTGGAAAAAGTCAAAATCTGATGAGGGAGACTAGGAGGATGAAAGTTAGTTTTTAAGATCTAGGGCTACCTGGAAGGAACTAGCTCATCGTTGGGGGTGTTCTGGGATGAGGAAGACCTGATTTACAAATCCATGTAATTATTTTCCAGAAAAAGTCAACTCTGGAAAAAGTCAAATTTTCAGTGGGGCGCTGGGGCTTGAGTAGTCAGATATAGGGCAAACCAGTCACAATTAGGGCAGCGTTGAGGATGATTCAGTGAGGGGGAGGACCGATCTACAAAACCCATAAATGGTTTGGTCAAAGATTAAGTGGTTCCCCGATTAAATATTTTTTGGATTTTTATTATATAGGATTTTTCAGAAAAATTGAAGAAAAATAGGTACAATGGATTGGGATTTGAAGAGAAGAGACTTACCTGTTAGATCCTACCTGGAAATGCTTGTAGATGCCTTGATGATGATGATCCCTGCCATCCCGATCAATTTGAGAAGATTGAAGCGAGTTCTATGTCCAGTATTTGCCCGAGGAAGTCAATTCGCCCTCTCTCCTGCACAACAAACGTCAACCATATCAGATTTGCTGTGACTTGAGAAAGAAACCATATGTTGCAGAAAAATAGTAAGAAGAAATCATAGGTCACCACAACACTAATGAAAACTCCCTGATAAAAAACGAAGACAATCCAAGCGAGTTGAGGTCCCCCTGCAAAAATGCCCAAGTTGAAGTCATCCTCCTGTAGACAAGAGAATGATCCCCAAAAAATATAGATCTCATAACAATTTCCCGAATGCTAGGAAGCAAAAGACTTTTCAATCACCATCGAAGAACATCAGATGCAAAGCAGATCCAGAAAATATCCCCAAAAAATCTTTCTATTAATCAGATCCAAGAGCCAAAGACCCTTTACAAATGAGAAGCTCTCTCCTTTAAATAGAAATGAGAGAAGCAAAATCCTAACCACTTTCAAAACGAGTGGCTAAGATTAAAAGATAAAATATTCTAATCAATGGTTGAGATGAGCTCAACATACAATACATGGATCAATATAACCATAAAGGACCAAAGTGGACTAAATCACCCGTAAAGAGGGTACCCCACTCAACAAGAAATAAATGAAGCACATGGTGGGTCCATGGAGTGTTAATGAACTCCCTCTGGGTGCTCCATGGCACAATAAAATAATATAATATTTTAATTTTTTAACTTTGTGCCTCCTTGAGGAAATCGTGAGCCTCCCAAAAGCTCCAGAAAATAATATAAAAATGCCCAAAAACTAGGTGTGGGCCCAATCAGGTGTTGCAACTGTTGGAGAAGGTGCGAAGGGCATCACTCTCATCATCATGACTCATTGCATGTCATTTCCTTGCCTCAGTAGCCGAAATCGATTTCTTCAATAGCCATTTAATCATTTTTTAATCTGCCTCAGGAAATGTGAACCTGCCAAAACAACCTCCTAGGGTGCCTGCGTTGTCAAACTAAGCCCACCAAGCTTTCTAGGATGGGGGTACTATGGTACAATCAAGTGGCTGCACCCCCTATGCCCATACAACGCCCTAGGAGATCCAAATGAAACATCTCCTCACTCAGACACATCATCCTGTGAAACAAAACTGCATCAGAAAGGTAAAATGAGCTTGATCATCTCTGCAAGTGCCCGGAACTGAAAATAAATTGTCTCATTAGACTCGGAGAGTCCAAATCCATCCAGGGTGTATACTCATACTCTTTCCAGGTCTTTGCCTAATCATCAACAACATCTAATAGACAATATAATCACTTGTAAATGACCAGATATCAATAATATAACTCAGACTATCATCCATCTGCTACAAGTGCTATAAGGCTAAGACATGCTCTACAAATCATTTAAGCAACAATCACAACAAGTAGCAGTCATTTCACTGGCGGTACATCAACCAAATACATATATAGGGCTTTCTTTATTATTATTTAGACTAGACTTTCAGGACTATACTCATTTCATAGTTGTAGTTAATTTGCTAGTGAAGGGTGAAGGCTGAAACTGACAAGAATAGATAAAAGGATGACTTTCTACTTAACATCATGACACTTTGGATATGGAAGGGAAATACTCACTATAACCAATGCTGGACAAACAACAACATAGGAAATGGCAGTGTCTCACAAATGGTTGAGTTGTTCAGAGAGTGCTTATTCAACTTAGGCATCATGTCTACATCAAGTTTGATCCAAGTTCATTAGGACCATCAATTTTATTTCCATGGCCTTTTTGGCCTATATGACCCTTTGGGACTTCACCAGTGCTTTCATCCGGGACACATTCAAATTTATAAGGTCAGCAATATTTGAATATAGCATATATTTAACCATTGCTTTTTTTGGACCTTTTTTTATACCCTTCAAGGGGTATTTTTAAAATTTCATTGCTTTGCCCTTTTTCTCATATGTTAAGAAACACAGTTTAGCATTTTTATTTTCCATGGGCACATATATAACATTTTCCAATACAAGTAGTACATGAGCTTTCAGTTTTAGCCAACAACATCTCAATTGACCATGGGGAGTTCTGCACAGTGCCAAACATTGGGACAACCAACCAGAATGATTTAGGCATACAATCCAACTCACCAAAGGAAAGTTCTATCACCAACTCAAAGCCGAGACACAAAATAAACGGGGAGGCTTGTCCAACAAGGGTTCTAGTAGGGAAAGGTCCTCCATGCCATAAGTCAAGTAGTAAGTCAGGTTAAAACAAAACTGGAAGGTAATGGATGGGTGGAGACAGTGAATGATGAAGCCAACACTAGCAAGCCAAAACAATGGTGGGAATGACTACCTCTATT
The DNA here is from genome assembly GCA_001517045.1 of Pseudotsuga menziesii. Lineage (NCBI taxonomy): Eukaryota > Viridiplantae > Streptophyta > Pinopsida > Pinales > Pinaceae > Pseudotsuga > Pseudotsuga menziesii. Next base: position 180,706 of record LPNX010082967.1, read on the forward strand.
TTCCCTAAGGAGGGTAAAACCAATGAGTATAGATCAGGAACTTCCAAGTCTAAGTAGGGACATCAATACATAATACAAATACATCCAAGTCCATATAATTATGACCGCCAGATCATGAAACTACGTGTTAATACATGTCACAAAGATGAGGATAAGAGCAATGATAACCATACACTATATAATAAAAGTTGAGTCGTAATCATGCATATAATCCATTTGAACCATCATCTGTCCAATGAGAAAGCACTGATATAAATCTGGGCATCAATAACTGCTCTATAAATGACTAAATGGCTACATCCAAATTTGAGTGTCTTGAGACTCAGTCCTGACATGGGAGAGTACAATAGTCCACAAATAAAATAATGATTTGTCAAAACTGCTCATCTCAGCATCTCATATGTTAGAGATCTGGCTGAAAAATGTAATGTATCTGAAAAATAGAATATGGTAGCCCGACTACTATATATGTGATAACATAACCTACTGTGTCTTTTTTGCATTTTAAGTTTAATTTCACTTTAAAACATAATAAAATCTACCCCTCCTTGCTTTCTTGATTGAGGTTCACGTGAATCGAAAGAGATTCTTGGAGGTAACTTTTTTCCTTTTAATAAACAAACCAATCATAAAATCCTTAAAATTTTTTAGACTCCATTGTGTATGCTCTGCACCGCTGTGGTTCGTTCGAACAGTTGGATGAATCAAAAGCAATGTGGGTGACTAAATTAATTAGTCTTCACACACCAATTAACCTCCCTAGGAGAAAATCCAACACCTCGATTTGATCCGTTGCGGTGGAAAAATCCACGAAGGAAGCGGGAATAACTGGGTAGTGACCTCAAGACACCGTTAGGATACACCTTTTTTGGTGTAGTGTTGAACACGTCTCCGAGACTCCAACTAGCCCACATATTCCTTGCGGGGAGCCGCATCGGATAAGGGTTTTGGACATACTCCTCGTACCTTCAGGTATATCTGGAGTTCCCTTCTACATAAGTTAATCAATTCATCTCCATATTAATTTAAAATTGACCAAGCGCACTTGCAACACTTTTCTTTCAGCAATACATCATCTTTTATCTTTGGACTCCATTTTGGCACTTGTTCTTTACGTTATACAATCATCTGCTTCTATGTGCTTTAATATATTATACATTGATCTATATGCTGCTGTGATTTAAATATTTCTGTTGCAATATCTTGTTCAATTGTTTATTTATTATCAAAACTCCTAAACAACTAAATCATCATCGTTACACTAAGCCTTAGACAACCTTAGCAACTAAATAGGGTCTACCCCCCTTGGCTTCGTTAGAAGTTGGCCTAAATGGAGTAGTCAAGAACAAGGTGACATCCTTGACTTGAGACTTGCCCCCTAAGGACACACCGAGTGGCTTGAAGATTTCTGCCACGTTCCCTCCTAGATGTGTGAAAGGCGGCAACACACCGTAGACCAAGACCAGGAGCCATGAAATGAACCATTCTGCGTTTTCATCCCTCTTTCATAACCAGTCCCGGTGGAGAATCCTGATGGCTGCATGCTTCAAATGCAAATTCATGAGGCTACAGTTAATGCAGCTGGTATTGGGACGTCGTTCTCCCATCGCCTAAGGGGACTCCTACCTCTGCAGAGGTAAACGCACTAACCTTTTCGGGGGATCGATTTAAAACCAATGCATGCGAGGTGCCATGCTGTCGGCTCTCAGGTTGAGCCGCTGTGCGTTGTCTATATGGCATGTGGACACCTGCATCCTGGTTATGGTCATAAAATATATTAATAATAATAATATGAATTATTATTATTTATAAGGTTTGGATAAAAATTTAATAAAAACAATATTATATAATATTGTTTTTATTAAATTTTTATCCAAACCTTATAAATAATTATAATAATATGAATTATTATTATTTATAAGGTTTGGATAAAAATTTAATAAAAACAATATTATATAATATTATTTTTAATTAAAACTTTTATGGCTGTGTAAGCTTACGTGGGTGATGGCGGGCGCTTAGGAGAGGGCTGCAATAGACCGTGGGAAATGGGGAAAGGAGCAGGCTGAGGAGGGAGGGACGCGAAATGGAGAGAGGAAGAAGAGGGGGGCGTAGGAACGATGGATGTGACAGAGTGAGTGGTGTATGTAGCTGTGTAGGGCATGGGAGGTGGCGTCGAGGGCGCCGAGAAGGGTGCACGAGAGCTATGCGAGCAGAGCAGGTTTGGGATGAGCGCGTGGGTGATGGAGTGGTCTGACGTGTAGGTGGTAGGATACTGGCGAGCGTGGAAGATGGAAGGGGCTTAAGAGATGGGAAAGGCAGCGATGGAGAGCACACATGGAGTCGAGGTTAAGGCAGAGATGAGGTGTGTGGTGAAGTATGGAGAGTTGAGGAAGGAGAGGAGCGTGGAGAGGAGCAAGCGAGGAGTTGTGGAGGGAGGCTACAGGCAAAGTGCAGGCTGCGCTGGGGATGGTGGGAAGAGAGGATATCACAAGTGGAGTGGAAGTAGCAGGAGATGGGAGAATGAGGGCTTGGGAGCTATGTGTAGGGGAGAGAGGAAGGAAAGTAGAGGATGAATGAGGAAGGGTTTGGATATTAGCGAAGGGAAAGGTGATAGCGTAGGAGAAAGAGCTGGTATTTCCTTCTCGATTTTCGTGGACTGTCTTCCCTTGATTTTGCTTCAATTCTTTTCTTCTTCAATCAGATTTTGGATTGTAAAGGCCAAAGCCCCAAATTTTTGGTCAAAGACCAATAATGTAGAGAAACTCTACTATATGGCTAAAAGCCCCAATCAGAGGCCCAAGAAGGGGCTTTGATACCAATGAAGCGATAAAAATCGTTTCTTACCGAAATAACCAGTGCAAATAATGCAGATGCTCCATGAATGGATAAAATAATCTAATATATATTTTTGATTAATAGATGAGATGATTTACACTTACATTGGCAAACCTTATATAAGCCTTATCGTTCCTTTTCAAATGAAAGGGTACAACTCTTATTTTGTTCTAATTAATTTAACTACACCAAAGCTACATATATCGTGTTGACGAATATATTGCTGGGGTCCGGAATGTAACTTATTGACAACAACGACGAAAATACCAGCAAATGTCGTAAAACAACAAATACAAACCTACAAAAAAACCATTTTTTTCAAAATTTTTAACATTTAAAGCAACAACAACATCAAATAAACACATTGCTACATAAATATGAAAATACAACTAATATATAAGATGTCAAATGGTGGATCATGATCACAGATTGACTATAAACTGAAAATACTGAAATGAGTTTTTGATGGAATGATAGAAAATCACATCAATTGATCAAAATAAAGGTTTCTCAAGAGAACAATCATCATGACTCATGGCATTTAGATACTACATAATACAATGATAAATATTAGGAATCATCGATCCGCTCTACCCCTTTTATGGGCAAGGGGCACCATTCTTCCTCTAGAAGTAGTAGGGGGTCCTGTAGGTGCTTTGGATGAGTTAGGGGTCAAATTGGAAGCTCCAACTACTCGGGCTAGGGTGGAAGGTAATGGAGCTGAGGTGGAAGCCGATGTGAGTTGTCTCCTCCCATAACTACATATCATAAAAATTATTGCCTATATTGGGATCATATTCATCAATAACACTCTATCTATGCCCCCCTCCTCTAGGCTCTAGCCCTTGCCTCTACCTCTAATATTGAAGTTGATCCTCCAATGACATTAGTCAAAACTCTACAATTTTGATGAAACTTCACATGCTTAATGAGTGACAGCTACATTTTTATTAGGGTTGTTTCCGCCTTTCATGCACTTGGGGGGGTTAGTTTGTCGTGGCAAAAATCTTCAAGCCACTAAGTGGATACTTGGGGGCAAGTGTCGAGTCAAGTACTGTCACTTGATCTTGACTCCTCCGTTTAGGAAAACTCCTAATGAAGCTAAGGGGGGTAGACCCTAATTGGTTGCTAAGGCTAATTAAGCTTTAGTGGTAGTGGTTTAGATGAATGAGTAAGTTGTTTAGGAGTTTTTATGAAAGTGACGTAAGAGATTGCAATAGTGATTAAGACAACAACATGAAATACAAATTAATCCATCCACATAAGATTCACTTTAAGCAAAATGATTGTATGATGTAGACCAGTGCTGAAAATGGAGTCTGAAATGGAGTGTTGTTAGAGTGTTGAATGTATTGCAATTGTTCTTGGTCGATTTTAAGTTTATGAATTAATGAATGGATTATGAGGGAGGGGGATTCACAATATACCACGAAGGTGTAGAGAATATGTCTAGACTCACTAAGTGTGGTAGCACACGAGAAAATGTGGGATGAATGGAGTCATGGGGGGATGTCCAACACTACACCAACAAGGATGTAGCTTGACGGGGCCCTGCGGTCACTTTTCAGTTGTTCTTGCTTCCTTTTTACAATTTTCCCATACGAAGCAAAACACAACGCTAGATTTTCGTTGTTGCGAGGTTAATTGAAAATGTGACTAATTTAAACTAGTCACCCATGTTGCTTTTGATGCATCCAACTAGTCGGCCGAACTGCAGCGGTGCAGAGCATACACAACGAATGTTGTTAATTTTAAAGTTTTTTTAGCAGTGTTTGCTTTTTTTATTAAATCCCCAAGAGTCTCTTTCAGGTTATAAAACCTAATTGAGAGAGCAAGGGGAGTAAATTACTAAAAAAATAAAAGCAGTACAAACACAAGGTGTTCTAATTAATCCTACCACACATCTCTTTTTGCTTTCAAGTAGCTTGGTAAGTCGTGGGATTAATATTTGTATTACTTTGCAATGAATCTGAAACTTGAAATAACAAAGTATACTGATCTATAAAGCAAAACTACACTAACAAAAGCCAAACCATGAAAAGAGTGCACCGACGCAAAACCCCCCAGGAGGGTGGGGAGTGGGATTTGAACGATCCTACTCAATGGATTTGGATGCCAATGGTCCTTACAAATCTGGATCCAAAGGGTTACATGTTTTAGGAATGAAACAAGAAAAATGAATGTTGCTTTGGAAGGCTCTGGATGGCCCAAAACTTAAATTTTCCAGCAAGACTTCTCCTTGACCCGTCGACAAAAGACAAAAACCAGCCACCTATCCTACACCAAATGTGCTAAATATAACGCTAAAAGCATAGAATAGTTAAGTACTGAATGATCGAAAAATATGCACAAGTACTTAACAATACTAGTTCTATTCTAAGAATGATGCTTTACAGTTCTAGATCTAGAAACATGTTTGAAAAGATCATCCTTCAGATATTATTTGAAAGAGAAAGTAAACTATTTAAGCAAGTGAGTAACAGTAACCAAAGGGGAAAGTTTGATTTAAAATTGAGGGAGAGAGAGAGAGAGAGAGAAGGAAATAGCTTAAGCTTGGGAATGCTTGGGCTACGGAGTCCATTGGTGGAGAGCAGAGGGACTATGCCTCTTCAACAACGAGTTCTTGGAGAGTGAGAGAAGCACGCAAGATCTCACACAAATCCAAGAGAAGCACCTGTAAAACACCTTCACACTTGCCAAGAGACTTATCAAATCCAGTATAAACTCATGCTAAAGACAAGAAGAGCATACCCATAAGCAAATCAACATGCAAATTCTAAATCTTGAACATAAATTAATTAAGAGAGCAAATAACTACTTCACTCACTCCTACCAATTAGTACTAATCCTTCAATGAGGCTAGATTTGACGAGGAATAACAAATGCATAAAAGAAATTCTATAGATTACCTTAGCAACAACATGAGACAATGATCATCCAACACTTGAGCCATGTACCACATGAGAGGTCCAAAGCATTTTATTATTCCAAAAATAATACGGTACAATACAACGAGAGCAAACCTTCGGTCCTCTGACCATGGGAAACAATGAGCCGGGAGCCTGCTTAAATAGCCAAATGAGAGAGGGGGGGGGTAATCCACCACTAGCAGAGAGAGGTAGAGTTGATTGGAGTCTATCTGAGTTGTAGTGAGTTGGAGTGAAGTTGAACTGGAGAGGCAACTGCTCCTCTCTCCACCAAACTCTAACAACCCACTCTTCAAGAGCCACATTATCCACATGCTAACCCTCTTGAGGTTGGTGTCACATCATCCACACGCGGGAGCAAATTTACCAACCCATTCGTATATCCACCAGCCCATTATAACATATCACCACACATTATAACATATCCAAAGTTTTTAAAAGCTTAAACATGGATGAGGGGTCCACCATGTGAGCTATCGCAACTTTTGACTTGGGTTGGGCGCTCTCTTAAAGGTTGACGTCACCATTTAAATCAAACCATTCTCTACCTTAATATTTAACCAAAGTTTAAGTGCCTTCATGTTTGGAGAGGGTCGCATTCTCATGGGGGACCCATTTGCCATGTCATCCAAAACTTAAATATTTGATTTTTGACTTTTTCAAAAATTGACTTAAAGTGCCAAAATGTTGCACTTTTAGCATTAAAATGCCATTTTGATGCTCTGTTAGTGAAATAATGCCTTACGAGATGCCTTTGCCACCCAAAACATATGAAAAGTGGCCTCTCGGGTGAAGATGACGCTCTGGGTGTGAAAATGAGCATCCCCATGCCAAAAACGGACTCTAGACCCAACTTTTATTACACTTTGAAGTTTTTTAATTAAACCATTAAAAATGGCCTAATTTTGTGGGAAAAAATATTTTCTCGGAATTGAATAAAAACCTAGGGGGACCTAGAACATTCCATACGACTCAATTCGAATGCCTAACATGTTTATAAACACCGACATAGAGGCTCTAATAACCTTCTAAGACCGAACCAACAATACAACTACCCCAACTTTGGAGGTGTGAGTGAAAAACTCAGAAATTATTAGTCGTTTGTTCAACAACCAATAATTACCGAGGGAAAAAACACTCTGGGCTATTCGGCTTGATGTCTAAGTCTAGGAAGTCGAGTCTTTTATAAAATTAACCATGCTAGCACATTGTTTACAATTTCCCCAAGGGGGTATGAACATTTGTCACAATTTTTTTTTGAACAATCTCCCACAAAAAGCCTGGCGGACTTCTGAATTCTGATCATGAACAAGTGTGCTTGTTCAAACCTTGCTGGCTCACTTGAAAAATTCACCAAGTACAACTTAGGTGATAACAAGGGTCATAACAAAAGAGTTCAATAGTCAATGCCACCAACATCAAGGTACATAGAGGGGTTGATGTGCTTGATTAAATGCCAATCCCATACCCTCATACATGATAAAATCCAATGGCATTGTTGCAATCCCGAAATCTTGAAAACTATTAAGTCTGTTGAATTTCGAATGGGATTTAAAATTCTACTTTTTGCATGTGAAGCTCGATGAGGTTGGAACCACTCTCAATCATCCTGAAACAATTAATGGTAATGTTAAAATTTAAGTAAAAGAATGGAAAATGAAAGAAAAAGAGAATGTCACTTTTACTTTAAGTATCTAATATTACCATTTAATATTACCCATTATTATGGATTGTGTTGACTGGTGAACCCACTCCACAAATGCTCTGTAAATGGCAAAAAAGCCTTGGATTTTCCCTTGTTCTCTTGATGTAAACTTTCACAAACCTTCTTGGAGCTATTTACCCTTCCTCAACAATGCAAACTGAACCTAAAATCCCTGAATCTGTAGTTTTAGTTTTTAATCTTTAAATTTGGCATATTTTTCTCCATTGGCCGATATTTACCATCGACTCGCGATATTTGCCTAAAATATCGCGCTAATTCTGTTATCCACTAGCAAATATCGCGCTAATTCTGTTATCCACTAAACTTGCACTTAATGGATTTCCAATGAGCCGACAAAGTGATGAACAAGCAAATTGTTCATTATCAGTGCTCGGAGGTTCCGAAGACCTTTAAAGGCCATTTTAGGGCCCCTTTTATAATAATTACATGTTCATACCCCATGGGGATTTTGTAATAAATGTGTTAGCATGGAAAACATTTTGTAAAGGACTTGGCTTCCTAGGACTTAGACGTCAATCTGATCATTCCAAGGTGTTTTTTCCCTTGTCAATTATGCAATGCTGAATAAGCGATGTGTTGTGGCCTAATTCGCACCTCGGGTAACGTGGTAGAAATCTTCAAGCCACTAGGTGCGACCTTGGGGGCAAGCTCGAGCCAAGTGCTGTCACTTGATACTCAGCTCCTTCGTTTAGGCCAACTCCTAGCGAAGCCAAGGGGGGTGGACCGTAATGAAAAGTAAAATCTAGGGTTTTTACTCTACGAATGAAATAATTAATTCTAGGAGTTTGAATATGGAATGGATGAAATTAAAGATTACCAATTACTGCAAACAAAATTAACCTTAGCAACACTTTAACTCAAATTAGATACACAATATTCAATGACACATTGTGAGATTAACTTATGCAAAAGAATTGAATAAACCAGTGTCGAAATTAAACGAGTGCTTGTGAATGTGGGTTGCTAGTGTAGTCTCAATGAAAGTATTGCAGTGTCTCGATTGATAAATTTTAGATTATTAAGCGAATTGATTAAGGAATGGGTAAATTGTGGGTTTGGCCCAACAAGTCAAGTCCCTTCGAACTGAGTGCTAAAGCGGTAATACCAAGTGTCCAACTGGGCAAGGATGAACTTGCTTGGAGTAGACCCTTGACTCTGTAGTGATTAGCCTTGGAAACCTCCCGAGTTCTTGAGAAAATCACTTGTGTGGATTTTCCTATTAAATCTAGTAACTCGTATCCCTTTTTTGATACAGCCAATTTTCCTATTAAATCTAGTAACTCGTATCCCTTTTTGATACAGCCAACTAATCAGACAAGCTGTAGCGGTGTAGAGCATACGGGAAGGAGTCTTGGTTTATTTTATTAGAGACGTAACAGTCAGTTGTGTTATCACCCGCCTTGTAGTTGCCTGCGTGAGGTGGATCCAGAATGGATGGTAGAGGGGCAAGCAACTAAGGCGTGGAACCATGACTGCCTAGACTTCCAAATGGATGGTTGTCACGTCAATCAAGGCAGCCTTCACTTTAGGTTATCCTAGTCCAGGACAACAATGGGGGAGACCTGGATCTGCTCCCTACAGGAGAGATCGAACCTAGACACCAGAAGAAGATCAGATGGGGATTCAGGGTACTTAAGGTGCAAGGTGAATGGAAACTCTAGCTTTAGGGTTTAGGTACTAGCAACTGATGGAGATGACCACTATCTTGGGAAACGTAACTATGACAGGGTGAGTAAGAACAGATTTGGGACTATCCAGTACCTAGAAATCAGACTCAATGAAAGGTGTTTGAGCTATCAGTGAATGTTGGGAACTGGCAAAGGCTAAGACCCTAAGGGCAACGCTAGCTAGGAGATCAGTGCTTTGTGTGCATTGGGCAATGGAGTCAGCAAGAAAACCACGTTTCATAGAACCCACCTGGGAAACACCTTGATCTACGAACCCAAAAAGTAATTGGTCCGGAAAAGCTAAGGTGCAAGAAACCCAGCTCAGTGGATGGCTAGCGCTAGGGCTTAGGAGGATAGATTTGCAGTTCTAGAGGCACCGGGAGGCTAATGGCTCAGCGTTGAGGAAGAAAAGAGGTCAGGGAGACCTGATCTACAAGCCCAAATCAGGAAAACAACAGAAAAATCAGATCTAGAAAAGTCAAAATTTGATGATGGGGCTAGGAGGCTGAAAACTGATTTTTTCAGATCTATGGCAAACCAGGAGAAACTAGCATAGTGGTGGGGGTGTTCTAGAATGCTTGGGCCCTGATCTATCAGCCTATCTTGTCAGATATCAGAAAAAATCTCTTCCAGAAAAGTGAAGTTTTCAGTGAGGGTGCTAGGGCAGTTTCAGTCCATTTTTCAGATCTAGGTCAAACTAGCCAGTCTTTGGACAGCGTTGGGGTTGATTTGGATTGTGTGGGACCCAATCTATCCGTCTGTGAAGTCAAAATTCAGAAAAACTCAAAACCCCAGCAGGTCAATTTTTCAGTGGGGGGTTATGCAATTTTCTGCTTAAAAATCAGATCTAGGTCAAACTATGAGGAATTTGACCAGCGTTTCAGTTGATTTGATGAGGGGGAGGCCCGATCTATGAAACCCAGAAATGGTTTGGCAAAAGATCGGACGGTTCCCTGATTTATTTATTTTTTTAGGTTTCTAGTGTTTTAGGAGTTTTCAGAAAAAGAGTTGAATTTCAGCAAGGTACAATGGAATAAGATCTGAAAAGAAGAACTTACTTGTTGGATCTTTCCTGGCAAAGCTTGTAGAAGTCTGTAACAGTGACGATCTTTGCTATCTCCATCAATTCTGGAAGATCCCCGTGATTTCTATGTCATATGCAAGCTCCAAACCATCAAAGCGCCCCGTATCTTGCATGAGCAAACGTCAACTATATCATATTTGCACATACAAAATAAAGAAACTGAATGCTACAAGACAGTAAAATGAAGTAATCATAGATCACAATGAAACTAATGAAAACCCCCTGATCCAAGACGAAGAGAATCGAGCGAGTTGAGGTCCCCCTACAAAAACGCTCCAGCCAAAACGCCCTCCCGTAGACAAAACAATGATAGCCACGAAAAAGATAGATCTCACAAGAATTTTTACAATGCTAGGAAGCTGAAGACAAGCTAATCACCATTTGAGCACATCAGATGCAAAGCAGATCCAGAAAAATTTCCACAGAAAAAGTTTTTCTATTATTCAGATCCAAGAGCCAAAGCCCCCTTACAAATGAGAAGCTCTCTCCTTTAAATAGAAATGAGAGAATCTCAATCTTAACCAAATCCTAACCACTTTCAAAATGAGTGGCTAAGATTAAAAGATGAAATGTTCTAATCAATGGTTGAGATGAGCTCAACATACAATACATGGATCAATATAACCATAATTTACCAAAGTGGACTAAACCACCCAAATAAAGGTAACCCACTCAACAAGAAATAAATGAAAGCACATGGTGGGTCCAAGGAGTGTTTGACTAACTCCCTTTGGGTGTCTCCATGGCACAATAAAATAATATAATATTTTAATTTTTTGACTTTTGTGCCTCCTTGAGGAAATCGTGAGCCTCCAAAAAGAACTCCAAAAAATAATAAAGACATGCCAAAAAATAGGTGTGGGCCCAATCAGGAGTTGGAATTGCTAGAGAAGGTGTGGAGGACATCACCCTCATCGTCATAACTCATCCCATGTCATTTCCTTGCCTCAGTAGCCCAAATCGATTGCTTCAATAGCCATTTAAACATTTTTTAATCTGCCTCGGGAAACGTGATCCTGCTAAAACAGCCTCCTAGGGTGCCTACGTTGTTAAACTGAGTCCACCAGGCTCTCTGGGATGGGGGTACAATGGTACAAACAAGTGGCTGCACCCCCCTATGCCCCTACAACGCCCTAGGAGATCCAACTGAAACATCTCCCTGCTCAAAAACATCAATCTGTGAAGAAAAACTGCATCAGAAAGGTAGAGTGAGCCTGATCACATCTGTAAGTGCCCAGAACTGGAAATAAACTGTCTCACTAGACTCAGAGAGTCCCAATCCATCTAAGGTGTATACTCATACCCCTCATAGGTCTCCATCTGACCATCAATCACATCAAATAAACAATATAACCATCTATAACTGATCAGATACCTATAATAACTCAGAATATATCCATCTTCTGCAAGTGTTAAAAGGTTAAGCCATGCTCTACAACTCATTCATGTAACAATCTCAACAAGTAACATTCATTTCACTGGCGGTACATCAACAAATATATATATAAGGCTTTATTTATTATTATTTAGACTTAGACTTTCAAGACTATACTCACTTCATAGTTGTAGTCAATTTGCTAGTGAAGGGTGAAGGGTGGAAATGACAAGGGTAAGGCAAAGGATGACTTCCTACTCAACATCATGACACTTTGGACAAGGAAAGAGAAAACTCACTATAACCAATGCTGGACAAACAACAACACAAGGAATGGCAGTGCCTCACAGATGGATGAGTTGTTTAGAGAGTGCTTATTCAACTTAGGCATCATGTCTACATCAATTTTGATCCAAGTTCATTAGGACCACATTTTATTCCATGGCCTTTTTGGCTTATATGACCCCTTTGGGACTTCACCAGTGCTTAAAAGCACAACTAATCGCAGCTTTCATCCGAGACATATTTATTTTTAATAAGGTCAACAATTTTTTGATATAGCATATTTTGAACCATTGCTTTTTTAGACCTTTTCTTATACTCTTCAAGGAGTATTTTAGCACTTCATTGCTATTGCCCTTTTTACATATGTTAAGAAACACAGTTTTACATTTTCATTTTCCATGGGCGCATATTCAATATTTCAATACAAGTAGTACATGAGCTTTCAGTTTTAGCCAACAACATCGCAAGTGACTAGGGGGAATTCTGCACAGTGCCAAACATCGAGACAACCGACCGGAATGATTTAGGCATACTATCCAACTTACCAAAGGCAAGTTTTGTCACCAACTCAGAGCCGAGACACAATAAAAACAGGGAGGCTTGTCCAACAAAGGTTCTAGCAGGGAAAAAGGTCCTCCATGCCATAAGTCAAGAAGTCAGTTGGGTTGAAAATTAAACTGGAAGGTAATGGATGGGTGAAGACAATGAAATGATGGAGCCAACACTAGCAAGCCAAAACAATGGTGGGAATGACTACCTCTATTCTCCCTAAGGAGGGTAAAACCAATGAGTATAGATCAAGAACTTCAAAGTCAGAGTAAGGACATCAATACATAGTATAAGATACAACGAAGTCCATATAATTATTACCGCCAGATCATGATACCACAAGTCAATACATGTCACAAGAATCAATATAAGAGCAATAATAACCATAACACAATATAAAATGCTGAGTCATATCCATGCAATATAATCCATCTGAAACACCGTCTATCCAATGAGAAAGTACTGATATAATACTGAGCATCCACTACTGCTCTGGAATAACATAAATGGCTACATCGGTCCTCAATCCTGAGTGTCCTGAGACTCAGTCTTGACATGGGAGAGTTCAATAGTCCACAAATATAATCATGATCTATAAAAATGCTCATCTCAGCATCTCATATGTAAGAGATCTGGTTGAAAAAAAAGTACCGTGTCTGAATAATAGAATATGGTAGCACGACTACTATATATGTGATAACAAGTTGTTTAGATGACGACCGAAGATTCTATTTCACATTTCGGGTACTCGAGAAAGCAACGGTCGGATTGATTTAAAAATTTAATAACAAATAATAAAATAAATATTTTCTAAATAATCCTAGCACAAATCTCTTTCACCCTTTCGAGGTACTCGGAAGAGCGTGGGGTAAGTATTTCTTTTACTTCCTCGATCACATAAACAACTAAATCGAAAATAAAGATAAAAACTAACTAAAACTGGAAAATCATAAAAAAGGGACATCGAGACAAATCCCCCCGGGGGGGATAGGGAACGGGCTCTAACGAACCTACTCAAACTTTCTTTTATTAATTGGTTACAATGCTCCAGCAGAAATGCTCTTTGGTCCTTGTTATTTAGGATCCAAAGGCTTACAAAATACAAGGAAAATAAGCCCAGCCAAGGGGAAAGCCTTTTGGGAGCTCCAAATGTCCAAAAAAGGTATTTTCGGGCAGAGTTTCCTTCTCTTTTTTGATGGGTCTGCTAAAAACCAGCAAGCTAATGTCAGTGAAAGATGCCCAAAAACACTTTGGAAGTGTCTTTGGACAACATGCAAAAACTACGAAAAATTTCTAAGTAACAACTGCCTATATAAAAAAAGGAAACAACTAAGTAAGGCAAGTTAGAAAGCTTGCCTTCTTAGGATCTTTGCTTGCCTCTTGAAAAGAATGGCAAGCAAATCTCAAGCACTAAAATTCTAGATAAATCAAATGAAAGCTCTTTAATTTTCTTAACCAAGTACTCTGAAATTTTAACTTTAAACTTGCGAGAAGAAAGCTAGATCTATTGTTTAGAAGAACAACTTGTAATTACGCAATAAGATCTAGATTTGAAAGCTTAAATCTACTTTATATATGTCCTTGAAATGTAGATCTAAGCAAAGTAACTGTAACCAAAGTAAATTTGAAGATTTTTTGGATCAAGAAGTGATAGAACCGGGTGGAGCAAGAAGTAGAAAAGGGATGGTGACGCCTCCTTTGGTGAGATCCGAGGGATGATGCTTCTTCTTTCGAAATTACTGGAGAAGAGGGAGAGCCCACTTGCTCATCAAATGCTCTAGATCGGGTTTCCTGTAAAATACCTTCAACAACATGCAAAGGGGATTAAAAGCACCTGTGTGAAATAATAATTAGATAAACAGTATTATAGGTCCATACAAGAAATCATATAAAACTCGGTAATCTAATATATTCCACAATAAGAAGTAACCTAACAAGAATCACTTCCTATTCTTACCAAAATATAAATTTCCTTACGAAGACAAGTAATCCCGACAATTGCAAAATATGAAAAGAGTTGATACAAATTACCTCAATTAGCATAAAGAAAACATCAACCAAACATCTATGGATCCCACACAAAAATTGCCTTCAAAGCCTTTTATTAACAATACTCAGAAAATATTACAATGTATGCAAGCAAAGGTTCCATCTTCTGATCTTGAACAATGGAGAGGTCACCTGCTTAAATAGGAAAAGAGAGATCCAGGGGGCCCTCATCAATACTGAAGATCAACCCGAAGTGTAACTGAGTTGAGCTGAGCTGAACTAAACCAATCAGAAAAATCGGTGGGGTGATTATTAGTTTAACTGGATTGTTGGTATGGAGGAGGTGCCACCTCTACCTCACTCTACCAACAAAACAATTAACTCATCGCAAGCCACTGCATGCACTCACCAACCTCTCACGCGATTGTATGGACTATGAGCACACAAAAAATACTTGTAACTTACCAAACGTTTGATGTATTGCACAAAATTAAATGAAAACAAAGTTTCGATGGATGAAAGGGGTCCCCACCATTTGGTAGCACAACCATCCAAAACTCACGTGAACCCTTTGATGGTGAGTTGACGTCACCACACTTCCTTCAATCGCTACCTCATACAAAACCAATGTATGGTGAATTAAATAAACCAATGTTTTATTTTGATGTGGATAGAGGGGGTCCACACCTTAGTGGTGTGACTATGCTCACGATTTCAACAAGCTTGACATCATCCTTATTTAATCACTCGTTACCATATAAAAGGACTCATGCATTGTAAAGACCAAAGTTTAAATGCTAAGGTGGATAATAAAGTGGGGGCACTCTTGGTTAGCACAACCCCTTCACCATGCTCACCATCTCCTTGAAGCTTGACATCATCACCATTTAAATCTCGTTACAATAAAACTCCAAACCAATGTTTTGAATGCATGGTATATTATTTATCACATATCCAAAGCTTTTTTATTTTTTATTTTAAAATGATATGGATATCAAAGGGAGGGGTCCACTTCAAGCTAGCGCTTCCTCAAAATAAGCTTGTGAGTTCCCCCATGCTTAATGTCACCTTCATAATATAACTTTCATTTCCTTACTCAAAAACCCAACTTATGATGCCTTTGAGTGGATGAATAAATCGCTTCCCTCATGGGACCCCGTTGCCATGTCATTTTAATATAAAACAAATTGAATTTTGACTTATTCAAATTTGTCCTTTAGTGCCAATTTGTCAAAAATTAGCATTAAAATGCCATCTTGATGCATTTTTTTGCCAAATAATCCCTCACGAGGTGCTTTGATTGCCCGACTGATGCAGAAAGTGGTCCCTGGGTAAAGAGTACGTTCTGAGTGTCAAACGAGCATCCCCACGTTAGAAACGGACTCTGTATCTGACTTTTATTACATTTTGAATTTTTTTAATTAAACCATTAAAAAATGGCTTAAAAAACGAAGAAAATTTATTTTTCTCGGAATCCGATGAAACTCTAGGGGGACCTAGTACATGTCCAGGCGACTCAAAATGAATGCCTAGCATGTTGAAAAACACTGACACGAAGGCTCTAATAACCTCCTAAGGCCGAAACACCAAGACGACTACCCCAGTTTTGGAGGTGTGAGTGAAAAGCTCAGAAATTATTAGTCGTTTGTTCAACAACCAATAATATCCAAGGGAAAAAACACTTTGGGCTAGTCGGCTTGATGCTTAAGTCTGGGAAGCCAAGTCTTTTATAAAAAATTAAATGCTAGGACATTTTATAGAATTTTCTCCAAGGGGGTATGAACATGTGTTACAAAAAAAATCCAAACAGACTCCCAAAAAAAGCCTGGCGGACTTCTGAACTCTGAAGAATGAACAAGTATACTTGTTCCACTTCGCCGGCTCGCTTGAAAAGTCCACCAAGTACAACTTAGGTGGTAACACGATGTATAATTTTCTAGTTTTTCATCATTCCTCCAAAACTGGAATTTTCGTTTTGGTGGTTAGACCTTGGGAAGTTTCTAAAGTTCACAGGGCAATGTATATAAGTGTGCTAGGCATTATTTTGAGTCAATATGAACATGTACTAGGTCCCCCTAGTTTTTTTTTTAATTTCCGAAAAAATATTTTTTCCCACAAAAGCAAGCAATTTTTTATTGGTTTAAATGGAAAATTTCAAACTGTAATAAAAGTGTGATATGGAGTCTGATTTTGGCGTGGGGATGTTCGTTTTCACACTTAGAGCATCCTTTTTACCCTGGGAACCACTTTTCCTATGCTTTGGGTGACTAAATTATCCCATATGGCATTTTTTCTCTAAAGGTGCGACGAAGTGGCAAATAAATGCAAAAAATGACAAAATGGCACTAAAGCCCCATTAAAATATTGGTCAGATGACATGGAAGTGGTGTCATTTCTTATTTTTGTTTAAAGCCGAATTAGAATATGGTGTAAAGCGTCATTTTGGAGACATAATTTGGAGGCTAGCGAATGCTTTGGAGCATGAGTGCGCTCCCCTCATGGGTCCTCACGTAATGAGTGATGTGGCAAATCAAAGTATTCGTTGGTGGGGGGTTTGGTGAGTGTGTATCTCCCAATGGAGAAGTGGTAGCTCCCCATACCAATCAGATCGAACATATCCCATTGATTTCTCAAGCAAACTAAACCTCACGCTCTCTCCATCTCGTGAAGGATTGCGCCTTCCTCTCTTTGGTTGGCGATTTGTATATTTGGCACATGTTAGATAGTTTGGCAGGGGATCCAGTTGAGAGGTGGCGCATACCACTCTTAGATCCACTCCACTCTTCCCATGATTCTCTCAAGCTAACTCGCCTCATTTTTAGTTGTTTGGTGCACCCCCAGGGGCTTGTAAACTCTATAAAAGCAAGGCCTTCTGCTGCACTCTAGATGGAAGCAAGGAACCTCTGCTCACATGTATTGTAATTGTTCATATTTGTTATGAATAAAGTTTAGTCTTTGAAGGACAATCTGTTATTGCAATACTTTCTTATGTAACCGAGGTGATATTTGTTTAGCACTTTCTGTTGTTTATTCAATTTCAAATATCTAGCTTAGAAGTTTGTATTCCAATCCGCAGAATAGGCATTTGAGTTTCAAGTTGCTTATGTATTTGTAATCATATAAGATTCAAGAGTTATATGTTGTAGTCGGTAATACTTGTATGCTTTTGGTTTTATGTGATTTACCATACTAGATCTGATATTTTTCATGAAGGTTTTTTGTGTAGCTTTGGAGATCACCGAGAGTGGAGTAAGACTAAAGCTCAGTTGGATTTTGTCCTACTCACCACTTTCATTTTGGATCTAACTTTTTTACTTTGCAGGCACCCTCCTCCTCAACCTTGTTCATGTTTGAGCTTGATTTCTTCTTCTTCCTTCTCAACAAAATACTCAACCTTAATTCTTTTCTTATATTTTTTGCAAGTTAAAATCTGATCTTTAGAGTTCATCTTTCATTTTTTTCTTGCTTCAATTTTGATCTAAGAAAATGCTGAAATTTCGCATCTAAAACTTTAGATCTAGATCGCATTGTCTTTAGCACTTCAAGTTTAAGTTTTTCAATATTTTTTTGAGTGTTTAGGTTGTAAATTTTTGTGCTTTAGCTTAACTTTTCTAATGATTTTATAACTTTATTGCTTGCTGGTTTTTAGCAGGTCGGAGGAAAAAGAGAGGGAAGTGCGCTTGAAAATTCATGTTTTTGGCCATTCGGAGCACCCATAGTTCATCCCTTTTCCCCCTCCTTCATTCCTCTTCTCCCCCGGCACTTGTAAAGCCCGTTTTAATCCATTTGTCAAGGGTAAAAAAAGGGTATTCCGTTTTTTTAATGGCATTGTAATAAATCATAATTAAAAAACGAAAGTGGGATTACGACTCCCACAACCCCCTTATCCCATTTGGGGGAAGCCTGTATCTGCCTCATTTTCTTTATTTGTGTTAGAGTAGATTTTCTTTCTTGCAGAATAAAAATAGATCAATCAATATTGCTGATTTAATTTCCTTTTAATTTTTCCAAAACTGAACACTAACCAAGCCTTGCTTTCTCGAGTACGACCTTCAGGCTTGAAAGAGAATCTTGGCTGTAGTAATTGGAAAATTTGTCTTTACTTTGGTGTTTTATTTGATGTTTTGGAAACTAACATCCTTGCTCTCCCGAGTACGGTCTCAAGACCTGGAAAGAGATCCTTGGGGACTAATAATCATGACAGTTATTTTACTAAAATCTTTAAAATAAACCAAGGTCTCCCTTCTCGTATGCTCTAGATCATATGCAGTTCGTTCGATCCAGAGTGGCTGTATCAGAAAGGAAGTTAGGTGACTAGTTTAATTCTGTTCACACCCCAATAAATCTCCCAAGGTGAAAATCCAACTCCTCGGTTCAATCTCTTGTGGGGAAATTTCACAGAGGAAGCGGGAATCATTGGGTAGTGACCTCGGGATACCGTCAGGTTGCACCCTCGATTTGTGTAGTGTTGGACACCTCCCAGAGACCTCGGTCCAACCCACATTTCCTCGCGTGGAGCCATATTTGATAACGTTTTTGGACATACTCTTTGTACCGTCAAGTATATCTGGAGTGCCCTTCCCTTTCCAATCCACTCATCTAAATCCACTTTTAACTTATAACAAACCAATAGACATTTGCAAAACACTTTACGTTTTCAGCAGCATCGCACCATTTTATTGACTCCATTGGCACTGATCTCCATTTGCAATAATACTTTACATTTGCTTAATATCAGTTCATTAAGGTTGCTTAATTTTTATATGCTGATGTTGTCTTTTATATGTTGTTGAAATATTTCTTATCTTTGCAATAATCTTGATGCGGTAATTTAGTTCTAAACAACTCCTAACAACCACTTCGTCCATAACTAATAAACTTCAAGAGCCTTAGAAACTCTTTCGTAGGGACTGTCACCCTTGGCTCCATTAGGAGTGGCCTAAATGGAGGAGTCAAGATTAGGTAACAACACCTGACTCGAGACTTGACCCAAGGACACCAAGCAACTTGAAGATTTCTGCTGCGCTCCCCCCAGGTATGTGTAAGGCGACAACATTTTTGATGTCGTTGCCAGGGATAAATCTTCTTATTCCTGGGCTACGATTTTTATTTCTATTCTTTTTTGTTTTTTCTTTGTTTAATGAATGTTTAGATTTGTTCTTTTTTTTCATCTGGCGACTTCACTAACATTTTTCCTATTTTGTTGTACAAAGAAAAGCAAAAAAAAGAAATTTTTGTAAAAGATTTATGATGCAAATTTTTCTTTTCACATGACGACTCCATTGAAGGGATAAAACCTTGTTTCTCATACAACTTGTTGAGTTTGTTGTGTGTAGAGATGAGCCCATGCAACACATTGAAATCTTTAAAGCTCATTATTTGACAACTCCTCTTGTTCATTATAAAGCCCATTCCATGGTTATAGCGAGTGCTTGCTTCTGATGTCTAGTATGGATGATGAAAGGAAAAAAGTCTAGTGCTAAATTGGCTAGTAGGTTCTATTACCAACTATTTTGTACCATAGTTGAACTTCCTGTTGAGCTGCCATTTGATGAACATGGTCAATGTTCATATTCAGTGCAGGGGAAGTTCAAAATGTTTTTCCTAGCTATAATTTTGGCTAGTCATTTTTATTATTATGCTGAAATGACCATGCCCCATGGGGTTTTTGTAATAAAGTGTGTTAGTAGCGGTTTTGAGTGGTTCGGTCTCCTAAGACGTAAAATTTCAACTAAGGTATTCCAGGGAGTTTTTTCTTCTTGTCAATTATGCTCTATAGTTGAGTATAATCGATGAGGTTTTTTCCTGATTCCTCCAAAGCTAGAATGCATGATTTTGAATTTTGGGCCTTGGGGGGTTATTAGAGTCCAACTAGTAAATATGAACCTATTAGGAACTATTGGTATGTTCTATGGTCATTTCTTAAGCCTCGGGATGCTTTAAAAATTTGTCATTTTTTTTTACTGGTGGCGTTGAGTTTTTAATTTTTATTTTTCGACTATAGGAAATTAATTAAAATTTTCAATTAATTAAACCATTTTGACTATGGTTTAATTGAAAATTTTCAATTTGTAATAATTGAGTGGTCTGAGGAGTGTTTTTGGCAAATAAACACTTGTTTTCTAATCCAAAACATTCATTTAGCTCCTAGACACACTTATCCTAAGTTTCAGACTATTATTTGGCCTTGAAATTAATATTTTCTCAAAAAACCAAAAAAATGAGAAATATTAATTAAAAGAATAAAAAATAAGAAATTGGAGAAAATCAAAATATCTCCAAAAAAAACCAAATTGAATAAAATAAAGAGCTAATTATCTCGGCACAGAGCATTTATGATGATTCCAATCAACATCGGTCAGTTTCAGATCAGGTTATCGGAGTGTAGCAGTTGAACTATCAGTCAAAAATTTGCCCTCTTTGGTCAAATTCGTTTTTTGTTGAGGTGTGGGTTATCTATTGGTTGGATGATCATTACGAGGGAGGATGAGCCACCTCACCCCCCCTCATTACTCCAACACCCAGTTACAACCCAGTTGCAGCTCATTTCAACTCCAAATCATCATGTCGAGCTTAGTCAATCAAGAGATTCACTTCGGTGTTACTCTGAGTCCGGATTTAGGGTTTTAAGCCTTATCTTTCTTTTCTTTTTGAATAAATAAGAAGCTCTTCTTCCCATTTGTAGATGGAGAAATTGCAAGAGAACTCTACCAAGATTGTAACTGAGATTTGATAATGGAATAAAATGACTTTGGAGGTCTATGTGTGGGTTATTTGCATGTGGTTTTCACCTTGTGAGGTGATATTGTTTCTCATCCCTCTCTGTATTTTAATTAATATTGATCAATGTTAGCTCATGAAGGCTATAAATCTAGCATGGTAGGGTAGTCATTTAAAGTTTTAAATTGATTATCTATGCGATT
Organism: Pseudotsuga menziesii; assembly: GCA_001517045.1. Lineage (NCBI taxonomy): Eukaryota > Viridiplantae > Streptophyta > Pinopsida > Pinales > Pinaceae > Pseudotsuga > Pseudotsuga menziesii. The sequence goes on from LPNX010082967.1 coordinate 202,069, forward strand.
TTCATTATATATGTGAAGCGGGCAGGAAGTAGTCAGTTATACCAGTGCCTTTCATTATCTATTTTGATTATTACATCCTAGCATTTGATTACTTTATTTGTATTGAGTTGTGTTGGTTTTAGGAATTGCCAGGAGATGAGGTGTTGAAGTTCAACCGGTTTTTCATCAAGGGTTTTTTAACTTCATACTTTCACCATACAGGTTTTTCAAAGCATTTAATCCGACATCAAAAATCATACGGCTGAAAAATGGTTTTTTCTTACCTCTATTAATCAAACTTTAAAAAAAATATTTCTCTTTGGTTGTAAGATCCCCACATCCTTCTTCTTCTTCCCTTTCTTTGCCCTCTTATCCATCTCTTCTTTACTCTTTTTTGGTTTGTTTCTTTTGCCTTCACTTTTTTGTCTTTTTACCTCTTTGTTTTACTGGTTTTTACCCTGTTTTTCCTTGCTTGTTTGCTCTTTTTTTCTCCACTCTTCGCTGCCCTCTTTCTCCTTTTATTTACAGCCATACATGCCTTTTGTTGGTTGTCCTATTTACCAAAATTTTGCAGCCAACTTTCCTTTTAGTTGGCTGCCATCTTTCACACCTATTTTCAGCCCTTTTGGGCACTTTTCCAGCTCCTTTTTTGCCCTTTTTCAAGCCCCTATTCCTCTCTGATATGCAGCCATCTTTATTCCTACTTGGCTGCCCTGTTTTTGCTTTTTGTTGCAGCCATCTAACTTTTTTGTTGGCTGCCCTGTTTTTTCATCTTTTCAACTTTCCATTTTACTCTTTTCGTTGCATGTTTTTCCCTAGTTTTGTTTTAAAAAACATTAATTTTTTGCATTAAAAAAGAGTTATTTTTTGCACTTAGATTAGTTTCTTTTTGTCCAACAAATAATGGGTGCTTGAGTACTTGTTGGTTTTGTGCAGACATTGAAGAGGAAAAGTGAACCAAGAAGGACCTAAGGATTGAAGAAATTGTAAAACCAAGAAAAACGTGCATTCTTGTAAAAGCCATTAAGGCTTTTTTCCTTGGTTTTTATTTCTTGCTTTTTTTTCAAGGGTTAAAATCCCTCTAATTGTAATCATTAATAAAAAAGGACTAGTGGGGTTAATCCTCCCACACTTTTTTCTACTTCTCCTATTTGGGGGAAGGGTGTCTTGTCTTTTCATTGCTTAGTTTAGATTTCTTTTAGATTTAGTTTTATTTCCTACTAATTGCTAGATTCGATTTCATCACATGCATGCCATTTACTTCATCATGTTTTTTGATTAATTATCTTAAAAAGAACCCAAAGACTCTTGAACTTATCATAAGACAAGTCAAGAGCACTCTCTGTCGGAGAGCACTTGCATTGCATTCGCATCATAGATTAGAGAAAACTCTTGAATCTCACCTTAAGGTGGATCAAGAGCACTCTTTGTCGGAGAGTGTGGTTTGTTAATAAAATTTGCAACTCATCATCCCATAAAATTGGAATTTACCGTTTTTACAATGTGTATGCTCTACCCGTTTGGGATACCCAGAAGCACTGTAGTTATTTATTTCACAGATTTAATTCCAATTTCATAGAGAAAGTTGGAGAGAGGGAGAACAGTACAGTCAATAGCATGATATAAGTGATGAAGAGTCCCTTACAGTTTACATGGATGATGACTACGAGACTTTACTAGAATATCCAACCTTTGAAGTTTTGTGTGATGACAATCCCCCGTGCTCTCCACCTGATGACAAATATGTGGAAAGTTGGGACCCTTATGATATCTTTGAAACCCATCTTTTTGAAGAGGATTGTTACGATCATAAGGAGGATGAAGATAGCCAAGGGCTTGGTACCAGTGACGAACACTCTCTCATATCTGACATAGATGGGGATGACCTTCTTGAGAATCTCATCTATATGATATGTCTAGCGAAAGGAGTGTTTCTCTGAAAATTTATGGAAGTCCAATCTATGATGCATCCAACAAGGGGAGTGTTTATTCTGACACTTATAAAAGTTGTAAAGAAGAGCAGTCAGAGTTGTATTTGAGTATCTGTAATGAGGACTTGAAGAAGCAGTGCAGTGAAGAATCATATGGGGTGCAACTAGTTGAAGTTTTTTCTTAGTCATCATCTTCACACATAGATGTTCCTTAAACTAGTAGCAACAAGGAAGGTCTTCCTGCATGCATGTGTTCTTGCATGCAGAAGACTTAAAATAGGAAACCAGTTGTATTTAATTTACTTTTCCTAAGTTTACTTTGGAAAATAAATTAAAGTGATCTAAATTAACTTTAGTTAACCACTAGTTAAAGTGAAAGTGAAATTAGGGTTTTTGCTTTACTACTAGTTGAAGTGAAAGTGAAATTAGGGTTTTTGCTTTACCTAAAGTTATAAAAGAGAGATCAATTGGTGGGGAGAACACACACTTGTATTCCAACAGAGACAGGATACAGACAAGGAGAGAAAGTCAGATAGAGGATTTAGCCGAGAAGACGGAGGAGCGAGCAACAGGATCATCGAGCTTCGTACAGCTGGGCCGTAAACTCACACAGGATGGTGTTGAGGTTTAGCTGGGATTTGCCTAGTGATTCTGTCGGGTATTGCATTCGCCAGGTTTGGGTGAATTTGTAGTGATTGTAAAAGTTCTATATTTTCTCATAATAAAATCTATATCTGACTGCTACACCGGTTTTCCCATCTTGGGTTTTTCTGGGGGGTTCCATACCCAAAATAATAATGTCAATATCGTGATGTGATGTTGTGATTTATTTCTCAGTTTTATATTCCGTTGCATATTGTAAAAGATATTCATGTGTGGTTATCAGTTGATATTTTGCATGCACTGTTTAGCCCTAGTATAATATTAAGGGAAAATTTACATGGTATCAGAGCTCTTGTGAGCTAAAGCTGAGAGATTTGCAGTAGCAGTGATAGATTGGGGGCAGATCTATAAGAAGACACAAACCTAGACATCCAGATCTAGGGTTTGACAGGTACACTTCACTATGGCTGTGCAGTTGAGAGTTGAGGATAGACTCCAGGGTGCTCAGATTTTTCCTACATGGAAAGAAAGGATCACAAGGATCCTGGACGTTAGTGATGCAGAGGAGCACATTGAATCCACGAAGGTTGCACGCATAGATCCGACAGATTTAGTAGCTTGGAAGAAGATTGATTCCAGAGCCATGCTGATTATCATGGATGGAGTGAAGGACCATATAGTCCCTCACCTTTCTAGTAAGAAGACCGCAGTAGAGATGTGGACGGCTTTGGAGAGTCTGTACCAAAGCAAGAACGAGAACCGGAAGATGGTGTTGCAAGAGAGGATGCACAGCACCAAGATGGCCAAGGGAGAAGGAGTTGTGCCTTATCTCACGAGGCTCACACAGATCAGGGACGAGCTTGGAGCTGTTGGCTCTGTTGTTCGCCAATTGCACACCAGCAGCATAAATCTTTCGAAAGCTGTCTCCTCACTTGAGAAAGTGGGAGAGGTGTGACCTTGGGGACAAGCACAGAGCCAGGTACTGTCACCTACTCCTAGCTCCTCCGTTTAGGCTAACTCCTAACGAAGCCAAGGGGGGTAGTCACTAACAAAGTGTTTCTATGGCTCAATGTGTTTAAGTTTTAATGTTCGAATGATGTGGATGGGTGTTGTTTAGGAGTTATTATGATGAAAAATGATTATAATTATGAAAATTTGAACACAAGACAAAAGCAATCCACATTGCTGCACTGGATTAAAAGATGAATAGTATATCAAGAACTTGTTAAAAATAAAATTGGATTCACAGATAAAGATTTTATAAGCCAAGGACAAATGGTCCAGATTAATAACAACGCATGAAGTGATAGACCAGTGCCTTATGGAGTCGAAGCTCTGCAATGCTTGAAAAATAACAAAGATACAAGTCTTGAAATAAAGTTAGTGGGTATGTTATGCTAGTGCTCTTGGTACATTTTAAATATTTTAATGGTCTTGTTTATTATGGCTTGAAAGAAGGTATCAGAGACCAACCAAGAAAGTGTTCAAAGTCATTCCGTTCTAGACATGTCGACCCGTCCAGTATCTCGGGCTGGTATCTTGGAGGATTGACCAGCTAGCTGTGACTCTAAGACAACGGGGAGTTCCGACGCCCTTACTGAGAAAAGACTTGAATGCTTTCTACAACGTCGGTGCGTTGGTTATGGGTAAAAATTTTATTAGGTTGTTATTGCGAGCTTATCAAGTCCGTTCATCGTTCTGAGTACGAGCCCAACTATGAAAGTCGACAGAGCATACTAGGTGAGGGATATCAACGAAGTAAATTAATTAGAGAGGGAATGTGAGTTGCAAAATTTCATTAAAAGAATTAATTAAACCCTTCGACAGAGAGCGCTCTTGACTTTGTCTTATGACAAAAGTTCAAGAGTCTTATCTATTCTATATGCCTAAGTGCAAGGATGATGCAACAATTCATTAGAGGAAATTTGGGGTCTAAAATGGGCCTTGTAACTAAACGTGCCAACAATAAATTTTGTGAGTTGGAATTCAAGAACCTATAGAATTTTAGTAAAATGAATCAACCATAATGGTTGAATTAACATATTTGTCATAAAAGAAAATTACTTTTTTTGTTCGTATTTTCGACATATCTCCCTTTGTTTTTACTTAAATTTCAGGTAGGAGAGCTCGTTGGATGCGGAATTTAATTCCGCATCCAACGAGTACCCACACTGCATACTTTTGATGGACCCAGCTACCACCAAAATAAGAAATACTTAAAAAAACGTGATGATGAGAATAATTTAATTCCGCATCCAACGAGCTCTCGCTCGGAATTTAAGTAAAAACACAGGGAGAAATGTCGAAAATATGAACAAAAAAATAGTTTTTTTCATTCTTCCTCCAAAATTAATAACTATTATTTTATTATTTTAACTATTATTTTATCATTTTCCTTAAGAGGCCCATTTTAGACCTCAAATTTCCTCTAATGTAATATGCTCTCCGATAGAGAGTGCTCTTGACTTGGATTCCGACAAGTTCAGGAGACTTAAAATTAATTAATTAATTACAAAAAGCAAAGTACATGAAAATAAAAGAAAAATTAAACAAACTCTCCGATAGAGAGCACTGTTGATCCACCTTACGGTGAGATTCAGGAGATTTTGGTTCTTTTTAATTTTCGCAATATTATATCAAATGAAAGGAAACAAAACTTAAACTAATTAAGTAATGAAACATGAAACTTTATTTTCTAACTTTTATGAAAGCAAACTTTTAAATAATGAAACTAGTCTTTGCTATTCTACTCTAGCAAATTATTATGCAAACATAAAAATAAAAGAGACATTACAAGCTTCCCCCAAATGGGGGAAGAGGGGTATGGGAGCCTTTATCTCACTTGCTTTTTATTAACTCTTTTACAATGCTTTCTTTTATTTCGCTTTTTGCCTCTTTTGAAAGAGCGGGGTGAGAAAGGGAAAGAGAGAAGAGGGAAGTATTTTTGTCTTTTTGCTCTTTGCTTGCCTTTAGCCTTTGGGCTTTTCTTGATTTTTCCTGAAAGTAAGAGCTTTAAACACTTGAAACGTTATATGTTAATAAAAAATTAAAAGAAACAAAACTACAATTAACTCTTAAAAATGAGGTAAAATTCTACGGTGAAAATGGAGGAGAGAGAGAGGAGAAAAGGCTATGAAATGGAAGAGAAGAAGGGCAAAAAGCGGGCTGTCCAAAAGGGTAAAAGAGGGCTACAAACTAACAAAAAAGGGGCTGCAAACTAACAAGAAGAGGGTTGCAAACTGAGTGAAGAAAGGGGAAAAGAGGGCAACGAGAAAAGAAGGGGAAAAGCAAGCCAAACAAGGCAAGAGAAGGGAAGCCAAATGATGGAAAAATGGAGACTAGGGCTTCCTAAAGTAACCGGTAACCAAAGAAAAGATTTCTTGTGGATGGAACACAAGAGATAGAGATAGACTCCCACCTTTCTTTTTGTATTAAAAGAAGACAATCCCTGTAGGTCCTGCAATCACAAAGTGTTAAACAAAATTTGGTTGCTTGAAACCTGGGATAGAAGCAGCTGAGCTCACACCCTTCTTCAACTTGTGAAGCCTGATAACACACCACAACTCAATACAAAAGTGAGATCAAAATAACATGCTAGTATGCTAAGAAAATTTAATCAAGATCAACATTACGTATCTATTGATTACTCATGTCCATTAAGATACCAATCTACTTCGCATAAACAACAAATTTGAAACAACAAATTGATATTCTACCGTGCCAACAATGGTCTTCTTGAGCTAGCAAAAAAAATTGATATCCAGCAAGTATTAAAGAAATAGGGGTTAGAGACAATATCACCTCAACCATTAGAAAGCTACCACATGCAAGAGCTCATAGACCTCCAAAGTCGAATCTTTATTAACAATTCAAAGCAAATGCTTGATACAATTTTCTTAGAGTAACTCTGCTACAAAGTTCCATGTTGTAGAGCTCAAAAGAGCTTTTACTTATACAAAAAGGAAAGAAAATAGGGCTCAAATCTCTAAATCTGGACTAAGAGTAACACCAGAGTAATTGAATGAGCTCGATATGATGATTTGGAGTTGAATGGAGCTGCAACTGAGTTGTAACCGAGTGCTGGAGTAATGAGGGGGGGTGAGGTGGCTTATTCTCCCTTGTAATGATCACCCAACCAATAGATAACCCACACTTCAACCATAAACGAATTTGACCAAAGAGTGCAAATTTCTCACTGATAGTTCAACTACTACACTCCGATACTTGATCTGAAACTGATCGATATTGATTGGAATCATCATAAATGCTCTGTGCCATGTCATTTAGCCTTTTATTTTATTCAATTTGGTTTATTTTGGAGAGTTTTTTATTATCTCCAAAATATTCATTTTTAGTATTTTAATTAATAATTTCTCCGTAAATGACGTTTTTGAGAAATTATTAATTATGAGGCTGAATGAATATCCGAAACATAGGGATAGCTGGCCAGTTGATTATGAATGATTTTTGGCTTAAGGTTAGAGCCTTCAATCACTGAATTCGGATCCCGAATAACTGACATATTACAAATTGAAATTTTTCCATTTAAACTATGGAAAAATTTAATTAAAAAACTTAGGAAAAAATAAAAAATAAAAAAACCAAAAATCCAACACATCTAGTAAAAAATTTTTGGAATTTTTTGTAAAGGTCCTAGTCACTTAGGACATGACCGTAGTCTATTCTAATAATGTCTAGTAGCTTTTACATACTCAGTTGGGCTCTAATAACCCCCCAAGGCCCAGAATTGAAAATCGGGCATTCCAGCTTTGGAAGAAGCGGGAGAAAACCTCGTCGATTATACTCGGCTATAGGCAAAGCATAATTGACAAGGGTAAAAAACTCCCTGGAATACCTTAGTTGAAATTCTACGTCTTAGGAGACCGAACCACTCAAAACATCCTACTAGCACATTTTATTACAAACCCCGCGGGGCCATGGTCATAACTACTTAAAGCAAAAACTGGCTAGGCACGAAGGCGGATCATCTAATACACTGGAACACAAACATTTATCGTGTTTGTCAAATGGCGGCTCCTCAGCTAATCCACTATGGTACAAATAAGTTGGTAACAGGCTCTAAGACAGTGGATGAGGAGCTAGTTTGGATAGCCCTCAATGGCTTCTCTAAGCCATGGGACACCTTTGTCAAAGGTGTTGTGGCTAGGGAGAAGTTCCCTGATTGGCAAAGACTATGGGATGACTTTGTGTAGGAGGAGACCCGCATGGGTCAAGGATCAAGCTCATCCAGCAGTGACCCACATATTGTGGATGAGGAGGCTCTAGCCCTTACAGGGAAGAGCAAGGGGAAGGCAAAGAGGAAGAAGGATGGTAAGAAGAATCTTGATGTATCAAAGGTCAAGTGTTTTATCTGCCATAAGCAAGGACACTTTGCCTCCCAGTGCCCAGACATGAAGAAGAAGAGTAACACTCAGATGGCTGGATCTGTAGAGGTGGATGAGTTTAGCAAGAACTTCGATGAGGAATTTTGCTTGATAGCTTGCATGGCAAGCACCATAGGGAGCAACATATGGTACATTGACAGTGGAGCATCTAGTCACACGATTGGACATAAGAGGTTCTTCAGAGACTTGCAAGAGGGTCGAGCAGGGATCCACGTTGAGCTGGGTGATGATACGCGGTATCAGGTGCAGGGAGTTGGGAGTGTTTCATTTGAGAGGGAGTCTGGCAAACCCCTCAGTTTTGCTGACGTGTTATATGTTCCAAGACTAACCAAGAACTTTATATTAGTCTCCACTCTGGAGGACAAGGGATATCAGGTGAAGTTCCGTGACCATAGAGTGTATATCAGGCTCAAGGGGTCAAATAAGAGCTTGGATCAGGTGATTGGCAGAAGGAGCGGGAAAGTGTACTGATTACACTTTGAGCCTGCAAAGGCTCTAGTCAGCAGCAGCAACAGCAGTCAGGGTGAGTTGTGGCATAGGAGGATGGCACACTTACACCGTGGAGCACTGAAGCATTTGAGACATGCAGTCATTGGAGTTCCTCAGGTACAGGAGGAAAAGCATAACCACTGCAAGGGTTGTACTTTGGGGAAGAACATCAGGAAGCCTTTCCCACAGAGTGAGGACAAGTCTAAGGAGCCCTTGGACTTGGTGCATTTGGATGTATGCGGACCTATGAGTGTCCATTCGTTCAGTGGTTACAGTTACTGCGTAACCTTCATTGATGACTATTCCTGAAAAACCTGGATCTATTTCTTGAAGGCCAAGTCAGAGTTCTTTGAGAGGTTCCGAGAGTTCAAGACTCTTGTGGAGAACCCAATAGGAAAGAAGATTCGAGTGTTGAGGATAGACAACGGGGGTGAGTACACTTCCAATGAGTTCATGGAGTATTGTTCGGCTGAGGGGATCAAGAAGGAGCACACTGTGCCCCATACCCCACAGCAGAATGGAGTTGCAGAGCAGATGAACAGGACTATGGTTGGAGCAGCCAAGGCCATGCTATTTGATCAAGGATTACCACTATTCCTCTAGGCCGAGGCATACAGGATTGCAGTATACATTCAGAACAGGCGTCCACACATAGCCTTGGGTAGGAAGACACCGGAGGAGGTCTTCACATGCACTGGGCCAGATGTGAGTCACATTCGCATATTCGGCAGTGTCTGCTATTGTCATGTTCATGCTGACAATAGGAAGAAGCTGGACTCTTCTAGAGAGAAGGGGTTCCTTGTTGGTTACAGCGAGATTTCGAAGGCATACAGAGTTTACATTCTTGCTCGCAGGAGGATCATTGTGAGCAGGGATGTCCAGTTCGATGAGGACAGGGCCTTGTGGAGATCTCTGGACTTACCGGCAGAGCAGCAGCCATCACAGGAGTCGGGAGTCAAGTTGGAGGAGCTAGATGTATAGGTACAGGGACAGGCACAAAGCACATGTTCTAATGGTCAGAGGGAGTCAGGTGGACAGGATCCTTCAGTCATTGACTTGAAGGATGAGCTGCAGCAGGAGACGGATATCTAGTAGCCGCAGCAGGTTGACACTAGGCCAAGGCCTAAGTGGTTTAGATCCACAGTGTAGGATTCCAGGTAGGTAGATCCTCCACATACATCTTTTAGACGGAGTGTATCACCAGAGAGGCTTAGTTATATGGCACTGATGACAGAGTTGATTAACTCTGCACCTTCCAGCTTCCGGGAGGCTACACAACATGATGTGTGGCAGGAAGCTATGGTTGAGGAGTATGACTCCATTATGAAAAACGAAGTATTGGAGGTTGTGCTGAGGCCACAAGGGAAAAAGGTGGTGGGATCCAGATGGATTTACAAGGTGAAGCATGCAGCGGACGGAAGTGTGGAGAAGTACAAGGTGCGCTTCGTGGCAAAGGGGTTTTCACAGAAGGAGGGTATTGAATATGAGGAGACCTTCGGCCCTATTGCCAGGTATTCTTCCATTTGGACCATTATCTCACTAGCAACTGAGATGGGTTGGCGTGTCCATCAGATGGACGTCAAGACTGCCTTCCTCAACGGAGTTATAGAGGAGGAGGTGTATATTGAGCAGCCAGAGGGGTTTGATGTGGAGAACAGGGAGATGCATGTATGCAGGCTGCATCGAGCTCTTTACAGGCTCAAGCAGGCACCTCGATCATGGTACTCGATGATTGACATCTATCTATGGGAGATGGGATTTCAGCGGACTGAGGCTGACCACAACCTATACTTCTTGACAGGTGAGGTGCCTCTCATACTGGTCTTATATGTGAATGATCTCTTTTTGATAGGAGATGAGAGGCTGATTAGACTGTAAGTCCAACCTTGCAGTAGAGTTTGAGATGAAAGACCTTGGGCTGATGCATTACTTTTTGGGCTTGGAGGTTTGGCAAAGAGATAAATGCTTATTCATCGGATAGGGGAAGTATGTAGTAGAGATCTTGAAGAGATTCAGGATGGAGGACTGCAAGCCTATGGCCATACCTCTAGTTTCCAACTGGAGGAAGATTGATGCATCAGGATCAGACGGATTTGATCCTACCTTGTATCGTCAGCTTATCGGATCGCTTATGTATCTGGTCAACACTCGACCAGACATCAGCTTTGCAGTCAACTCTTTGAGTCAGTTCATGGTGGACCCTCGGAGAGTGCATTGGATGGCTGCGAAGCACATACTTCGCTACATCAGAGTTACAGTGGTGTATGGATTGGTTTATGAGCGCAGGGGGAGTGTATAGTTAGCAGGTTTCACAGATGCTAACTGGGTAGGATGTGTAGAGGATCGGAAGAGTACTTTAGGTTGTTGTTTCAGCATCGGATCAGGGGTTGTTTCTTGGTTCAGCAGGAAGCAGAAGTCAGTTGCATTGAGCTCAACATAGGCCGAGTACATGGTAGCCAGCATGGCTGCTTGGGAGGGTATGTGGCTGAGGAAGTTACTTGCAGGGTTGTTTGAGTGTGAGCTATAGGAACTATTGTGACAATCAGAGTGGCATCAAGTTATCTGAGAATCCAATGTTCCATGATCGGAGCAAACACATAGACATCAGATACCACTTCTTGAGAGATTGTGTTCAGAGGGGAACCATTCGGTTGGAGTACATACAGACAGATGAGCAGGTGGCAGACATTTTCACCAAGGCACTTTGCAGACAGAGTTTTGTGAAGTTCAGGGATAAGTTGGGGTTGCTACCGAATCCCTTCCTCGTTGAGAGGGAGTGTTAAACTAGTAGCAACAAGGAAGGTCTTCCTGCATGCATGTGTTCTTGCATGCAGAAGACTTAAAATAGGAAACCAGTTGTATTTAATTTACTTTTCTTAAGTTTACTTTGGAAAATAAATTAAACTGATCTAAATTAACTTTAGTGAACCACTAGTTAAAGTGAAAGTGAAATTAGGGTTTTTGCTTTACCTAAAGTTATAGAAGAGAGATCAATAGGTGGAGAGAACACACACTTGTATTCCGAAAGAGACAGGATACAGACAAGGAGAGAAAGTTAGACAGAGGATTTAGCCGAGAAGACGGAGGAGCGAGTAGCAGGATCATCGAGCTTCGTATAGCTAGGCCGTACACTCACACAGGAGGGTGTTGAGGTTTAGCTGGGATTTGCCCAGTGATTATGCCGGGTACTGCATTCACCAGGTTTGGGTGAATTTGCAGTGATTGTAAAAGTTCTATATTTTCTCATAATAAAATCTATATCTGACTGCTGCACCGGTTCTCCCATCTTGGGTTTTTCCGGTGGTTTCCATACCCAAAATAATAGTGTCAATATCGTGATGTGATGTTGTGATTTATTTCTCAGTTTTATATTCCGCTGCATACTGTAAAAGATATTCATGTGTGGTTATTACTTGATATTTTGCATGCACTGTTTAGCCCTAGTTGAATATTAAAGGAAAATTTACAGTGCAGACATTGAAGAGGAAAAGTGAACCAAGAAGGACCTAAGGATTGAAGAAATTGTAAAACTAAGAAAAACTTGCATTCTTGTTAAAAGCCATTAAGGCTTCTTTTCTTAGTTTTTTTTTCTTGCTTTCTTTTCAAGGATTAAAATCCCTCTGATTGTAATTATTAATAAAAAGGACTAGCGGGGTTAAGCCTCCCACACTTTTTTCTACTTCCCCTATTTGGCGGAAGGGTGTCTTGTCTTTTCATTATTTAGTTTAGATCTCTTTTAGACTTAGTTTTTTTTCCTACTAATTGCTAGATTCAATTTCATCACATGCATGCCATTTACTTCATCATGTTTTTTTGATTAATTATCTTAAAAAGAACCCAAAGACTCTTGAACCTGTCATAAGACAAGTCAAGAGCACTCTCTGTCGGAGAGCATTTGCATTGCATTCGCATCATAGATTAGAGAAGACTCTTGAATCTCACCTTAAGGTGGATCAAGAGCACTCTTTGTTGGAGAGCGTGGTTTGTTAATAAAATTTGCAACTCATCATTGCATAAAATTGAAATTTACCGTTTTTACAGTGTGTATGCTCTACCCGTTCGGGATACCCAGAAGCACTGTAGTTATTTAATTCACATATTTAATTCCAATTTCATAGAGAAAGTTGGAGAGAGGGAGAACAGTGCAGTCAGGAGCATGATATAAGTGATGAAGAGTCCCTTACAGTTTACGTGGATGATGACTACGAGACTTTACTAGAAGATCCAGCTTTTGAAGTTTTGTGTGATGACAATCCTCCGTGCTCTCCACCTGAAGACAAATATGTGGAAAGTTGGGACCCTTATGATATCTTTGAAACCCATCTTTTTGAAGAGGATTGTTACGATCATAAGGAGGATGAAGATAGCTAAGGGATTGGTACCAGTGACGAACACTCTCTCATATCTGACATAGATGGGGATGATCTTCTTAAGAATCCCATCTATGATATGTCTAGTGAAAGGAGTGTTTCTCCAGAAATTTATGGAAGTCCAATCTATGATGCATCCAACTAGGGGAGTGTTTATTCTGACACTTATGAAAGTTGTAAAGAAGAGCAGTTAGAGTTGTATTTGAGTATCTGTTATGAGGACTTGAAGAAACAGTGCAGTGAAGAATCAGATGGGGTGCAACTAGTTGAAGTTTTTTCTCAATCATCATCTTCACACATAGATGTTCCTTATGATTTGGAGTAGTTTGGGGCTTACATACAGAGTTATCAACAGATAAGCCCTTTTGATGAGTATGATGAGCTACCTCATCATACAAATTTGGACATCAGTCTTATCCAATCTGGGATAGAGGCAGCTTGCGTGAGCACCTACCAATTTGGGAACAAGTTTGACGACATTATTTATGATTTTCCACCTAGCCCCCCTTTTCTGGATCTTCACGTTGGTTTGCATTTCTGAATAAAATATTCTTGCTTGGCTGGTAACCAAAGACAAGGAAAAACCTTTTTACATTAATAAAATGCCTAGGTGGCTACATTGGATTTTTGATTTCACCTAACCTTTTTATACCATGATTAGAGTAGGAAAATAAGCTCCTCAAAGTGAGCATTTACTTCTAGCATTTTCTTTATGTACTTAGAAAAAAAAATTTAACTATTAAATAAAACAACTTTGGGATCATTGGCTCTTTTTTCATAAAACTTGTGCTACTGAGGTTTTCTTGTCGAGTTGAGATGTTTTTACAAGATATGGAAACGAGAGATTCTGGTGTTCTCGTATGCTTTCCTAATGATGCTTTTGACCCAAGTGATGTATTTGAATATACCAAAGACTTTTATGGAAATGATGATTTGACCATCTTACACATCACATCTGTCATTGATGTTTTGGTTAAATTTGACATTTATCATGAGGATCGCATGATGGAAATATTTACTTGCACTTCGGATGGGGATGCATATGTTTGGTTCTTTGAGGAGCTTTCTAGTAAAAGAATTACCTCCCTTTTATACTTCTTTGAGGTTTTTCTTAAATGGTGGCATGATGATAGTGGTGATATTAAAAATATTATGGCTATGCTACCCATTGAAGAGCTTCATGAAATATCATTGACTAAGGACATTGTCGAAGACCCTCCTCATATCTCCATGACAAAAAACATTGAAGATTTGTGATGTTCTCATGATTTTTTCGGTGAAAATGATTGCATGATTACTCCATATTTTCCTCAAGAAGAAATCACTAGAAAAGCTTATAGAGAAACCTATGATAAAATTTGTATGGTGTATGATGACACTCCCCCATATGGTGATAAAGGTTTGGAAAGTTTTTCTCCTTGTAACGTATTTGAAACCAAACTTTTTGAGGAGGATTGTTATGAGGATGAGGAGGCCAGGCATAACCAAGAGCATGATACTGTTGAGGAAGACCCTCATATCTGACAATGATGGGGATGATAAATCCCATCTTTAATATATCCAAAGAAGAGAGTGTGGTTCTTGAGATTTGGGGAAATCTTGGTATGGAAGAGGAGCATTCAAAATTTTTGTATGATCATTCAAAGCCATATCATTCAGAAACACACACAAGTATTATTAATGAAGATCTAGAGAAGCAATGCAGTGAAAAGTCAGATTGGGTGCAACTAGTTGAAGATTTTTCTCAGCGACCATCTTTGCATACAAAGGTTCCTTATGATTTGTAGTAGATTGGGGCTTACACACAGAGTTATCGAGAGATAAGCCCTTTCGATGAGTATGATGATTTGCCTCATCATGCAAATTTCTACATTAGTCTTATCCAATCTTGGATAGAAGAAGCCTGCAAGAGGACTTGCCAGTTGTGGAAGCAGTGCAAACAGGTTTTACATACCTGTGATTTCCCATCCAACCCTCCCATCTTGAATATTCACACAGGTTTGCATTTTTTGAAAAATGTGTCCTTACTTTGGCTATTAACCAAAGACAAGGCAATACTTTTTATATTAATAAAATGCTTAGGTGGCTACATTGGATTTTTGATTACACCTAACTTTTTATGTTATGCTTAGAGTAGGAAAATAAGCTCCTTAAAGTGAGCATTTACTTTTTGCATTTTCCTTTTGTACTTGGAAATAAAGAAATTTTTAGTTAGTTCTACAATTCCTTTGAATAAAGCAACTTATGGTTCATTTGGTTTTATATAAAATTTGTGCTACTAAAGGTTTCTTTTGTCGAGTTGAGATGTTTTTACAGGTTATAGAAACCAGAGATTTTGGTGTGCTTGTATGCTCTCCTTTCCTGAAGACTAGATCGAGAACATGTTTCGTAGTTGGAGCCAGATGTTATCCACTAAAATTGCATTTAGTGGTTTTCCAATGTGCTACCTACTAAGTCATGCTTAGTTGGTTTTCAAGTGCGCAGACAAAGTTGAACAAGCACAATGGTTCATTCATCAGAGTTCAGAAGTCAACCAGGCTCCTTTTGGGAATTTTTTTAAAACTTTTCTTGCACCACATGTTTATGCCCCCTTGGGGGATTTGTAATAAATGTCCTAGCATGGTGGAGTATGTTAAAGACTCTGTCTCCTAGATCTAGACATCAAGCCAATTAGCCAGAGTGTTTTTTTCGTTTGGTAATTATTTGTTGTTGAACAAATGACTAATAATTTCTGAGTTTTTCACTCACACCTCCAAAGTTGAGGTAGTCATTTTGGTGGTTTCCTAGGAGGTTATTAGAGTCTACGTGTCAATGTTTATAAACATGCTAGGCATTAATTTTGAGTCGTATGGACATGTGCTAGGTTCCTCTAAGTTTTGTTTTTTCAATTCTGAGAAAAATAAATTTTCCTGCAAAATTAGGCCATTTTTTAATGGTTTAAATGGGAAAGTTCAAAATGTAATAAAAGTTGGGTTCGAAGTCCATATTTGGTGTCGAGATGCTCATTTTCACACTCGGAGAATCCTTTTTACTCCAAAGGCCGCTTTTCCTATGTTTCAGGCGACCAAATCATCTCGCAACTCAGTTTCAACCCAAAAAACAAATTTGACTGAAGCACATCTCCTAGTAGACAGCTCATGGTTACGTTCCTGCAAGTTATACATAGCCTATTTAGAATCAATATAAAATGAATGAATGAATGCTCTTACAGCGCACTGATTCATCTGCAGTCGGATTGATGTAATCTTCTCGCCTGCCCTTTTGAAAACACCTACTTTCTTTATTTCAACTTCCACATCTTCTTCTTATACTTCAACATATGCCTTTTATACTTCCAATATTTATTCTTATACTTCAACATATTTCTAAGGCATTATTTCTCTAAAGGTGCATCAGTACGTCAATTTAATATTTAAAATGCGACAAATTGACAAAGTAAAAAATCACGTCCAACATGGTTTGAGAGTCGAAGGATGTAGCTATCTTGTCTTTTATGATGTGCGTCTTAGACCAAGATACAAAGGCGACTTGTTTAAAGAGTATGTTTTGAAGGTTGGCAACTATATCCCAAGTTATGAACATGCACACCTCCTCCGTAGTATCTCGCTTGGATTATGTGGAAGTCAAGTCACATGGGGCCCGTTTGACACGTTGGAACTTGTAACCAAAGACCAATTTGAGTAATTTAAGGATGAAGGCGAGTTTCCCCTTATTAGCGATTTGATTGAGGCAGATTTGGAGAGGCGGCTAGTAACTATAGTTTATGGATGCACCACCTCCATGAGCTTCACGCTTTGGGTCATGTGTCACTCCAACAAATAATGGATTGGCTTAGTAGGTGATGGCGCCTCTCTCTTGAGAGAGGTGGTGCTTTCTCCTTAAAATCCACTAGAGTTAAATCCCTCGAATATCTCAAACACTTGACTTTACTCTTACTTGAGGATGCGCGCCCCCCAGGGATGCTTAATTATAAATAAAGCATTATCCTCTCCATTGCAAGCTAGTTATAAGTGCATTGGAAGGCTTTCTATTGTAATACTGTTATATTTTTCATTGTTGAATAAAGAAAAGCTTTGGAGGCTAGATGGTCTAAGGCATTCAGTTGGATGAGTATTGTTGCTTATGCTTGTGGTAATCTGTATCTAATGTAGTTGCCTTGCTTGATTTGTGAATCTAGGCTTGTTAGGATATCTCCCAATGAAAAGGAAAGAGTCTCTAAATAAGTTTATTTATAGACTCTGTTGTTCATATGTATGTAAAGATGGAGATCTGGCATTTTCAATAAGTTTATTATCATGTTGCTCTAGTCTTTTATATGTATATCATTGGATCTCACAAATCTCTCTGCAAGTTTTGTGTATGTTAGTTACAGGTTACTGCGGAGAAGGTCTTGAACAAGCTTGCTCTCTATCATCTTCCCCTTTTCATCTGGCACTATTCAACTGCTTCCACCATAAGCTCTTTTGTTGATCTTTACAGCTAAAAGCGTGTCCTCTTCTCTATCTCCTTTTAAAATTTAAAATCTACTTGGATACTTGGTTTCTAGCTTTTATTTATTAGATCTATCATCTTAGAGTAAAATTGATTGTAGATCTGTTTTTTAAAAGCTCGTAGTCTAGATCTAAAACTTTCGTACAAAAGATTCATCTTTCGTTGATTAGATCTAGCTCAATATACTTTCCTTTGCAAGCAAATTTTAATTGTATTCTTAACTTGTCAGTTGAAAGTATTTTGCCTAAGTTTTAAAATTAAATCTAGCATATTAGTGCCTGACATTGGCTTTCTTTCAAAGGCTGTCCAAGACCCTAAGAGAGTGGGTTTCACATTCCAATTCCTCTTAGTTACTGCTTTCTAGATCTAGTTATTTTTTCTTAGCATTTTTTTAGTATTTTTCTTATTTGCCCAAAGCACTTTCAAAGTGATTTTCGGCAGTTTTAACAACTAATTAGCTCACTGATTTGTGAAGGTTGAACAAAAAAGAGGAGGAAGCTTTGGCCAAATTTTGAAATTTTGGGCCATTCGAGGCCTCTCCAGCTTCCCTCTTCACCTTTAGTGAATTTTATGCAATATTGTAAGCCATTGGATCCCATATAACAAGGACCAAAGTGCATTTTTCTTTAGCATTTTGTAACAAGCTAATAAGAGGTTTTCGAGTAGGCTCTTCATAGCCCACTCTCCATCCCCCATGGAGGGATTTGCGTCGGTGTCAATTTTCATGACTTTTTTATATGTTTTGTTTAGTTTAGTTTCCTTTTTTCATATTTGTATACTTTGATAAGTTTATATTCATTACATCATTCATTTTTTCAAAGTAATACAAGTACTAACCCCACGATTTCTCGAGTTACCCGAAAGGGGAAAGAGATGCGTTGTAGGATTAATTAGAAAACATTTTGTTTGTTTTTTGGTACTTCTTTTACTTTTTTAGTAATTTACTCCTCTTGACCTCCCGAGTAAAGTGCACAACCTGAAAGAGATCCTTGAGTCTTTAATAAACAACAAAACATTGTTAATAAAACTTTTAAAATTTTACCAAGGCTCCGTTGTGTATGCTTTGCACCTCTACGGTTCGATCGACTAGTTAGATGCATCAAAAGCAATAGAATTGACTAGTTTAATTAGCCTTCAGACTTTCAATTAACCTCCCTGTTCTCGCCCGAAACTGGAACGCGAGTGCTGAAATCCCAAACTACGGGCGCGCCGGCCTGACGACAACTCTCTCTCGAGAGGCCAATGTCACCACACCCCTCTCTCCTCGCTTCAGGCTGGCTCTTCTCCAGCTCTAGGAGTTTCCCTAAGTCAGGATCGCTAAGGCAGGTGCGGCTGAGGGTAGGGTGATCTGAAGAGGCTGCCTTAGAGAAACTCGGGTAGCAAAAACGGAAAATGAGTCGGATTGATGGGACGGAAGGGAAAGGAGGATCAGTCCTCGAGGGAAGGTCATTGCCAGTACCGGAAGGGTAAATGGAGTTAGAAGGGGACTTAGAAAGGCTCTGCGTTTCACAGAAGGGACACTAAGCTGGTCTGTTCCATAATCAAAGGCTAGGAGAATAGAAGTATAACTGACTACTTTCCATTAGTCGCAGACCTCTAAGAACATAACGTTGACAAGCAACTTGGCAGCTGCAAATGCTTGCCCAACGTGCTAGATTGTTAGCCCTCTATGCTAAGTCTAGTCTACCACTTATGAAAAAACACAGAACTACGACAGAGATGCCCAAAATGTCCAAAAACTCAACATGATTTTTTCTTTATTAACTCTAGGGAAAAATCCTCCGAGCCAAAAATTCCATTCTTACAATGAAGAAGCCATGCTCTTTATAAGCAAAATGGGCTCTTCCTCTTTCAAAAAATAGAATAAAATAATAAGGTTAGAGTGAATCTTGGATCCACTTTTTCGTACACTAAACTACCACTTTATTAAAAAATAATAAATGATAAGAACTTTCAACTAGTGGTTTTATCCTCCAAAACGTGGACAACAACCGTGAAACTGGAGGCTCCATGATTACCAAGACGACAATGCAATGTAGTTGGTCCCACTTGGATGCCGAATATTAGCAATATGGTGACGGTCTGAAATGACTCCACGTTTCAGCGAGTTATGAAATCAAGATTTAAACAACACAATGTTGCTGTCAGATGAACTATTCAAGAAGACTCTCGAGCTGCTGCTAATGAGCGGTAATTGTATCAATCGATGGCAATTCAACTCTTGTTGGCTATGGTTAGGAAATAACTCCACGATTCAGCTCACAATGATTCACTGCCGGCTGTCAATGTAGTGGCCGTTGCAGACTATAGAACTGTGAACAACACCTCCATCGGTGGCTTGGATATATCCTACGTGTGGGTACAAACCAAATTGCTCCATCGAATGTTCTAAACTCGGCCCGTGAGCTGCCCAACACAACTCAAGTCTGCCAAAAAACCGTGATCTCGGATTTGAATCACGTCGCTTGATGTTGTCTCCACACCACTGGCATATGACAAATAGGAACAATCACCAATGCATTTGACTGTTGTGTTCCATTAACTCCACGATCTGACTGCAAAAGAAACGTGTCGTGCTGATACTCCAGTATTATCATCCTCTGCGTCTTAGTTTGAATCGAGATCTATCCACAGTGATATTTGCAAAAATGGATATGCCGGGTTTCAGGATTTGTTCTTGCGATATGGTGACTAGACAGCTTGTTTTTTGTCAGCTATCAAATGCCAAAAGAACCCCTTTAGCCTCAGCCTCTTTGTCATGTGGGCGGCTCTCATAAATTACTACGCCTGTTTAAACGCCTTATGTGTAGAGATTCAACGCCTCCTCGCGTTCCAATCCAAGAAATGGTGGCTGGATTGCCTCCTTGTAACCCCGAATTTCAATACAAAAGAAATGATCGGGTCTCTCAAGACTAGCAGAAACAACACCACTGTTTGTTGCCATAGTAGTCCGTAATTTTAGCTCCTCTCTGCGGCGGAGCTCATCATTCTTCTGCTTGCAATGTCGACGCCAAGCTACTCGAATAAAACATGCACCCCATGCTTGCCAATGTTGGGAGAAATAACGAAATGTATGTTGAACCTATTTGTTGTGCGGATGCCTGAACTAGCTTGCAACAAAACTTAGATCCTTTGCTCTTAAAGCAAATGCGTCCACCTTGTCTCCATCATTGGGATGCAAAACATCTTCAATGCAAAATCCACCTCCTGTAGCAATGTAATCTAAATGCAATATTTAAGATGCATGAAGACATTGCTAAAAACTTAGAAGGCACCCTATCACTTGTATTTATATTTGTTTCATCGTCAAACAAGTATAGGTTAGCCGGACTTTGTATTGGCGATTTTCTTCACACAGGTTGGCCTTCTTACTTGATCTACGCACCTTCTTCATGCTTCTCTCAAACCATTTTGTTGTTATAGCATGCTCAGAATAGAGTGCCTACTGCCCTGAAGGTATGCCCTCTGGTTTTGAAGTAATGCTGTTTTAACACCCCTCAAACTTGTTGTACAGAATCCAGATTCTTAGTAACAGCTTGTTGTTTGATGTTGGAGATAAATGCTAGGAAACTTTCTTAGGCTGAGACTGATAGTTGGGAACATCTGGGAGCTTTGCTTTTGTCCATTTTGCGGGTCTGCATGTGTAGAAACAGCTAAGACTGCTCTTTGGGTTAGCTGACCATGAGATTAGTAACTAAAACTAGGCTTACTATTATAAGCCCAACCAATTTGCCGCTGAAGATCCTCCATCATATCGCGGTACTGAATGTTGCGTGTCACGGCAAAGTCACTATACTGTTGGTTTAAATTGGTAATTGCATCCTCAACCAGTCATGATCTTCCGCTGCTGCTTTGTGGACACCCATGTCAAAATGGGAGGTAACATCTAGCTCCATGGGGGACGTGTGCTCTTGGACAGAGCACAGGAGAACCTCAGACTCTTTGAGTATTCGCAGACCAACTTGAAAGAAAAAAGTGATGGGATGGCTTCATTGACATCCCATACTTTATTACAAAACAAAGAACATACTGAAAATTTAAATGCTCATGCAAGAGCTTATTTTTCTTCCTACCTACCTACTCTATCATGAATCTAGCACCCGTTAGGTGTATGCATAAAACGAATGAAGCCATTCAAGCATCTTATCCATGCCAAATTTCCTTTTTCTGAGCTTGGTTAGTGAAAGAAACAAAAATATATTCATCATAAGACAACTATGCCTTGCGGTCTGCTCATTAATAAAGCTGAATTCAAACATTAGACTGTTAGGCAACAAGAGATTATACCAGGCAGAATCAGACCGCGCACAAGAAGCCTCTATCCACTAGTTGATAGGGCTCACATACAACCCTTCATTGTCAAACTGCTCAAGCTGATCTGCAGAAAAAATTGTATTACCTTCAATGTGATGAACTTGAGGCAACTACAACTTTTCATCAAGAAGTTGTTCATAAACTTGGGACAGCTTCACATATTCTATTACAGCGCTATCTAGGATCTTTTCAGTAAGGTCTTCAACCAAGGGTTCTTGTAATACTCCCTCACTCAGATCTTCAATGATCTGTTCTTTAAGCTCATGATGGAGCCTAGGGATGAGGGCATCATATTCTTTAGCAAGTTTCTCAATCTCATCTACTGTCCAATCGTGCCAGCGGAGGAGAAACCTCTCGAAAAAAATTTCCACTGAATTTATGGATTCATCCAACAGACCACAGAACCAAATCAGTTTGCAGAAAGAGGAAATATGATGGGTGGCTGAAACACCATCATTTCCTTAAAATTCGGGAAGAATATCATGCATCTCCTCGGGGTCGTAGCACTGATTAGGAAATCCATGGACTTCTGAGAAATCCAGTGTGCTGTAAGCTTCGTGCCAAATATCCCACAGTCCTTCCATAAATCAAACAATGAGGTACTTAATTTGAAAAAACGTGTTTAATCATACCGCATACCAAACTTGTGGAGTCGCTAAGGTGAGCTTGAGAGCCTTCTGATGAGTATGCTCACCTCTAAACTCAATCGGATCTTCAAATTTGCAAAAGGACAAGGGCTCAGTCCCTCCGTGGAGTCGCCATGTGAGATGAAGAATCTGCAATTTACTCTCCCACAAATGTCAATGAAGCATAGTCTTCAAAATCTGGGAACTGGACTTTGTCCCCAGCAACGGCGCCAATATGTTGTTCGCGAAATTGGCACGCGAGTGCTGAAAGCCCAAATTGCGGGCGCGTTGGCCCGACGACAATTCTCGAGAGAGAGGCCAATGTCACCACACCCCTCTCTCCTCGCTTTAGGCTGGCTCTTCTCCAACTCTAGGGGGATTTCCCTAAGTTAGGATCGCTAAGGCAGGTGCGGCTGAGGGCAGGGTGATCTGAAGAGACTGCCTTCGAGAAACTCGGGTAGCAAAAACGGAAAATGAGTCAGATTGATGTGACAGAATGGAAAGGAGGATCAGTCCTCGAGGGAAGGCCAGTGCCAGTACCAGAAGGGTAAATGGAATCAGAAGGGGACTCAGAAAGGCTTTGCGTTTCACAGAAGGGAGACTAAGCTGGTTAGTTCCATAATCAGAGGCCAAGAGAATGGAAGTATAACTGACTACTTTCCATTACTCCTAGACCTCTAAGAACATAACGGCGACAAGCAACTTGGCAGCTGCAAATGCTTGCCCAACGTGCTAGATTGTTAGCCCTCTATGCTAAGTCTAGTCTACCACTTATGAAAAAACACAGAACTACAACAGAGATGCCCAAAATGTCCAAAAACTCAACATGATTCTTTCTTTATTAACTCTGGGGAAAAATCCTCCTAGCCAAAAATTCCATTTTTATAATGAAGAAGCCATGCTCTTTATAAGCAAAATGGGCTCTTCCTCTTTCAAAAAATAGAATAAAATAATAAGGTTAGAGTGAATCCTGGATCGACTTTTTCCTACACTAAACTACCACTTTATTAAAAAATAATAAATGATAAAAACTTTCAACTAGTGGTTTTATCCTCCAAAACGTGGAGAACAACCGTGAAACTGGAGGCTCCATGATTACCAAGACGCCAATGCAATGTAGTTTGTCCCACTTGGCTGCCGAATATTAGCAATATGGTGACAGTCTGAAATGACTCCACGTTTTAGCGAGTTATGAAATCAAGATTTAAACAACACAATGTTGCTGTCAGATGAACTATTCCAGAAGACCCTCGAGCTGTTGCTAAGAAGCGGTAACTGTATCAATCGATGGCAATAGTACTCTTGTTGGCTACGGTTAGGAAATAACTCCACGATTCAGCTCACAATGAGTCATTGCCGGCTGTCAATGTAGTGGCCGTTGCAGACTATAGAACCTTGAACACCACCTCCATCAACGGCTAGGATATATCCTACGCGTGGTAACAAAACAAAACGCTCCACTGAATGTTCTAAACTCGGCCCGTGAGCTACCCAACACAACTCAAGTCTGCCAAAAATCCATGATCTCGGATTCCAATCACGTTGCTTGATGTTGTCTCCACATCACTCGCATATGACAAATAGGAACAATCACCAATGCATTTGACTGCTGTGTTCCATTAACTCCACGATCCAGCTGCAAAAGAAACGTGTTGTGCTGATACTCCAGTATTATCATCCTCTGCGTCTTAGTTTGAATCAGGATCTATCCACAGTGATATTTGCCAAAATGGATATGCCAGGTTCCAGGATTTGTTCTTGCGATATGGTGACTAGACGACTTGTTTTCTGTCAGCTATCAAATGCCAAAAGAACCCCTTTAGCCTCAGCCTCTTTGTCATGTGGGCGGCTCTCAGAAATTACTACGCCTGTTTAAACGCCTTATGTGTAGAGATTCAATGCCTCCTCGCGTTCCAATCCGAGAAATGGTGGTTGGATTGCCTCCTTGTAACCCCGAATTTCAATACAGAAGAAATGATCGGGTCTCTCAAGACTAGTAGAAACAACACCACTGTTTGCTGCCATAGTAGTCTGTAATTTTAGCTCCTCTCTGTGGCGGAGCTCGTCATTATTTTGTTTGCAATGTCGACGCCAAGCTACTCAAATAAAACACGCAGCCCATGCTTTCCAATGTTGGGAGTAATAACGAAATGTATGTTGAACCTGTTTGCTGTGCAAACGCCTGAACAGGCTTTCAACAAAATTCAGATGCTCTGCTCTTAAAGCAAATGCCTCCACCTCGTCTCCATCATTGGGACGTAAAACATCTTTAGTGCAAAATCCACCTCCTGTAGCAATGGAATTTAAATGCAATATTTAAGATACATGAGGACAATGCTAAAAACTTAGAAGGAACCCTATCACTTGTATTTATATTTGTTTCATCGTCAAACAAGTATAGGTCAGCCCCACTTTGTATTGGCGATTTTCTTCACACAGGTTGGCCTTCTTACTTGATCTACGCACCTTCTTCATGCTTCCCTCAAACAATTCTATTATAGCATGCTCAGAATAGAGTGCCTACTGCCCTGAAGGTATGCCCTCTGGTGCTGAAGTAATGCTGCTTTAACACCCCTCAAACTTGTTGTACAAAATCCAGATTCTTAGTAACAGCTTGTTGTTTGATGCTGGAGATAAATGCTAGGCAACGTTCTTAGGCTGAGACTGATAGCTGGGAACATCTGGGAGCTTTGCTTTTGTCCATTTTGCGGGTCTGCATGTGTAGAAACACCTAAGACTGCTCTTTGGGTTGACTGACCATGAGATTAGTAACTAAAACTAGGCTTACTATTATGAGCCCAACCAATTTGCCGCTGAAGATCCTCCATCATATCGCAGTACTAAATGTTGCATGTCACGGTAAAGTCACTATACTGCTGTTTTAAATTGGTAATTGCATCCTCAACCAGTCATGATCTTTCGCTGCTGCTTTGTGGACACCCATGTCAAAATGGGAGTTAACACTCCCAACAACGAAAATCCAGCGTTGCCTTTTGTTTCGTGTGGGGAAATTGTACAGAGGAAGCGAGAACACTTGGAAAGTGAGTATGGGGTCCCATTAGGCTGCATCCTTCTTGGTGTAGTGTTGGACATCCTCTTGTGACTCCATTCAACCCACATTTTCTCGTGTGTTACCACACTTAGTGAGTTTGGACATATTCCCTGTACCTTCGTGGTATGTCAGGAATTTCCCTCCCTCATTAATCCACTCATTAATCCATAATAATTTAAAAGTTTTCAAGAGACAATTGCAAAACATCCACTCCAAAATTACAACACATAAAATTTTGACTCCATTTAATTAAGAACTGGTCTTTATTTTTTTATAAGTATAAGCTTTGCTTGGATAACTTATGTGTTGAATGATCTAATAAAACCTCGTGTTATTTATGCTGGAATTGTTCATCTTACAAATCTCTTGTTTCATTATTGTTGGTAAAAAAATCCTAAAAAAACTCATCCATCTAAAGCACTACCACTAAAGCTTAGTCAACCTTAACAACCAAATAGGGTCTGTCCCCCTTGTCTTTGTTAGGAGTTTGCCTAAATGGAGGAGTCAAGATCAAGTCACAGTACTTGACTCGAGACTTGCCCCTAGGGATGCACTTAGTGGTGTGAAGATTTTTGCCACAACAACCTAACCCCCCCAGGTGCATGAAAGGCGACAACACAATGAGCCGTCGTAGGTTCTCCTAGTTTTTTTTTAAATTTCCAAAAGAAATAAATTTTCCCGTAAACCTAGGCTAATTTTTAATAGCTTAATTAGGAAAATTCAAGTTGTGATAATAGTTTAGGCTATTTTTTAATAGTTTAACTTAGGCTACAACGTTTGCGGCCTTCGACAGCCGACGGCGCCTTGACTGAGCTAGAGGCCCATCCACAACTCGCTGCCTGAGCTAGAGGCTCGTTGTAATATCCCAAACTGGTATTTTTCTTTTTATGTGTGTACTATAGATCGCTAATAGACTTATGCCTCAATAAAATAGGAAAGCAAACCCCGATCTTGCATGGATGCAGTTGAATGCAGATCTGTGCCCTTGAAAATATTGAGATGCTATAAAATAGGAGAAATCAATGCATGTACATACCAGTATATAGATTAGCTGATGGTGAAGAGGATGGTCCCAGCATGCAAGGATTCTATCGGAGGAATAGGGAGATAAACCAAATCGTCCTCCACAGGTGAATGCGCCCTCCTCTCAAACTGTATATGCTCCAGAATAATAAATAAGCAGTTGCTGAAAGCTCGGATGATATGCACCAGGGTTATAATACCCCTCTAATGGTGATGGAAGCAGCATGCGGAAGAAACAGAGGCACACTAGCCCAAAACGTGAATGCCTCCTCAAATCAATTCGCCCATGCAGAATAACGCCTCCAGAAAAGGGAGCACTGATAATAACTCATTGGATACTCAAGCTGAACGGTCCTTCTTCTAGGGGAAAGGTAATGGAGGTGCTTCGGGATGAATGGAAGTAACATGCGGAAGTTCTGAACCCTGTAGATAGAAAAACGAATTGCTTGGTCTTTGACCACGGTGACACGGTGTGATGGTGGAACTCTCCGGTTGGATGAATAATCAACCTCCTAAAATAACTGCTGAATGTAACCTGATGATGAACTAGTGCTGAACCTGGATGATCCAACCTGATGATGAACTAGGGCAGATAGATTTCGCTGCCAAAATACACTAGTTAGCCGAGCATGCGCTCAACCCCAACTTAGCTCGCCGAGCTCTCCAATTTGACTCCACAAATCAATAATCACATAAGTGTTTTCTCCATTCACTTTATCTTTCTTTTATAACTTTCAACTGTGAAAACCCAGACTTTTGACCTAATTAGGTCACTTTAACTTCTAATTTGCAGTTGACTTGCATGCATGCGCATGGAGATTTAATCGGGTGCATGCATCATTAAATAATGCTCAGATGTCATGCATGCAGGTGGCCTTTGGCTCTGGTGGCCCTCTTCGACCCAATGGTGATATAATATTAATGCCCTAGATCTTCTATAGATGGCATCAGCCTTCAGCTGATTCTTTGACTGTCAGTACCCGCTCGAACTCACAAGAATCACATAGGTTAGCGGGTTGGTCCTCAATGCCTAGGCAGAAGAGGACATTACACTTGTCCACGACTCTTTCTCCATTGTCATGTCCTGCTGGTGCCTCTTGGCTCTTGGTTCGTCCCCTGTCGCCTCCTTGCTTGTGCTCATGACCACGTTTTGCTGTCGATAGTGTTGATGCTTGAGCCTCTGCCCAACTGCCGTCAACTTTTCATTGCCGCCACACTTTGCCTCTGTCGTTATTTGTCCTGTGGGGATCCTGACTCCAATGGCGGCTGCCCCACAGATTTCCTCACGGCTCTTACAGGCTTGCTTCTTATGCCGTGCAACCTGCCAACTCCCGCAATAAGCCTTCGTGCGATTATTGCCTTCATGTGGTTGTTTACCTCTATGCTCCTCTTAGTCGGCAATCCACGTCTTCCTGCACCTAGTTGACGTCCCTGCGATCAATTTGAGCCCACGAGCCGATTGGCCCGACTTCCCTTCAACCACCCTCGTTGTCTGCCTAAGCTCCGTCTCAATCACGCTGCTTATCCGCTACTTCATTGCCTTACCTCCGCCGGCGACAAACCTGGTCCAACTCAAGACCGAGCCTTCGTCCGCTCGACAGTCTGCACACTGTCGTTGCGCTGATTCACGTATCTATTGTAGGTTCACACAATACATGCCTTCTTTGACTGCTTCCATGATGTCAACCCATGAAACCTCTTCTTGTGCTCACGTCACAACACGCCAACCATGCGAATTTTACCTCTGCCAACATCATCTGCTCACTACAGCTTGAGCTTCAATCACGCGAGCTACGTCCACGACCACTATAGTAGTGGCTTGATCCTCCACATTGCTGGCGTTCCAGCTCATCACCAAGCTTGACGAGCAACCAAACCGACAGAAAAGTTCACTGTCGAATCCATACACTATAGGGTTCTTACCGAGGCCATACGGTATGAGAATCCATTTTTTTTATATTTCGATCTTGTGTTGGGTTTCTTCGACTCGCTTTGATACCATGTGAATTTTCTATGCTTAAACCATTGACTAAGAATTTCTTTAATGTCTACTTCAGTTACAACAAACAGATAACCATATTGCAGAACTAGACATTAAAACTGATAATACACTGTCTAAGTAAACGATAATAGAGAAAACCACATCACAAGATGTATCCTGGAAACTCCTGTCCTTTGGGGAAAACCAACAATGATTGTCTTCTTCTTATTGTAGGATTTGATTACAACAGTACCACAATAGTCCTCTGGATAACCCTTCTGGATTTGGACAAAGACACAAGAAAAATGCCCCAAATCTTATCTGCAAACTTAGATAAGATAATATAAGATAATTTTATTAATGTCCACTAATGACCACAAAGTAGGTCAACGGGACTGTCGGTTACAATGATAGGTTATGCATGTGGGAGGATCAAATGATCTCCCTTAAGATAAGATAAGATAATTTTATTAATGTCCACTAATGACCACAAAGTAGGTCAACGGGACTGTCGGTTACAATGATAGGTTATGCATGTGGGAGGATCAAATGATCTCCCTTAAAGAGAAAGGAAATACAATATAAATATAAACAATGAAGTAAGCAGAAATAAAGATAATCAAGTCGAGCTAGGCTGAAGCATGGAAGAGTTCTTGCTCTGGTACCAATCATGTAGTCCTGCATAGGGGTGAAGGAGCTCAAGTGGACAAGATCTAGGAGCTGAAAAGACCCAGGAAGGTCTGTATTCCTAACATCCGAGGCTGAACGAAAAACACTGAGAGAACTGTAAAAGTGTCTGCTGTCTTGAGTCGGGGCCGGTAGACAATCTCTAGATTGCTCATTACAAGAGGAAAGCCATCTCTTGCAATGATGTTGACCACTATAGAAGATTTCCCTTACTCCTGTGACTGTGATATCTGATCCTCTCACTCAGGCTAACTTTTATTTCATTAAATATGCAAATACCATGGACCAATACCATGGAACATCAAATACCATGGGCCTCTTTACATAAAGTAATAAAAAAAGCAGACTCACTTTAAAGTGAAACTCCTAAGTCTGAGAATGAACTGGACGACTCCTGCATGTCAAACACTTGGCCTATGAAGAAGTACCGTTCAGATGCTACAAAAAACTAACAAGATAAAAGCCTGCGACCTTGTGCCAAGTGTGGAAAGCACTTCCAAACTGTCAATGCTGAATGATGGACCAACCAACCAGTCCACCCCGTAAGGTACATACGAACCATATCTGATAAGTGCCTCAAATGGATTTTGGAGAAAGGCATTTTGGGTGCTAACACCCCTTTCTTTTTCCACAAAATTTCTCTCCCTTTTTCCTGCTGTGAAATCTCAAGTAAATGTTTCCTGTATGGTAAATTCCTGAAGAAAGTTTCTGGATACTTCCCAGGCTTTTTGCGCCTGTTTCCTGTAACAGAAACATTTCAGGGCAGAAAATGCAGGGTCAACCGGCGATTTTTAAAATATAGTTTGTCCTAATATTTTAAGCATTCTAATATGAATCATGATCGGCAAGTGTTTGTAATAAATATGTAAGTAGAGTTAGTTGAGTGAATCTTATAAATGTTGTTGAGGATAATTTCTATCATAACATAATTTATAATTTGAACCAAGCTGTTGTTCTTGATAATTTCTAGCTTATGACTCAAGTAGATTAACGTAAATGTTTGTTACATATCTCTATGTATGTGGCGGTCACCCTTTCTAAGTTTATACTGAGTAAAAAGGACTACTAGGCATTTGAATATCATCTATGTATGACATTGGAGTCACATAAAACCTGGTGAAGTTTATCTACAACAGACATTGATACTAGATTGCCAATTGGTCTAAATCACATTTTCACTATCTATATTTAAAGAGTAACATAGGCAGCAAGACGAGTGAGCTTCTTTCTTCTTTTTTCTTCTTGGTCTCTTAGTGAGCAGCTTTGGGTCTTTTCTTTCGAACTGGTTCCTATTTTATTTTTATTTTACTTTTAACATTATTATGTCCTTTATCATTTTTGTTTAGTTCTTAATTTAATTTTTTTAAGATGGTGTAGGATTTCTTGTCCTCCGAGTTTTTCTAAAAGGCTAATATTTATATTACAAAAAAGGATGCAATTGTCATGGCTTGAAAGATAAATGCCAAGTCATGACCGTCTTTCTAAAAAGGCACTTTCTTTTCCCCAAGGGAAAGGCTGCATAATGGAATTTGTTGAGAATCTTCTGGTTTTTAAAGACTTTTTTCAGCTCTTTTGAGCTTGGCTAGAGGACTTTTCCTCTCTCTGTGGTCTCACTGGTTATTCATATATTTCGATTCAGTTTCTGAAGGGTTATTTCCCCTCTCATTGCAGCTGTCTTTAGTTTGTCAAGTGTTTCTCTTTAGAACGCTGATCAGAGTTTTATTGGCTCTCAATTGATGTGAAAGATGGGACACTCTTCATCACATGATGAGACAGTTTTCTGATGGGTCTTTCTTTGGTTATATGTGCCTTTCCTCCTGATGGGGATCTCTGGGTGGGCAGTTTGTTTTGAAGCCATGATGCAGTGGTTGAATGTAATAATGCCCTTTGATTCAATATGAATAACAAGGACAGGTTTTTTCTTCTTGAAAAAAAAAATGCCAAGTCATCTTTCCCAATACCAACCATTCCAAGTAAAGCAAGTGCATGAGATCTTTCTTTGCCTCTTACATCCAGATTCGATAGAGGGCCTTTATACAACTTACAATAGATGGGATATTATTATGATGTACGGATGGCTTTTGAGTGGTATTGGTGCCCATTAATATAACCTTTTTGTTTTCTTCAACAATCTATAAAATAATATCATTTGTAGAAGTCGCAGGATTTTTAAAATCTATTACGTAGCGAAACTTGAGTTTTCCTTGGATCATTTTTCCTTTGTAATCATGCATTTTGTTTTGACTGATTTAATAAAAGTCAATAATTTCATTTGTGAAAGTTTACTGCAGCATCCCATTATCTGGGCACGGGGAAGATGATTAAATATTGTTATTTTTTTATATATGTTTTTTATTGTTAAGATTGTTAATCCATTTACTCTAAGCACTTTTAAGTTTAAATTTTATGCTAATTCATATCAGTTGTACTTGCAAATACATTGTCTTCAAATTTACAGGAGTAATGAGAAACAGCTGAACCTGTTTTATAATTTAATAAGGAGTGAGAATTCGATGAGAAATTTATCTTTGAAGAGAAGCCACATTCCGTTTACTCCAAAGGCTAGCGTTGAAAAAGAAGCGGCTCCATATCGTGTGTCAGGAACTGGTGCTACAGTTAACTGTGATTCTAGTGTCAGTTTTATCTACAAATATTGTTCAAAGTTGCCTGGAGACACGTAAGCATACTTTGTTCTTCTGGATTTCTCTGTTTTGTGAGTTGCTTAAGCTTTGGCATGGAAACCACAGTTTAAAATGATAGTGGTCATAATTTATATTCAAGAATTTGAATTCTTGCTCATATAAATTCCGCTGGTGCCAGGTACTATTTGCCACGACCAGAATTTGTGTTCAGGACTGTTGAAGGGGAAGAGAATTTGCACGTGTGTACTTTGCGGTTGCCACCTAATGCACCATTTCAAGAGGTCCTCGGTAGTCCAAGTATTAAGCAAATTCATGCAAAGCAACTTGCTTGTTTAGAGGCATGCAAAATGTTGCATGAAGTTGGAGCACTTGATGATTATCTTATTCCCATTACTGAAACTGTACCAGAGGAAGAAACTGTAAATTCAAAAGGGAAAAATACGACAGGTGCAGGTAGGAGAATTATACTATTCTGTATTCTGTAGGAGTATTATTCTTTTTGTATTCTGTTGTCTAGTCTTGTTGACCTTATAAATTTCTTTCTAATTTGTTATCAATAGAGACACAACTACTTGTCATATTGTATTTATGTCATTGATTAAGTTGCTGACAGGTAATGTCCTGACAGTTACCATTTTTAAGTTGCTACAGATGCTTGTAATATTACTGCCGGCTTGTAAGTTCTTGTAGTCAATCAGTATCACATATCAAAATAAGAGGTTGTTTATAAGGGAATTGAAAATATGCTTCCCTTGGAGTTTAAGAGATAATAAAAAATGTTGTTGGAGGATGTCATGTTTTATGCTCTTGCATTTGTTGCCTGCTTGAAAGGTATGGCAATGGATTAGGAATTGAACTTGATAATGGAAACATAATTTCTTTTAATAGATGAAGATGAAACAATCAACATGATATCTTTCTTGGAAATGTTTTTATATCTATTATTTAAATATTATGTTTTTAGTATTGCAGTTTATCCTTAGTACTATAAAGCGACAATGTTTGCTCCATAAGAAATCGATATTCAGATTCGACCATTTCAAAATTGTCAGGGCTGATGTCATAATATCTTTAATATGGATTGTATTAACTGGTTGCATGTAATATTTTCTTTTGAAGGCACAACAAAAAGGAAGGAGCTGCATGTAAAAACACAAACGAAAGGCTTATATGGAAGCTGGGGTAAAGAACTGAATGGAGTGCTGTTACAAACTTATAGACTGGTTTTTATGGCACAAGATAATGATGAGAGAGCATATGCAGATTTTGCTCTCTTTATTGAAGCAAGACTAGATGATGATGTTGCGAATGCAGAAATTGATCTCCATTTAACTGCGGGGAGAGTTGTTAAAGCAAGATTTGCACCATGTGGAAAGATGCATTTGAACTCAGATCAGGTGCAATGTTTGAAAGAAAGAAAAACTGTATCTCATCTGTATATTTTTTATTTTGTGTTTGTATTATTATTTGCTAGTATGTTGGAAGTAGTAAACATGTTTTTGTTACGGTCAATGTTTCCAACAACAGGTGAACGATGCTAAGGCATTTCAGGAAATACTTTACAATGGAATATTTGGCAAGCTGATCAAACGCATGAAAACATCGAATGGCGTTGATGTTGGAATGACGAATATATTAGGGACACAGAACATAAAAGGGTTATGGGCATCATCTAATATGTACTTTTTGCTACCACTGGAGTCAGAGAAAAATGGTTTTCATGACACAACAGTAAACATTGATTGGAAATG
Source organism: Pseudotsuga menziesii (assembly GCA_001517045.1). Taxonomy (NCBI): domain Eukaryota; kingdom Viridiplantae; phylum Streptophyta; class Pinopsida; order Pinales; family Pinaceae; genus Pseudotsuga; species Pseudotsuga menziesii. Next base: position 235,413 of record LPNX010082967.1, read on the forward strand.
CATCAGCAAATGTGCTGATGTTGCTAGAGCTTTTGAATCCTATCGTACGAGATTGCAAGTAGGTGAGGATGACAACAGTGGAATTCATCTAGCCAGTGGGCCTATATTGGCATCGGATTTGATAGATAAAGCAATAGTCACAATTCATACTGGGAAGATTTATTGTGTCACCGATTTGCTCCATGATAAAACAGCCGAGAGTCCATTCCCTGAACCTCAAGTGTCTGAGATGCCAAGTTACGTTAGCTACAACGACTATTTCCAAAAGAAGTAAGAATCTTAATATTTTGGCTAATTTGTGTTGAAATTAATATGTTCACCTGTGTAACACTAAGCAAATATATAGGGGGTAACATGTGTTCATACTGTCATGTTTCTGCTAGTGATGATAATAGAGGGAGTTTTGCAGGTACGGAAGGAATCTTAATTACTTGAAACAACCACTTCTGCAGCTTAAACAGAGTCATAGACCGCACAATCTTCTCACTCGGCATGTTGAAAAGTCTAAAGGTCCTTTTTTACAGTTTCCAGTATTTCTTTAAATATCTTTTGTGGTTAGGTGCAGGGAAAAATATAGATATATATTTGAATAGATTTATATTGTCATTCAATTACAATTTTTATCTTTGGAGTTCAACGATTTGATATAGCACAAGTGTCCAATTTATATGGGTTCTTCATTAAAAGCCAAAAGTAAAGGTAAAATAATTTGTTTGGAAATATCGTCAAGAATTCACCATTTAATCATCCACCTTCATTTGCCATCTCTTTTAGCCTGTGATTATAGTTTCATTTTACTTTTTTGGCAGAATATGCATGTTCATTGTTGAACATGTGATACATGTATGCTTGAATTGATAGAAGTCTGAAACTATTTTTATGAGATCATTTTTTATATCACAATAAACCTGTGCACAAGTACAAATGGGAATAAGAACTTCACTCACGATGTGCAGGTAAAGCCCGTGACGTGAAATCTGATCAGCCTAATTGCATAGAGATGCCACCGGAACTCTGTTTGAATTTAGGTGTGCCAAGCTCTGTTATCAGATCATTGTATTTGGTTCCTTCGGTGATGCATCGCATGTCATCTTTGATGTTAGCAACTCAACTACGGCAGGAAATCCATGAGTGCTCCAACTGCCCTTTCATTCCTGCTACCCTGGTAATTTTTTTCTTGAATCTAACAGCCTTTTGGTATGTGAGTTTTGTATTAGAGTAGAGAATTCTGATATGCTTGCACTACTAGCGTTTAAGGAGTCTTTTTTCTGAACTCCCTTTTTTTCTCTCTTTCGATGTCCATAGATTATGCAGGCAATGACCACGATGAGGTGCTTGGAGAGTTTCTCTCTTGAGCGCATGGAGCTGTTGGGAGATTCTGTTCTTAAATATGCTGTTAGTAGCCATCTTTTCCTGAAATATGATAAGAAGCATGAAGGCCAATTAACTGCACGTCGATCTTGGGCAATTTGTAATGCCTCCCTTCATCGTGTAGCTACACAACGTAATTTGCCGGTACTAGCCTGCTTTTTTCTTTGCCCATTATAAATCTCATGCAAATTAAATAGAATGAATTAGCAATCCATCTTATTTAGCAACAACTTCGGGATGACACGAGTTGAATAAATTAAATAAATCTCTTTTTACTTCTTATATCTACGATTTACAGAACTTGATTTTATTTACAAATTAAATAAACGAAATAGAGATCCATTTTATTTGGCAACTTCTGGATGCCACTTCTTGTATAAACTAGCACACCACATCCAAAAATTCGGCGATGAATGCCCATTGGCATCCAAAAGTTGATGCCATCACCCTACTAGATTGCACATTTTCCATGTTAATCTGATCCATATAAATGAAATTTAGTTAAAAAAATTTATATGATAAATTGAAATAATAATACATGATAAATTGAAATGATCCTTGACCGTCTACCGTAGTATCCCTGTGCAAGCTGGGGGTCGAATGCCCTCCTCACGTCCAGTTACGCTCGAAGCTGGGTTGAAGTTGCCCCCCATCGTCACCAGCGTCCAAGCTGCTGAAACATGGGGTCTTGGCGTCGAAGCATGCCTGGCTGAGCATAGCCAATGGTCAGTTCCTGCTTCAAAATCTCAATCTGGCATACAACATGAATATCATTACACTGATTCGATGCAATGATGTAAAGCAAAATGAATGATACCAGAAAAAGAAATATGAAACAGACAAGTTCCATAACCTCATTTTTAACTGTAAAAATGAATCGATTTGCTAATAATCACTTAACAAAACTGTCAAAACCTTAAAATTGTTAGACGGTCCAGTTTGATGTTGTTGTCCGCTGATTGCACACCAGCAGCAGAAATCTTTCGAAAGCTGTCTCCTCACTTGAGAAAGTGGGAGAGGTGTGACCTTGGGGGCAAGCACAGAGCCAGGTACTGTCACCTACTCCTAGCTCCTTCGTTTAGGCTAACTCCTAACAAAGCCAAGGGGGGTAGTCCCTAACAAAGAATTTCTATGGCTCAATGTGTTTAAGTTAAGTTTTAATGTTTGAATGATGCGGATGGGTGTTGTTTAGGAGTTATTATGATGAAAGATGATTATAATTATGAAATTTTGAACACAAGACAAAGGCAATCCACGTTGCTGCACTGGATTAAAAGATGAACAATATATCAAGAACTTGTAAAACTAAAAGTGCATTCACAGACAAAGATTTTATAAATCAAAGGACAAATGGTCCAGATTAATAATAACGCATGAAAAGATAGACCAGTGCCTTATGGAGTCGAAGCTTTGCAATGCTTGAAAGATAACAAAGATACAAGTCTTGAAATAAAGCTAGTGGATATGTTATGTGAGTGCTCTTGGTACGTTTTAAATATTTTAATGGTCTTGTTTATTATGGCTTTGAAACGAAAAACGTATCAGAGACCAACCGGGAAAGTGTTCAAAGTCATTCCGTTCTAGACATGTCGGCCCGTCCAGTATCTCGGGCTGCTGTTCTGGAGGATTGACCAGCTAGCCGTGACCCTAAGACAATGTTGAGTTCCGGTGCCCTCACTGAGAATGACTTTGAATACTTTCAACAACGTCGGTGCGTTGGTTATGGGTAAAATTTTTATTAGGTTGTTATTGCGAGCTTAGCAAGTTCGTTCACCGTTCTGAGTACGAGCCCAACTATGAAATTCGACAAAGCATATTAGGTGAGGTATATCAACGAAGTAAATTAATTAGAGGGGGAATGTGAGTTGCAAAATTTTATTAAAAGAATTTATTAAACCCTCCGACAGAGATCGCTCTTGGCTTTGTCTTGTGACAAAAGTTCAAGAGTCGTATCTATTCTATATGCCTAAGTGCAAGGATGATGCAACAATCATAGTGTAAAAAATCGCCGATTTTTCGGCGATGTCCCGAAAAATCGCAATTTTTTCTGGCTGCCGATTTTTCGGCCCGAAAAAATCGCAATTTTTTCAAAAAACCGGACATCGCAAAAAATCGGCAAACATCAGCAAAAATCGGGAAAAAATTGGGAAAATCGGAAAAAAATCGGGAAAAAATCGGGAAAAATCGGCAAATAAGAGAAAAAATCGGTAAGGAAATTTTGACCCTATTGAAGTACAAAATTTGCATTTTTTAATGCTTGCCGCAGTTTGCCGATTTTTGCCGATTTTTTTGCCGATGTTGCCGAGAAGATGTTTTTTGGACCCTCGCCGATTTTTTGTCGATGCCGATTTTTTCCACCATGGCAGCAATTAATATGCTCTCCGACAGAGAGTGTGTAATATCCCAAACTGATATAATAGGAAAGCAAACCTCGAACTTTCCATGCATGCAAATATGTGCCCTAGAAAAATACGGAGATGCTATAAAATAGGAGAAATCAATGCATGTACATACCCGTATATAGCTCAAATAAATAAGCTGCTGTTGGGATCCCGGATGATGTGCTTGCTTTGTCTCTGATCACGGTGAAACCCTCTGGCTGGATGAATAATCAACCTCTCGGAATAACTGTTGAATGTAACCTAATGATGAACTAGTGCTAAACCTATATGATCCAACCTGATGATGAACTAGGGCAGATAGTCTTCACTGTCGAAATACACCAGTTAGCTGAGCATGCGCTCAACCCCAACTTAGCTCGCCGAGCTATCGAATTCGACTCCACAAATCAATTATCACATAAGTAAAGTCTCCATTCACTTTATCTTTCTTTTATAACTTTCAACTGTGAAAACCCTAACTTTTGACCTAATTACGTCACTTTAACTTCTAATTTGCAGTTGAGTTGCATGCATGCGCATGGAGACTTAATTGAGTGCATGCATAATTAAATAATGCTTAAATGTCATGCATGTCGTTTTTAGGGTTTGCATGCATGTCACTTTTGGGAACATTACAATCCTCCCTTGCCAAAGATTGCTTGTCCTCAAGCAATGCCAATGCAAATCCACAATCAATCAACTGAACCAACTGAATCCGGGGATGATCCCAGGGTCCCAAATTATCCTAGGAGATTTGTAGCACCCTCTACTCAAAACACTGCACTGTATGGTACCATCACCAGAGACCTCCTGAAAGCACCCTCTAGCAATCACTACACTGTCAGTCACTGTAATCCAAGGGTCCCAAATCAACTTGAGAATTGTAGAGGTCAAAATGCATCCACCGCTACCTTGTGTAGTATCGACACAAAGAGCATCATGTGGACTCCGAAGTAATGCCATCAGTAAACACTGTATCCATCCCTCATAAGGTCTTCCGCCTAGATCCCAATGCAAACTTGTGCATATTTCATCCCAAATATTTGAAGGCTCTTGTGGGACTATACCCTTGGCTAGGAATGTCTTCCCAAGAATCGCCCACTCAATAGGACACCAACTCTTAATCTCTCTCCAATCCAACCCCCGAAAAGTATCTTGTCCATAAGCACCATCACAAGGAATAATCCTACCAAGCTGACATTCTACCCTTTTGATGCTCATATACTGCTGGTCAATTTCTCGATCCTGGCCAACCTGTAAAAACCATCCACCATTATGCAAATGTGGACTCAAGCTACTGCAAGCCCTGTCTATGTACTCATTAAGAGGACTGCTTTGAAATGCAATAGTATGTTTCTTCTGCTGCCCCATCAAGGAATCCAACTGCTCTTCAATATTAGACAGCCTGACCTTTGACTCGGTACATACAACTCGAAGAACTATAAGCTCAACATCTCGTTGTACTATGGTGTCTCGGAGTATCTTGGTCCTCTCTTTCATTGCTAGAATGCTTTCTTTAACCTGTTCAATCTTCTTTCGGTGACTATCATCTGGAAGCTCTATCTCATGCATGTATAAACTCTCCCTAACCTCCATGTGTGACTGCTCACTGTCTCGACTGTTGTGCTCATTGCCTTGCACTTCATGTATTTCGCCTGTCATAACTGTCTGGATTCCTGTTGTAGGTGATGAAGAGTGTACCAACTCCAACTCATCACATGGTTTGTCCACAATCTGACTAGCAAATGTGCTTGTATCGCTAGACTCACAGGATGGCTTTAATGCTATCTCGTCATGCACATCCTCATCATGTACTGGTAACTCCAAATGAAGCTCACCAACAACTTGTACTTCATGCTCATCTTTCTTCACTCCCCCAACTATGCCTTTAAGGAGATCCTCATCCAAATGCAAAGTAGCCAATTTAATGGCATCTGTCTCAATCATGGGGTTGAGTTGGAAGTATGTATCCAACTTTTGCACCCAATTCCTGGCTGGGCCACCCCGGGTGCCCTCAAAGGTAGGGATAGTCAGTTTCCCTACAGTGCATTGTAACTCATAGTTCTAGGTGAATGGCCTATTGTAAGCTTTGGGTTTGTTCTTACTTTTAAAGTGGTAGAAGTCAGTGAAGGTCATGGCTGAATGGAAGTCCTCTCCTAAAGCTCTATATTCTCTCAGATAGGCGCTCATGGATTCTTCTGGTTCTGTTTGTGCTAGAGGCACTGCAGCTGGACTATCTAAGAATTGAGGCATGGTAGATCGAAAAGGCTTCTATATATGGGGATGGCTCTGCATGTTGGTATGTGAGTGCTCCCTACTACTACTAGTGGATACCCTATCACTGTTGGGAAATATGGGACTGTGTGGGGTGGGCCCATTCTTCTCAGTCATTTGCCTAAAGGTGCTCATCATTTCTTTTTGCCCATTAGTGAGTTCTTTTATGGCTGATATGCGACTATCGAAAGTTGTTTAATCATCATCGGTCATTGTTTCTTTGCCTTTTCCAGCCATGATGCACTGTATTTCAATTCTGCATTAACATCAATTATTTTTGCTTCATCTGCTACAACTCCAGCTAAAAAAAATTATCAATCATTATTACTTCTAGATGAATTAAAGTTTTATGTTCTTCAGAAATACATTAATCATCATATAGAGGCTCAAAATCAATGTTCATCTTTTCTTCAACAACGTTTTCTTTTTACTCGGGCAGGTGGAAAGCCAATAGCCACACCAGTCGGCTCTTTTTAACAATTCTGGAAATATGGCTCTAAGAAATTGATCCTTGAGCAACCTCTCGTTCACAAGACTGAGCAACGATCTCCTTCCTTCAGTGATCTCTACACCACAATGGGCCTCTTCCTTCAATCAGTTAACTTCTCCTCAAACCGCAGTGGATCTTCCTTTCAACGTTTGTCACAAATTACAGGCAGCGATTCAGAGACACATAAAATTAAATTTAATATCCAAGACGGGCAAAATTATGAGACAGGCAGTCATACACCGTGACTCCTCTCTACACCCAGCACGGGGCTTATACCATCCAAGGCAGGTCTGAGTTTTGCGCACACAGGAATTTCTCCTTCAGCGTTTCTTCCTCCATATTAATAAATAAGATATCCAGGCAGACGACTTCTCATGCACACCGATTTCTTTACAACAATGTCTCTAGAAAGGTTCCTATTTGAGAGGCAATTCCAGATCAAGGCTATATAGCAGACCCCTTATACCTGGCAGGAGCTTGGCAAGCAGTTCGATCAGGAACATAAACAAAAAACGGATTATCTGTTTCCAGTGGACTTAACCGTATTTTGAGCATGATTCAATGCTACTGGTCCATCATCAAAGCAGAAAAACTATCCCACTTTATCTTGATCTTCTGTAACCTGGCTTACTGCTTAATGGTGGAAAATCCTAACAATCCACAGAGTTTTGCCTAGAGATGTGGTGATGTGGGAATAATGCTCGTTACTGAATCAAAAGTCGCAGGTTCTAGACTGCAAATTAGATTACTGCACAAAGATTGACACTGGAAGAGCAGGGCAATTCGATTTATGTTGCAGTAAACATAAATTCATTGATTGAATCACCATTGCTCGTCCATGGAAACCGAAAAGATGTAGATAGCCTTAAGCCAAGCATCCGAGAGATGGCGCAGACCATATTTTAGAGTCTCATTTGGTCTGTTTAAGCATCTCATTCTCATGTAGAATAAATATTTAATGGGAGATTGGATTCACTTAAATCCGTTGGATTTGCCAAGCATGCTCCTGCCCTCGACACGTTCTGCACCCAATTTGCCCTTACAATTAGATTTAGGAATTCCCTAGAAACTAGAATGAAGATGAAATCGTTTCATCTCCTGTAACCTTCCTGTGTTGATGTAATTCCTAATAGTGCTGCAAATATGAATATGCCCAAGCAATCTATATTCTTATAGAGAATATGAAGATTTTCTTATCTGAAATCCCACAGCTATTTTGCATCAACTCGATCCTTGTATAACTAATTCCATCAACTAAAAAAAATAGACATTTGGGTTTATTTCAATCTTATAGCAATGCTTACATTGGATACTTTCTAATCACTGTGAGTAATGTTGTATGGGCCTTCTGAATTTATTTATATTTTTGCATGCCCACAGCTGGCAAGGAAAATAGCTCTGATATCACTGTAATATCCCACACTGATATAATAGGAAAGCAAACCCCAAACTTTGCATGCATGCAAATATGTGCCCTAGAAAAATACGAAGATGCTATAAAATAGGAGAAATCAATGCATGTACATACCCTTATATAGCTCAAATAAATAAGCTGCTGCTGGGAGCCCGGATGATGTGCTTGCTTTGTCTCTGATTACGGTGACACGGTGTGACGGTGAAACCCTCTGGCTGGATGAATAATCAACCTCCTGGAATAACTGCTGAATGTAACCTGATGATGAACTAGTGATGAACCTATATGATCCAACCTGATGATGAACTAGGGAAGATAGTTTTCACTGCCAAAATACACCAGTTAGCTGAGTATGCGCTCAACCCCAACTTAGCTCGTCGAGCTCTCCAATTCGACTCCACAAATCAATTATCACATAAGTAAAGTATCCATTCACTTTATCTTTCTTTTATAACTTTCAACTACGAAAACCCTAACTTTCGACCTAATAAGGTCACTTTAACTTCTAATTTGCAGTTGACTTGCATGCATGTGCATGGGGACTTAATTGAGTGCATGCATCATTAAATAATGCTTAAATGTCATGCATGTCATTTTTAGGGTTTGCATGCATGTCACTTTTGGGAACATTACAGAGTGCTCTTGACTTGGATTCCGGCAAGTTCAAGAGACTTAGAAATTAATTAATTAATTACAAAAAGCAAATACATGAAAATAAAAGAAAAATTAAACAAACTCTCCGATAGAGAGCACTCTTGATCCACCTTACGGTGAGATTCAAGAGATTTTGGTTCTTTTTAATTTTTGCAATATTATATCAAATGAAAGTAAACAAAACTTAAACTAACTAAGTAATGAAACATGAAACTTTATTTTCTAACTTTTACGAAAACAAACTTCTAAATAATGAAATTACTCTTTCCTATTCTACTCTAACAAATTATTATGCAAACATGAAAATAAAGAGACGATACAAGCTTCCCCCAGATGGGGGAAGAGGGGTGTGGGAGCCTTTATCCCACTTGCTTTTTATTAACTCTTTTACAATGCTTTCTTTTATTTCGCTTTTTTCCTTTTCCGAAAGAGCGGGGTGAGAAAGGGAAAGAGAGAAGAGGGAAGTATTTTTGTCTTTTTGTTTTTTGCTTGCTTTCGTGCTTGCCTTTAGCCTTTGGGATTTTCTTGATTTTTCCTGAAAGTAAGAGCTTTAAACACTTGAAACGTTATATGTTAATAAAAAAAAATAAAAGAAACAAAACTACAAACTAACTCTTAAAAAGAAGGTAAATTTCTACAGTGAAAATGGAAGAAAGAGAGAGGAGAAAATGCTATGAAATGGAAGAAAAGAATGGCAAAAAGAGGGCTGGCCAAAAGGGTAAAAGAGGGCTGCAAACTAACAAAAAAGGGGCTGCAAACTAACATGAAGAGGGCTGCAAACTGAGTGAAAAAAGGAGAAAAGAGGGCAGCAATAAAAGAAGAGGAAAAGAAAGCCAAACAAGGCAAGAGAAGGGAAGCCAAAAGATGGAAAAATGGAGACTAAGGCTTCCTAAAGTAACCGGTAACCAAATAAAAGACTTCTTGTGGATGGAACACAAGATAGAGAGAAAGACTCCCAGCTTTCTTTTTGCATTTAAAGAAGATGATCCGTGTAGGTCCTGCAATCACAAAGTGTTAAACAAAAATTTGGTTGCTTGAATCCTGGGACAGAAGCAGCTGAGCTCACACCCTTCTTCAACCTTTGAAACCTGATAACACACAACTCAATACAAAAGTGAGATCAAAATAACATGCTAGTATGCTAAGAAAATTTAATCAAGATCAACATTACGTATATACTGATTACTCATGTCCATCAAGATACTAATCTACTTTGCATAAACAACAAAATTGAAACAACAAATTGCTATTCTACTGTGCCAACAATGGCCTTCTTGAGCTAACAAAACAATTGATTTCATGCAAGTTGTTGTCCATTGATTGCACACCAGCAGCAGAAACTTTCCGAAAGCTGTCTCCTCACTTATGAAAGTGGGAGAGGTGTGACCTTGGGGGCAAGCATAGAGCTAGGTACTGTCATCTACTCCTAGCTTCTCCGTTTAGGATAACTCCTAACGAAGCCAAGGGGGGTAGTCCCTAACAAAGAGTTTTCTATGGCTCAATGTGGTTAAAGTGTTTTAATTGGTTACGGATGCGAATGGGTGTTGTTTAGGAGTTATTGTGATTAAATGTGTTTGTTTATTATGAACTTGATGCATAAGACAAAGCAATCCACGTTGCTATCAAGAGAATTAAAAGATGAACAATAATTCAAGACTTTATAAAGATGCATTCACAGATAGAAATTAAAATGTTCTAAAGACAAGTGATCCAGATATAATAATTATGCAAAGATTAAAAGACCAGTGCCTGTATGGAGTCAGAGTTCTGCAATGCTTTAAGAAATAAATCTAAGTCTTGAAATAAAGCTAGTGGATGTAATGTTGTGCAAGTGCTCTTGGTATGTTTTAAATATTTTAATTGATCTTGCTTATGGCGTCAACGAAGGTTTGTCAAGAGCCGAGAAAATGTTCCAAGTTTAATCTATTGAAGACATGATGGCCCGCCCAGTATCCCAGGCTGGTATCGCGAAGATTGACCAACTAGCTGAGAAGCTTAGACAGCGGGGAGTTCTGGCACCTCTATTAAGAAGAACTTAGGAAATTCCTACAACGTCGATGCGTTGGTTATGGGGTTTAAATTTTATTATGTTTCTCTTGCAAGATTAGAAATCCAATGCCGTTTCTGGGTACTCCGATTTTGAAGTCGGTCAGAGCATACTCCGGCAAGGAGACAACGAAGTTAATTAATAATGGGGGAGTGAGTTGCAAATTTTATTAAGTTTATTAATTAAGACTCTCCGACAGAGAGCGCTCTTGACCTTGTTTTATGACAAAGGTTTAAGAGACTTAGTTAATCTAAATGTCTAATACAAGGATATGCAAGTCTAACTGTGCTCTTCGATAGAGAGTGCTCTTGACTTGGGTTATGACAAGTTCAAGAGACTTAATTAATTAATTGATTAAACCTAAAAGAAAAATAAAGAACTAAACTACCCAAGAGTCTCTTTCAGGCTTTTTAGGCCTTAATCGGGAAAGCATGGGGGTAAGTAAAATTATATCAAAAAGTAAGCAAACTTTGCATTAGCTAAGTAGATAAACAAATAAACCTTTTTTTTACTTTTCTATTTTATAAATGATAAACTAATCAGAAATGAACTATCCAACTTTAATGAAAAAACAAATCTCTAACATTTGAAACTATTCTATCCTACTTTAGCAAAATATGAAGCAAAGCATGAAAATGAGGAGACGATACAAGCTTCCCCCAAATGGGGGAAGAGGTGTGTGGGAGCCGTAATCCCACTTGCTCTTTATTAATTTGTTTACAATGCTTTCCTTTGCTGCCTTTTTTTTTTTGCTTCTTTTCTTATTCCTGGAAGGCTTTTGGAGCAATCTGCAGAAGAGGAAAAGAAGAAGAGGGAGTTCATGGTTTTTTAGGGCTTGATTCTTCAGAATTTTGTCAGCATTTTCGCTGTACCTGTCACAGAAGTAAAAAATCAGCAAGCATATATTACTAAAAGATGGTAGGAAAGACAATGCAAAAATAAAAAAAAATGCGGAAAATTTTTTTACGTAGAATTTTTTTTGAAATTTTGCATGCAAAAGCATAAATTTTCCCTAGATCTAATGAAAGAAACTAGATCTAACAAAGCCCTAAAAACAGATCTGAATAATGAGTATTGAAAGCTTGGATCCATTTCATGAGCAATGCAAAAAATTTAAAGAGAAGGGTAGAGGAAGAAGTTTCTTGTGGATGGAACATAAGAGATGAAGGAAGACTTCGGCTTTCTTTCGAATGAGAAGAGCACGATCTTTGTAGGCCTTGCAATCACAAAGTGTTAAATAACCGGTTGCTTGAAGCTTGGGCTAGATGTAGCTGAACTCGCACCCTTCTTCAACCTGTGAACCCTGCTAATACCAAAACTCAGATACAAGTGAGATCATATACATGAAAAGTATGCTAAGATAGTTCAATCGAGATCAATATTACGTATAACTAACTACTCATATTCATCAAGATTAGAACCTACTTTGCATAAATAATTGATTTGAAACTACAAAAAATTACTCTATCGTGCCAACAGTGGCTCTCTTGAGCTGAACACACAAATTGATCTCATTCAAGTAAAAAGGAGTAATGGGTTAGAAGCAGTATCACCTTAACCATGGAACATTCACCACATGCAAAGAGAGCTGGACCTCCAAAGTCGAAAATCTTATTAATCAAATGTAAGCAAAGCTTAATACAATTTTGCAGAGTAACTCCAGCACAAAAGTTCCATGTTGTAGAGCTCAAAAGAGCCTCTACTTATACAAAAAGGAAAGAAAATAGGGCTCAAATCCCTAAATCCGGACTAAGAGTAACATTGAAGTAATTGAATGAGCTCGGCATGATGATTTGGAGTTGAGCTGAGCTGCAATTGAGTGCTGGAGTAATGAGGGGGGCTGAGGTGGCTCATCCTCCCTCGTAATGATCACCCAACCAATAGATAACCCACACTTCAACCAAAAACGGATTTGACCAAAAAGGGCAAATTTCTGACTGATAGTTCAACTCTACACTTTGATACTTGATCTGAAACTGACCGATATTGATTGGAATCATCATAAATGCTCCGTGCCATGTCATTCTGCCTTTTATTTTATTCAATTTGGTTTATTTTGGAGAGCTTTTTATTTTCTCCAAAATAGTCATTTTTAATATTTTAATTAATAATTTCTCCGTAAATGATTTTTTTGAGAAATTATTAATTATGAGGCTGAATGAACCTTCTGAAACTTGGAGATAACTGGTCGGCTGATCATGAATGATTTTTGGCTTAAGGTCAGAGCCTTCAATCACTGAATTCAGGTTCTGGATGACTAACTTATTACAAATTGAATTTTTCCATTTAAATTATGGAAAAATTTACTTAAAAACTTAGGAAAAATTTAAAAATTTAAAAAATAATTAAAAATTAAAAATTTGACACGTCCCGTAAAATCTTTTCAAATTTTTTCTGAGGGTCCTAGTGACTTAGGACATGACCATAGTCTATTCTAACAATGTCTAGTAGGTTTATATATACTCAGTTGGACTCTAATAACCCCCTAAGGCCCAGAGTTCAAAATCGGGCATTCCAGCTTTGGAGGAAGCGGGAGAAAACCTCGTCAATTACACTCGGCTATAGGCAAAGCATAATTGTCAAGGGCAAAAAACTCCTTGGAATACCTTAGTTGAAATTCTACGTCTTAGGAGACCGAACCACTCAAAAACACCCTACTAGCACATTTTATTACAAACCCCACGGGGCTAGGTCATAATTATTCAAAACAAAAACTGACTAGGCAAAATTGGCTAAGCACAAAGGCGGATCATCTGATACACTGGAAACAAACATTTATCATGTTTGTAAAATGACGGCTCCTCAGTTAATCCAACTAAGTGCAAAAGTAGTGGATAACACAAGTATTAAAAAAATAGGGGTTAGAGACAATATCACCTCAACTATTTAGAAAGCTACCACATGCAAGAGCTCATAGACCTCCAAAGTCAAATCTTTATTAACAATTCAAAGCAAATACTTGATACAATTTTCTTAGAGTAACTCTGCTACAAAAATCCATGTTGTAGAGCTCAAAAGAGCCTCTACTTATACAAAAAGGAAAGAAAATAGGGCTCAAATCCCTAAATCTGGACTAAGAATAACACCGAAGTAATTGAATGAGCTCGGCATGATGATTTGGAGTTGAACCGAGCTGCAACTGAGTTGTAATTGAGTGTTGGAGTAATGAGGGGGGGTGAAGTGGCTCATCCTCCCTCGTAATGATCACCCAACCAATAAATAACCCACACTTCAACCAAAAACGAATTTGACCAAAGAGGGCAAATTTCTGACTGATAGTTCAACTGCTACACTCCGATACTTGATCTGAAACTAACCGATATTGATTGGAATCATCATAAATGCTCTGAGCCATGTCATTTAGCCTTTTATTTTATTCAATTTGGTTTATTTTGGAGAGTTTTTTATTATCTCTAAAATATTACAATATTACATTTTAATATTTTCATTAATAATTTCTCCGTAAATGACTTTTTTGAGAAATTATTAATTATGAGGCTGAATGAATATCCGAAACTTAGGGATAGCTAGCCAGTTGATCATAAATGATTTTTGGCTTAAGGTCTAGCCTTCAATCACTGAATTCGGATTTCAAATGACTGACATATTACAAATTGAAATTTTTCCGTTTAAACTATGGAAAATTTTAATTAAAAAATATAGGAAAAATTAAAAAATTAAAAACCCAAAATCCAACGCGTCTAGTAAAAATTTTTTGGAGTTTTTTCTAAGGGTCCTAGTGACTTAGGACATGACCATAGTCTATTCTAATAATATCCAGTAGGTTTATACATACTCAGCTGGGCTCTAATAACCCCCAAAGGCCCAGAATTGAAAATCGGGCATTCCAGCTTTGGAGGAAGCGGGAGAAAACCTCGTCGATTATACTTGGCTATAGGCAAAGTATAATTGACAAGGGCAAAAAACCCCCTAGAATACCTTAGTTGAAATTCTACGTCTTAGGAGACCGAACCACTCAAAACACCCTAATAGCACATTTTATTACAAACCCCGCGGGGCCATGGTCATAATTACTTAAAACAAAAACTGAGTAGCCAAAACTGGCTAGGCACAAAGGCAGACCATCTGATACACTGGAAACAAACATTTATCATGTTTGTCAACTGGCGGCTCCTCAGGTAATCCAACTATGGTACAAAAAGTTGGCAACAGATGTGTTAGAGAATTTAGTGATATAACAAGACATCTACATCTAAGAAAAGTGAATCCATTCTCTTAATACAACTCTTTAAAAATAAAGTATTTGTAATGGCAAAGAAACATTTAAATGTTTGAGCAGTGAATCTATTCTAGGAATATATAATATATGCATCACTGATCCAGGAACACAGGTATGAATCGTGATGCAGAGAAAGAACCTAGAAACACTATACCCTCCTTGCATTTCGTCTTGCTATTATTAGACATAGGCAGTTGACTGCTCGTCTAGTCCTCCAAGGGAAACAGGAAGAAGCATTCTTTGACTGAGAATTTTTCGAATGAATTTACAGACGTAGAGTGAACACTCACATCCCCTGGGTATAAATCGCCTTGCAAAGAAATAACCCAGAAAAACTATACTCTCAGTGCTTTTCATCTTGTTGTTATTGTACACAGCGCAGAGAGGCTGTTAATTAGTACTTTTCTTTCTCTAACAACTACCCACAGTCCTAACCACCATCGCATGAAAGGTTGCCAAGGAATCCAACAACTGTTAACAGTATAGTTAACGGTTAATCCTTAATTAGAAATTAATTCATTAAACCACATTTGTTAGGCTCCTTAATCAATGACGACTACCATGCATCTTCCTAGATTTTTTGGATTCTAGAGATCAACCTCCATCCCAAAAGTGGAGAGAATAACATCGATAGATGTTATACTAACACCTATCGGCATAATTAAATAAATCTCTTTTTACTTATTCATCTATGATTTACCAAATTTTATTCTGTTTCGATGTGTAGTTATAGTTGAGCCTAGATATGTGAAGTATGGTCCAATGGAATAGAGAACATAATTCAATCAGTGGTTGATGTAGTTCTGAAGGATTTCACTTTAATTTAGACATGACATATAAAGGCACTTAGTGTTGCAACCTAATCCTTGGGGTTAGGTGAAGACGAATAGTCTTGAGGAGTTGAAGGTGTTTCTGCCTTTCACACACTTGGGGGTTAAGCACAACATAAATCTTCAAGCTGTTAGGTGTGTCCTTGGGGGCAAGTCTCGAGTCAAGTACTGTCACTTGATCTTGACTCCCCCGTTTAGGCAAAACTCGTAACGAAGCCAAGCGGGGTGGTCCCTAGGAAAGAATTGTCTAAGGCTCTTAAGTTTTAGTCGTTAATGATGGAAGTAAGTTGTTTAGGGGTTTTTTGAAGTAAGATTATTGAGACAAGATTGTTTGCAAATTGAAATAAATATTTCAGCAGCATAACATCAACACATAAGCAAATTGAAATAAAAGAGAATCAGATCAGTGCGTAAAATAATGTTGTTGAAATGAAATGTTTTGCAATGTGTCTTGGTCAGTTTTAATTATTAAAATATGAGTTGAGTTACAGGAAGGGGATTCTCGATATATTGAAAGTACTGAGAATGTGTCTGGAAGATGACTAAAGTGGTTCCTCACTCAGAAATGTGGGCTGAATTAGAGTCTCTGAGAAGGTGTTCAACATTGGACCAAAAAGGATGTAGCCTGACTGTATCTCGAGGTCGCTACTTAGTGGTTCTTGCCTCCCTTTAAGAATTTGCCCATGGTTGTCAACTATCGTACACCAGATTTTCGTAATGTTTTTTGCGGAGTTGATTTTATTAATGAATTATTAGATTAATGTGAGGAATTTAGAGAGTGTCGAAAACCGCTTTTGATTCCCAAACGACCAGGCAAAGCCCGCAGAGGGAAAAATCATACACGAGTTTAAGACAAAATGTTTATTCCAATTTGATGAAGCAGAAGATGTTTGTAGAATCAAATACACTAATGACAAATAAACCGCAACTATGTGTCACTTTTTGATCATCCAACAAATAATCGACAAAAAACCTTTGTTGGCGGCAAGGGCATAGTTCGTGGCAACGAGTCGGGTATGGAATTTAAAGATGAAATCAAAGAAAAATAACTAAACTATACAACCTTTCTAGAAGGCGGAGTGTGTGCAAGTGTCGATTAGTAAAATGCAAACCATGAAAGAGACTGCGAATCCCCCTAGGGGGGATGGAGTGCGGGCATCGTGTAGCTCACTTGCTTTCTTTATTAATGAATTTATTATATGATGAAAATATGAATTATGATTGCACTTTGATCCTTGAAAAGGATCGAAAGGCTTACAATGTTGTTGAGAGAGAAAAGGAAAGAAGAAAAGGGATGGAGAATGGAGTTTTTGATGTCCTGAGTGACCCGAAACTCGAAATTTGAACAGTGTGTCCTCCTCCTTTTCACAAAACCTGCTAAAAACTAGCGAGTTAAATATGTTAGAATGTTGCGAATTAATCAAAACAAATGCCTAATCTACACTATTCAAAATGCTCAAAAAATTTTAAAGTTTTGATTAAAAATGACACTTTGAGAGACTAAATCGGATCTAGTTTAAAATGGAGCTTTAAAAATGAATCTAGATCTGATACATATGCCTAATTAAATTCAGATTTAAGATATCAGAATGATCTATCCAATTTTACTAAGCATCAAGTAACCGTAACCAAGAAGAAAGATTAATTTTTTTTAGAGAAGAAGAGTGAAAATCCCAAGCCCGTGCTTGAAAGAAGTGAAGGAGAGAGGGATCTGCAAGATAACAATGTTAAGCACATCAAAATGTATGTTGTGTTGTCCGCCGAATGCACACCAGCAGCAGAAATCTTCTGAAAGTTGTCTCCTCACTTGAGAAAGTGGGAGAGGTGTGGCCTTGGGGAAAAACACAGAGCTATGTACTGTCACCTACTCTTAGCTCCTTCGTTTAGGCTAACTCCTAACAAATCCAAGGGGGGGTAGTCCCTAACAAAGTTTCTATGGCTCAATGTATTTTAAGTGTTTTTGGTGTATGGTGATGCAGATGGGTGTTGTTTAGGAGTTTATTATGGTGAAAATATCACAGATTTAACATTCAAATAGCACAAAGGCATACTTGCAATCATTTAAGGACAACACAACTGATTGATTTAAGCAAAAGCATCCATAATGAAATAAAATATGCACTTCAGATATATAAATGAAATGAGCACAAGCCAAGTGCCTTATCCAATGGGTAACAGAGTCAAAATTGTAGTGCTTGGGACAACCTAACCCCCACAGGTTCATGAAAGGCGACAACAAGGTCCATGTTGGTTCCTTTAGACCTGTGCCAGTCTACTAGCATTTTTCTTTTTCAACCCAGAGTTTTACCTAGACATTTCCTAGTACAAACTTGCTTACATCTGCACATGGTTCTACTGCCTGCCCCTTGTGGCTTTGTGGCTATGCTTCGAGCCTTAAAGATACCAAAACAGGCTTAAATCTGTTGCGCTTTGTTTGCTTGCAAAATGTGAGTCTAGATATGCTGCTGCAAGAGCCATGCATGGTCTGTGTAAATCATTTGCACTTTTTCTGTAAACACCAAACACGTATTCATGGATGCCAACCAACTTTTGAGCTTTCAGATGTTGCAGAATCCTGGTCTCTACATTACAAAGTTGAGGAAAAGCCTCTAGAACTGGGTGGCATTTGCTTTCAAGTTCTGAATTCCAATCTTTGCAGCAGGTTACACTCTTTAGTTTAGATATGACCAACTTATAACTTTTGGGTCTGGTTGTTTCATATTGCAATTGCATATGGGGATAATTTTACCCAAATACAATTAGTAATGGACGTCAGGGAAAACATTATTTCTGTTTGGCAATTACTTTCCATTTCCCCCCAAAAGATTTGCTAATTGAAAATGAGTGGGTTTAATTTTCTACAAGGGTAAGAGAATTGTTCTTGAAAAGAAGCCCAAATTTTCTATATAATATAAGAATACATTAGAAATGTATATATATTTTTACATTTTTCTTGCCAAATAGAATACGTGACTTTGTGAAAACTAAGATGATTTCCTGATTTGCTGAAAATTTTCATGGAAGGACCTGTTTAATTTTGTATAGATTTGTTATTCGATCTTTAATAGGATAAAACAACTTTTAATGAAAACTGATACTTGAATGGTTGGTTGGATGTGTATATTATTTAAAAGTTATTTGCTGATAACAACTAGTTCTGCTCTGTTTTCATTTTTCCAATCCCAGACAATATTGGTTAATATGCATATTTTTGCTGTAACTTGTAAACACAGGGCTATATTAGAGATGAACCATTTGATCCTCGTCGTTGGGTTGCTCCTGGGACACTATGTCCAAAACTTGTTCCCTGTTGTTGTGACTCAAAATGTTTTGAAGAATCTGTAAATGGTGTTTCTGAAATGGAAGATAAAGTTGCCAAAATTGGGAAAACTTGTGACAAAGGTCACAGATGGATGTGCTCAAAAACAATTGCAGATTCTGTAGAGGCACTGATTGGAGCATATCTAGTTGGTAAAGGTCTCACTGCTGCACTCGAGTTCATGAGCTGGATGAATATAGAAGTTGCATGTGAACCTGAGTTAGTCACTTCAGCATTTGACCGTGCATCTGTTCATCCTAATGTTTTAAGGAGCATAAATATACACGGACTTGAATCTCAATTGGGATATGTTTTCCACAACAAAGCATTACTAGTGGAGGCTATTACACATGCTTCACAACAAGATTTTGAAGGAGGATGCTGCTACCAGGTAATTCAAGTAATGAAACACATGTCATGTGAGATCTGGCATGGATTTAAGTTCATTTGTTGTAGCCTAATGCTCTTTACTTTAAGATTAACTTGTGCATCTGCATGACCTGGTTGATGATGGATTCAGATCTTCTGGAAACTTTTGTTATATAACATAAATATTTTCTTTTGATCAGTGGTAATGGTTGCAATCTCAATATTAATTCAGAGATGAAAGTTCATGCCACATGAAATATAGCATGGAGTCTGGACTACATATCTAAAACACGGATTTCATTCTTACTGTTAACCTTGTTAGCTGTTATGAATTATAGAATTATCTATACTTTTACTGTTAACCTTAGCAGAATTGTAGGGCATTTAGGTGTTTCATTGTCCAAATCGATGTTATTGAATCTTTAGAGAAGCAGATAAATTAATTGTTCTGGTCCTTACTAGGAGAACTACTGTAAAAGTAGGGTTATATTTATTTGTTAGCTATCTTTAATGCATTAAAGAACAGCCTATTTTTACAGTAAAGAAGTGTGTCAGAAATCCTGATGCAAGAGGAAATATGACTGGAGAACTTCAGAAATGAATGCATGATTGCTGAGATGAGGAACTTGGCAGACTTGAGAAATAATTACCTTTATAAATACCTCTAATATAGGTCCATTTTTCTCACCATGTCTTCACATCTTCTCATATTTATTGCAACCGATTTGAAATTAGCGACTTCGATATACCAGCTTTGAAGATCTTACCTTTGTAAAATATGTGTAGGTTTGGTAATCACTTGTATGATATAATTATACAGTTAAGAAATTCATATTTTTTCAGTGTTTCCAAGGAAAACTGATAATACAAATGATCAATTTGAGTTACTTATACTACAGAGGTACTGGCGTGGTAAAATAAGTGAATTTATAGAACATATCACTCAAATTTCCAGTTGTGTGGCAATGATATTCTTTTCGACTATAACTAGTAGGACATTTTAGTTACTGCCCAATATCATTTTAAATCAATCCTAATGGTGGTAGAGATTGTAGACTTTCAAATAAAATCCTAGTGCTGATAAAATTTAGTTGTCTTGAAGCCCCAAGGGTTAGCTTAATCTCTTGAACAATCAATCCAAGGCATGCTGCAATGGTGAGGTCACAGGTTACAAGTGCAAATCTGGTGAAGTTCCTCAGCGTTAGCAGTCACCCTCCATCCAAATATTCCAGTGAAGACGTGGGAATCCTGTGAGGTTTTTCTTGGAAAAGAATTGAATTACACCTTGCATATTCTTCAAAAACGTGTCCTTGTGGCTTCATACTTTTATCCCTTCCCATGTGACTAGCTAAAGGGCTACAATGAACTCATCCTAAATCTTGTATTTCAATACAGGAATATCTCTAATAAAATCTTGTCATTTTACTGCCACATACCATACCCTTTTGAGATTAGGAAGAATAGTATCTTGTTGCAAGGATTCTTCAAGTGACAAGCACATTTTATCCTTGTGTTTCCTTTATTTCTCATTTAAAATCACTTATTTGATAGATAGTGCATCACTGCATATGCCTATGGCATTTAGACAAGTGTCTGCAACTAACTTTTCTTTTCCGGAGCTACAAGTAATCTTTGGTTTATTCTCATAACAATTTGTGACCCATTTGTCAATTGGGTGTAGATCAAGTGGTTATGAGGAAAAAATGTTACCTTTCCCAACTAGGTTCAAATCCCACTTTGTGACATGTTGCTCTTGGTGAGCCGATTGTTGACGAGCTATATATTATCTATTTATGAGTTGTTGACTTGGCCTTTTCCCTTGAAGCATCTAGGGCTATGCTGCGAGGAAGCGCCCCCCCCCTTGCTTCGCTCCCAGAGGAAGCGATCAAGAATCGCTCTCGGAATCCTGATTCCTAATCGCTTCGTCTTGGGAGCGTTTTTTGGAATTGCGCTTCCCTAACGCTCCTTGGTTTTTTGGGAGTGATGAGGAAGCTTCACTCCCGAAGTGCTTCCCCATTGCTCCCTAAGCACTACCACGAGCAAAAAGAATGCTCCCTAATCGCTCCCTCAATGCTCCCAGGGATTGAGGCGACTTGTTTTCTTCTTTTTTTGGGTTTTGTAACCAAGACATGGTTTTACTTGGATTTTTGGGCATGGTTAGGGTGCATTTAGGGGATGTATTATATGGTAATGTTAAATTATTAAAGTAAAATGATAGAAAATGAAAGATAAGGAAAATGCATTACCATTAATTGTTTAGGATGTTTGAGAGTGGTTCCAACCTCATCGGACTTCATATGCAAAAAGTAGAATTTTAGATCCTATTCAAAATTTAGCAAACTTAATAGTTTTCAGGATTTCAGGATTGCAACATTTCCACTCGATTCTATCATGTATGAGGGTAAGGGATTGGAATTGAATCAAGCACATCAACCTCTCTATGCACTTTGATGTTGGTGGTGTTGATGCCTAATTGTTGAAGCTGATTGAACTCCTCTGTCATGACCTGGATAAAAATTTACCCTTCAATCAAGAAAAATCACTTGCTAAGCATTGGAAGGTTTTTATACCTAAATGTTCCACTCCATGCCCTAGCGTATGTCATTACTTCTTACACCAAAATATTATTCTCCATCTTGGTTGGCCCAACTAGCACCTGGTGGTGGAGTTAGAAGAAGACCACATATAGATCGAGAGGTGCAGAATGGCTATATGCTTGCATTAGACAAGTTGGTCCTTGATAGGAGGAGTGTGCTCAAGTACAAAGTGAATTTTTGAGCAAATACGTCGATGAACATGGAGTCTTTGGTAACCTGCATACAACCAAAGATCTAGATGGGTTGAGTCCTATCGAATGGTGAAACATGTATTGCTCCTCTACCACCTATCTACATAAATTGGTGGTGAGGGTGCTTTCATATATTGTTAACATTTCTTGTGTAGAGAGGTGTTGGAGCACCTACGACTTCATCCACAATGTGAACAATGAAGAGAAACAGTTTGAATGTAGATCGGATAGAGGAGTGTGCTCAAGTACTAATTGAATTGAGCAAATACATCGGTGAACATGGAGTCTTTGGTAACCTACATGCGACCAAAGATGGAGATAGGTTGAGTCCTATCGAAATGTTGGAACATTTATTGCTCCTTTACCACATATCGACATAAATTGGCGGTGAGGGTGCTTTCATAGGTTGTTAACACTTCTTCTACAGATAGGTGTTGGAGCACCTACAACTTCATCCAAAATGTGAATAGAAACAATTTGAATGTAGATTGAGCAGAAAGCGTGGTTTATGTGCACTAAGCGTGGTTTATGTGCACTACAAATTGACGTTGTAGTCCCATTATTGTGATGCGGCCAAGAATAATAGAACATATTTGACTTGGGACAACAATCCAGAGGAGGCTGATTTAGAGGATGGAGCCATAGCATTAGAGTGATTAGAGGTTGAACTTTTACAACTCTTTGGTAATGAATATGATGCTCCGTTTCATTTGATGGTTCACGTTATCTCTTAGAGTTTGTTGATTGCAAATATTATATGTTTAAACTTGAAGGTTGATGTTGTTAATGATTGATCATTTGATGACGACGTTATAACTTTTAGCTCCAAGATGATTGATGTTATATGTGTACTAAATGATTATATCTATGCTTTCATGTTTTATATGGATAATTTGGCATTCTACATTTAAAAAAAAATATATGCATCAAAATATATTAAAATTTGTATTATATAAAAACACTCCCAAAACATAAGCTTTTCAAAATTTCACTTTTCTCTCCCGCTCCCCGTTCTTGCTCCCCGCTCCCAAAGCGTAGATCTAGGGTACTAGCCTTGGAATGAGGGGAATTGCTTGGGATGTTTCCCCAAGATATATTGCATAGAAAGAAAAAAGAATTTATGGCCCATTTGTATTGTTTATATTCTTGCTTCCCTTTTGTAGGAAGAGGGATAGATAAGATAAGATAAGATAATTTATTAATGTCTAACAAATGACCACACAAGTAGGTCAATGGGACTGTGTGGTACCTTGATGTCGATACTATTATCACATATACATTTTCAGCCAGGCTTCCATGATGCAACATGCAGACTTGTCTCTTTTTCTATTCTGGGCTACTTTTGCATGGAGTATCAGCATGGATCTTTACAGCTTCATTCCACTTCAGAGCCTTGTTCTTGATATTTTCCTTGCCAGGACTAAGATTCAGGAGTCCATTGAGATGATTTTGGTGATGATCTAGTTCATTAGAGCAGAGCAGAGCAGCATATCAGGAGTTGGTACACACAGTTATAGAGGGGCTTATCAATTGGAGACATGTATACATGGTGAGATCAGGGATATTTCCTTGGTTTAGTTTTGCTTTGTGATGTATCTCAGACACCTGTGCTTGTCATGTTAGGATGATTATGGTGACCTATGCTTATATGTTTTATATTGCTCTAACCTATGTTATGATTGATCAGGGAATCCAATGTGAAGACTATTGCCCATGCCATGCTCAAACAAAATATAACCCTTAGTGCTAGGTTGGTTCCATAAGATCTGTGCCCGTCCATCTAGTTCATCCACTTTTGCTTTTACCCCATGACTAAGACTGATAGAGACTTGTGAGATTGAAGATCCTTTTCCCATTCTGACCACTATGTATGATAGACTCCATGTTGCTATGTGTCTCGAGCTATGAAGTATGTGTCTTAGCCAGTGTGGCTGGGTTCATAGGGTTGTCTCCTCAAGTCCTCAAAACAAGTGTTCCACCATAACAGTGTTGCTAAACACTAAAGCATTGGAACGCATAAAAGCTATCTAAAGGATGAAAAAGTATAAAATATTGAAGAAGGTAGTCAGTGGCCAAGAGGTTGAGCACTCATTCCTTGTATAGTGTAAGGCTCAATTTTCCTTCACAGGGGCTCCAAGGAGAGGCAAACCCGCTGGGGCTATGGATTGCTCGTCGATAACGGTTCCAGGCCTTGGTCATTTACTGGAAGCCCAAAAGGCTTTCCAGGGCACCTGCTCTTGTAGGCTGGCTACCATCTTATGAATTGTGAAAAGTATTGAAGAGGTCGATGGTCAAAGGATGAGCGCTCACTCTTTGTATAGTGTTTGGCTCAATGGTCCCCATATGGCCACAGGGTGAGACTAGTCTAGAAAGATTGGGTCTTTGTCAGTACTGGAGCTCAGAAGGCTTTCGGGGCACCTGCCTTTGAAGGTTGACCTATATTTGCAATAAAGTTGCAATGGAAAACTTGCTAGAGTTTGAGGGAAGCATACCCAAGTACTTCACCCATTTGTGAGGCACCTCCATCCCCTATTGCTATCTGTCATGCATGTCACCTTGGTAGAGTATATTGGTTATCAGTCAGATAGATTATTGAGTCAAAGTCAGTTAAAGCCATTTCCCCTTTGCCTTAACCTGGTTCTTCCATCATCACCCATCTATAGCACATTGATTACACTTTGTAAGTATGGCATGAGCAAGCAGATCTCCAGAAGACTCTAAGATTCTTCAGAAGCAAAGTTATATTTTATTGTTATTATTGTTGGTCACCATGATTATGAATAACTGACTCAAGTCGGGTTTTGATATAGATCATTGGAGCATGTCTTACCTTGGAATGTGGCAGGATCATACTAGTACAGTATCTCACTTTGATTTTGGGTACCTTGACTTGGTCAACTTAGTTGACCAAGTCAATCACGGTTCCCAAGGCAGTGACTCAAAATATAACATGGTCCATATTTGTTGGAAACATTCCCAAGACCAATACTGTAGTTTCAGTTTTTAGAGTTTCGCCTCGGTTCTCCCGAAAAGTGATTATTATCACTTATTTATTGGCCAAATGATCTTATTTTATTCCAGATGGCAGTATGTTTGGTTCCCCTATAGAGCAGAGCAGTGTTCTAGGGGGTATGAGTAGTCACTTATACCAATCTTTTGTCTCCAGATCATCCAGAGCAGTTAGTTTTCCCTAGTTTGCATCCTGGAGTGAGTTATAATGGATTTATTAGTTTCTAGGGATTGTACCAACAAAAAATGATCTAGAATTTTTTTGAGAAAATCGATTTGGTTTCTTGGGTCAGGGAAATGGCTTGGAACTTTGACAGATGATGTTTCTCAGCATCCCAAACAGTCCTCCAGCAGTTTTCAGTCTGTAGATGTTCGGATTATTTATATATGGCTCAGCTAGTGAGGAAAGCCCCCCAAGGGGCCCTCTTTAATATGCTATTGATGTATTTCATTGTTATATCTTATGTTATGAAGTTGTAAAGGGGACTAGGGTGAATTAAGCCCCTAGTGACCCCCTCTTATGATGTATCATGTCATATCTTATGTTATGTTCTGACATTTCACATTAGAGGGGCCCTCTCTAATTGGCTATTGATGTATTTCATTGTTATATCTTATGTTATGAAGTTGTAAAGGGGACTAGGGTGAATTAAGCCCCTAGTGACCCCCTCTTATGATGTATCACGTCATATCTTATGTTATGTTCTGACATTTCACATTAGAGGGGCATCCTTGAGCAAAGTGTGCCCCTTCTTTGACTTAATCACTTGATCCATGTATTGATTGATATATTTTGATCTCCACCTTTGATGATGTTATAATCTCAACCGATGGATGATAAACTGAGTTAGGGTTTATGGCTCTCTCAAACTATTTAAGAGAGGTGACCCCCCCATTGTAATTCATGAGCTCTGGCATCGAAATTTTAATCAAGAGATTTTTGTCTAGGATTACTTTTCTGTGTATCTTGTGGATGTTTTGATGATTTGATGACTGGCATTGCTATTCTTCGATACTGAGCTTCATTCGGGATAGATCTTGCATTTTTCTTTACCCATTTTATCTGCAGGAAAAGGAGGCGCACTAGGAGAGAGAGGGCGTTTTTGTGGGGAAACTCACCTTTGTCTCGGCTCCGGGGTGTTTGGTTCAGGGAGTATCTTCTTCTTAACAATTTTTTATTCCCTTTTCATTTCTGTATTTTGCAGATCTCATTTGTTTTTTTGCTCGGTTGATTTTCTCTGATCTGGCACATTGAAGGGGGCGCTAGGGTGACTGACTGTGGCATAACAACAACAAGATCTTACTTGGGAAGGTTCATTTTGCCGGGAGATTGACATTCTTCATCATTTCTCAATCCATCTACAAGTTCCACGTATGTCTCGCAGGTAATTTTCTCTTCTTTTATTTTCTGTACATGCATTGCTCATCATTCTATTACATTGAAACCCTCGTTTCGTAGATCCATAGGTTCTAGCTTGTGACGAGCTATAAAATTAAAAACCCACTATTGATTTAACATAAAACCCCTATATTTAAAGTTTCGACTAAATCAGATTCCATTTGCCATTCAAAGCACTGGCCGACTACTAGGGGAAAATGCTCCCTTTGGGGAAAGTGGTCATTTTCACAAACCACAAACTGGGTATTGTTGGTTTCATTTCCATTCGCCTAATCTTGCACTTAACAACCAATCCGAGTGTCCAATTTTACTTAATTTCACCATTTTGCCCTAGATCCCATTTTTCCTGCATAAACCCTAGGAAAAAATTGGGGCTTTTCACCTGGATGCCCCAAATTTCTCGGTTTTTGTTTTAAACATTAATTAACCATCTAACTAAGAGATTCAACCAAGTTTCCCTCGCCAATCTGTTCAATATCCTTAATATTAGGGTTTCTTGGTCATAGGGAGGCCCCCTGGGCTTAGTGTTTCATTGGGTCCAAAGTGCCGGGATCCTTGACTGGTGTGACATTCGAGTTCTTTCGGAAGTCCTGGATATCATAGGTCACGACTTTAGTTGCATTTCCTTTGTTGTCCTGAATAGGATCATCTCACAGGGCATCTACAAGATTCGTGATAACAGATACAAAGTTGGAGCGCTAAAAGGGCTCCTATAAAAAGAAATAATCTATTCTAAAAACCAAAAGGGTTAACTCCAAATATAGAGAGTTGATCTAGAAGAGAGATTTATTGAGAGAGTCTGTTGTCGACTTACACACACCTGGGGCGAAACGCAACAGAAATCTTCAAGTTGCTCGGTGTGTCCTTGGGGGCAAGTATAAACTTTAAATTGAGGTGTTGTCACCTAATCTTGACTCCTCCATTTAGGAAAAACTCCTAACGAAGCCAAGGGGGTGGTCCCTACGAAAGAGTTTCTAAGGCTCTTTGTTTTTATTAAGTTTGTTAAGGATGAGAGTAAGTTTTTTTTAGGAGTTTTCGAAATAAATTACTGCATCAAGATCTTTGCAAAGATGAGAAAGTACTTCAACAACATATAAAGATAACATTAACATATAAGGATTAAGCAACAATGATGAATTGATATTAAGCAAACCAAGATACACTTGCAAGAATGAAAAGAAACTTAAAGCAAACAAAATGATTGATCAGTCTAATTCCATGCAAGAAACGCAAATCTATTCTAGTGCAGTGCAAGTATAAAGCAAATAAACATAGAAGGACATATACAGAATTCCCACAAATAAGGGAAGGAGGGTGTGGAGTCGTAATCCTGCTTGCCTTTTATTATTATTATTTACAATACTTAAAAGAAGTACCACTTGGTCCTTATAAACGTGGATCCAAGGGTTTACAATGCTGGAAATTGATAATTTGAAGACGAGGTTCCTGGGGCCTCGGATGGCTTAATTTTAATGAAATTTTGTTAGAGTGCCTCTTAACTCTTTCGTTAACCCTGCAAAACCAGCAAGCAAACAAAGTTATATAATGGTGGTATAAACAAATGAAAGATGAAATTTTTTAGTTTTCGGTACTTAGAAAAATATTGGAAATTTTGCTAAGTGTAAGTACCAACTCACTAGCCTAGATCTAGTAAAATATTAAAGCTTTCAAAGCACTTTTAGATCTAGCTACTTCAACTTGCTAAGGTCAAGTAGATTTAAAGAAATAAGCTCTCAAAAACTAGATCTACTTAATTAGCGCTTTTGGAACAATATAACCAGAGGAGAGAAAAATTAAAGTTTGAGTAGATGGGAATAAAACTTCAACCTCTTGCTTGATCTTTTGTGAAGACTTTAGAGACCCTGCAAACAATGGAATTAGCTTTTAAAAGGTGCCGAAGAGAAGAGAAGAGACAATGTAGTTCAAATCCTTCTTCGAATCTATGATCTGCACAATTATAAGAAATCCTTTGCACAAAAATTGAATTAGATCTAGTGTGTTTGAAGAAAAGAAATTAAAAGAGCATCAATACAAGTGAGTATAGTTGTCTACTCTCATATCTCTCAATAGAAAAGCACAAGCAAACAAATTAACAATTGTAAATGCTTAGTCTATGTGTTATAGAAAAACCCTCTAAGCTAGATCTATCAACAACTTTGGAAAATGAAATCAAAGCAATACAATATCACCTCATAAAAATAACATTCATCTAATGGCACAAGGTGGACCTTCAAAGTCTTCAACTTTCATTAATCAAATAAACACAGTATTACAACCAGTGTTACACGGGGACTCGCCCCCCAGGGTCGGGGGCGTGCTCCCCTCGCTCCTTGCGCCCCGGGGGCTCGGGGGCTCCTGGGGAAACGTTTCCTAACGTCCCCAAAATTAGGAAACTCTCAGAAAATCACAAGGGGGCGCGTCCCCTTGTTTTACAGCGCGCTCCGATGAAGGGGGGCTCCCACACGCCCCCTCCAGAAACCTAGGGGCTCCTAGACGCCCCCCACGATTTTCCCAATTTCAGTTTAAAAAAACAAAATTTTAATTTTAATTGTTGTTTAGTCTCTATTTTAGGCTTAGTCCTTAGTAATTTACTATTTCACTATTTTAGCATGCAATATCATTGATTCAAGTTTTCAATTACAATGACTGAAATTAGAAA
>LPNX010082971.1:673-18639 GCA_001517045.1 Pseudotsuga menziesii
TTTCTTCAAGTAATAGCAAAATCCTAGCCTTCCACGGCACAAAATTCCCTGTCCCATCCATCCTATCCTCCAATCGAAGTCCCGTAGCCATCTCAACAACAACTCAGCAAAGTGCTGTTCATTGACAGAAGTAAAATAACAAAAATTTCTGAATGCTGCAAATTTCTGTGTGTCTGCAAAAATCACTGTTTCTGCCCCCTTTGCTCTGATACCATGTTGAAAAACTGAGTTTTACTGCTTGCTGGTTTAAATGAACAATTTGTGTTTTTCACTTCAGCCGGTTTTGCATAGGCTTGAAGCTACTTAAAATTTTGCCGAACAATTTTAAACACACAGTAAAAAATTACTAACAGGCTGAAAACAAATGCATGCACACCATAAATTTAACTCAGAGATTTTTGGCTAATCAGCCCTGGAAAAACCCCCACGGGGAAAACCAGTCAGAGAGAGAGAGAGAGATTTATTTCTTCAGCAAAATATATGACAGAAAATACAGTGGGAATATTACTTATCTCCCCAACATATTTTTATCTCAAAAATCTGATCACTGTGCACAGCAAAACACCAGCCGTACACTTAAATTTCTGTGCATGAAATTTGCAGACCGTACAGCATTAAAACCCAGCCGTACCTCCTCGAAAACAGTGCAGAATAAATGCAGCCGTACCTCGATTTCTGTGCAGCAGTTAAAGACTGACTGTACCTCGTTTTTTGTGCAGCATTTATGAAGGCCATACTCTACAGGCCGTACCACGATTTCCTGAGCATTAAATGCAGACTGTACGGTGCATTAAATGCAGACCGTACTCTTCCTCGATTCCTGTGCAATAGTACCAGCAATAAATGAAGGTAGAAGCTCCTCGATTTCTGTGCATTAAAATGGTCTCTCTTCTTGGAAAAATCGTGCCCCTGCTCAGCTCTTTCTCTTTCTCTCCAGCGCTCTTCTTCTCTCCTCAAAAAAATGAAAAGTAAAAAGACCTTTTGCCTCCCTCATGCTTTTTGTTTACCCTAAGTGAGTTTCTTAATCCAATGGTGGAGAAAGAATCAATCCAATGGATGAGATTGATTGAGAGTGAAAATCCATTTTATTTATTTCTCATAAATAAAATCACTCACCCACTTAAATTTATCAAAAAGTGACTTTATTGTCATAAAGTCTCATTAAGTGACATTTAATGTGAGGGTCACCTTTTTCCCTCTTAAAGTGACTTTAGGCAAAAATTAAAGTCACCTAGGGAACATCTGCCTAGGTACAAAAATCAACAAATTTATCCTAGGTATTCAGCATTAATCTCTCGGCTCTTTAACAAAACATTTATAATTTAAAAATTTTAATAGTTGTGACAACTAGCTGGGACAATCTGCTGTAACAACCAGTTGCAACAACCGGCTGTGACAACCAAACCAGCTGCAACACACAAGAAACTTTGTGCGTTGTGAGAAAATTGTTTCATTGTGCACTTTTATGGATTTTAAAATCAAATAGTTTCGAAACATTGTCAACAAAACATGTTTTTTAAATTTTTTTTTATGATTCATGAAAAATCACTTCAACAACAAAATTGACGATCTTCGAACTTGAAAAATGTTAGTACTAAACCTGCAATTCAAACTTGTGAGATTATTGTAAAATGTAGGAATTAGTACGAATGTGAGCAAATTGAATTTCAAAAATAAAGTGCGTTTTTACCTATGGCTTTTTTGTGCTGTCAAAGTGACTTGAAGAAAACAAATTATCGTGAAGCTTAAAATTCATGCGTTTGTATTGTTTTTGCGAATGTAAGAAAGTCCATTTGCATTTTTTTTTAAACGAAACAAAAACAACTAAAATAAAGCTTTGTATGATTCGCAAAACAAAAATAAAGATGTCAAATGAAACTGTCAGCACGGACCTGATTGTATTTATGATTATCAATTTCTCCACTTCAAAGATATTACTATGATCATAATTTAAACAACATCAACAAATTGAAATGAAAACATCAATGTATGTATATGAATTTTTAGCAAAAGCATGTTTGGGTCTTAGATGGAAGCTCAATGTGCGTTCTTAATAGATTTCTTTCCTCAGAGTTTATAAGAATTAAAAATAATACAAATTATGCAAATCTGCAAAAAGAGGATAAAAAGAATTTAACCAATCAAGCTGATTCAAGCAAATTTCTTAAGCGTTGTACTCTCAAACCTCACAAGCAAAGAAGCACACTGTTTTTTAGATGAAGGAAATAATTCGAATGAGATCCATGATATTAATCGCTGGCATCGGCAGACCCCGTCCTTGATAGCGAGCATTTTACTTTGGTATAAAAGAAATATCGCCGAGATCGAGATCCTTTTCCTGTTCTAATAATATCCCTCCGCATTTAGCTAATGCCATAACAGTATGCATGTTGCGGTTCTTTGTGGGAAGCTCGGCCTCGAATACTTCCTGGAAAGCCTGGGAAAATAGACACAAAATGAAAGAATTGATGAGAAGTTACAGATCTCTAGCACTTAACGTGGCCTTCTTCTCCGCTTGGAAATAACTCAGCGGTAGCTTTCCTCCTCTCTTATGATAGAATCTTGATCTCGGGTATCATCCTTCACCCTCATGCTAGACGAACCGTGCTACGAGCCCATTACGTACCACATGCCATGCCGGTAGGCATCCTCAGCGTTCGCGGAATCTATCTATTTGCTCGTAATACTGTCCTCCTTCATTCATGAGGGCACCATGCCATTGGAAAATATATGGAAAATATAGTACGGTAAATGAGAAGCTTCTACACTGTCGAGCAAGACCGGAGCAAGCCAACTAGCGGATCGAAACAACAAATGCTGCTGTGAAAAGTGCAAGAAGTTGTCCATCGCTTAAGTTCTTAATGTTCCAAGCATTCAACTTAAGAGATTTGAGGACATATATGGTGGAAAAAATGATCGCAACATTAATTTTAAGGAGCGCTTAGAATTTTCTGGCCATGTGTGCAGAGACAATCAGGATGTGAGTGTTTCCACCCTGCTTTTAGAGCCAAAATATTTCTAGATCAAACTTCTAACCGAAGAATGCAAAATTGATTGATGCATGGAACTTGAGGTGTGGCAAAGGACCTTAGGTGAAGCTGCAACACAATAGGGTCTTCCGACCAGCAAAGGTCTCCTGTTTCTCTTGCCTTCACCAGGTTCCTTAGCGTCATCATCTCCTCTTCTTCCTCAGTGCGAATCCAAGCATTAAGCGTGTAAAGGAGCCTTGATTTCTAAATGATGCCTAGGAGAGCGATAAAAAGGTAGGCCAGCAAGAAGCAAAGAAGTTCATCAAATTTAAGTCAAAGGGAGAGAGTTGGTCAAGCACATCATAGGAAGCCATATGGAATGTTCTTCATTAATTTGCATGATGGCCCAGAGTTAATAATTTTTTCTTGAGAACGAGAAACTCTTGTAAGGTGGAAGTGTCCTAAGTTGGATCCACGAGGGAGAAATCCACATGCACCAAACAAATTTACTGCGAAGGGAACCAGCTATCTGGTGCGATTCCTCAATCATACTTCCTCACTAGGCGGCGTAGGAAATGAGTAGGTCTGTCAGGACTAGTAGCACCCCTCGAGTAAGCACAGGTAGAATTCGATAGAGGTCGAGGAGTTTGGGATCATTGCCTAAAGTGCAATCCTACCTGATATCTTTTATCAGCACAGAAACCTGTTAGATATGAACTCAAGTGGCATTCGAAATCATCACTGATATTTCACTTAAAAATTTCCAACAATAGATAGATCGAGATTTAGTAATAGATCATTATCCTTTTGAACAATATTTTAAGGAAAGGAATGGAATTCGTGTAAAATAATGGCTTAGACGACCCCTCTTTTCCGTTTTGTTGTAACCATCTCTCAAGATAGATATATCATGGTTATTTTGCAGTGAGGTGGATTCATTAAACTATGGTAACAAATCTCCTACGACCAGCAAATTGGCCCGAGAAGATCCCGAATCCGTTATTTACGTCGTGGCAAACTTGCCATCGCATAGTTTTGGAGCAAATGATGGAATGTAGACGAATTGCCATCGAATTTCGGCTTGCAAAATGTTGGGACGATTTTGTTTCGAGGACAAAGTCGATTCGATGGTCATCAAAACTCATGCTTATTGTTGTGATTAGGGCCAAGGTTAAATCGACCGAGACAAAAGATTATTGCAGCTGTAAATGGGAGTGAAAATGAAAAAGGTTTTGCATAATTTTAACAATGTAATTCAATCAATCCCAATCACAATTTCAACTTTTATTATTATTATTTTCTTGGCTTGATCCAGACAATGCGCCTTTAAACATGCATATCTAAATTGTTATTATCATGTAATTTCATTGTTGCTGCAGGCTGTTCTCGAAGGATCTTTTTAAGGAATTGCAGGTGGATGGAGTGCGCAAATACATAAAATTCCAGAAATGGTTTGGCCGTGAATTTTTAGGAAGCTATAGGATGAAAGACGAAGGCAAAAAGAAAGCAGCGTTGCGACTCCAATCATGCAAAATTTTTAGGCCTGGCACTGTTTCAACTGGCTTTGTTTTAGCTTGGAGTTGCAACTATTATAATTTCAACGAGTGTTTTAGTTTAGAATGAATTTGCCACATGAATTTTGCAGGCTAGTTTTATTTTACAAATTGAAAAAGTTTTTAGCAAATGGAGATAAATGATTTGCAAAATAAAGATGAAATCGATTAGGTATGTTGCAAACATTAATTATTCATTCCTAAAAGATTTAGAAAACATCCTAGTTTCTGATCCTCATGATCTTACTAAGCCCGGAGGAGAGCATCCTTATTCTAAGTGAAAGCAAAAACTCAAAATAAAATTCTACCTACTCTATGCTAATTGGGATTTAGAAGATAGTTACGTGTAGTTAAATATCCAATGTAGCCATTCACGTAACAACAATAAAAATATGTTCAATGTTATTTTTGCAAATAAAAGATGAGGATAAACAAGAATGTGTGAAAAGTAGTCGCTGTGACTGTGAATTAACTAGAAAAAAAGAAAAACTAAATTGTTCTAACCTTGTACTCGCTTGAAACCATCCTTCCATAGGGCTTTCGTAGGCTTAGTTTTCACTCCTCAGATCATGCTGCAACTCATTGTTGTCTTCCTCGACCTCTTGCTTGTATGATTTTCCATCATCAGACGTGCAGGATTCTTCGCATGTTGATTTCTTGTTCATTCCCCAAGGAGTAATTAAGCTCTCAGCTGCTCTCAAGATCTCCTCTTAGTGAGAAGAGGATATCCCTACTTTTGAAAGGATTTGAGTGAGCTGTTCCAAGCTTAAACTCATTGGTTAATCATTTTGAAAAAGGGATTCTTACAACACCCAATATAAATGAAAAATTTAAATAGACACTCTTGCTGAAACAAATTAAAAAAAACACTATGTACAAAAGACAATTACTCTTCATGGTTGCGAAAAAAAAACACACTTGCTAAAATTGAAATTCACACTTGCAGAATTGAAACACTCTTTGCAGAAATTGAATTTCACTCATTGCAGAAATTGAAAGTCACACTCTAGTGTACACTTGCAGAAAATTAATCAAACTAAATTTCAATCCATCGTGCTTCCATGACAATGGCGCCAAAATGTTGGGTGAAATTAATGTCGTTTAATTTTGTTGTAGTATTTTCCCAACCATTTAGTTTGTCAATCCGAGGTTCATAGGCTTACGAAGCACATGCAAAGTATATGCAGGACTGAAGCGAAATTAAGTTAATCTAACCCCCCTTTGCTAGTTGCTAATTTCTAATCTAATCCCCCCTTAAGCTGAAACACACAACTGTTAATCTAATGCTGGAAGCTGAAACACACGACTGAAAGTAAATTGCATAAAAGAAAGACAATATATGAAGAGAAACAAGACAACATATGTGAGCTCACATTAACAATAAATAAATCTTAATTTACATCACAAGAATCAATGACAAATCATGAAAGCATCAAAACTAAGATTATGAATAAAAGCTACAAATTCTCTTCTCCATATTACAAAGTCAAGACTAACTTCTACAATCTACTATTTGAGACTAATCTTCCCCTTATCTATTCTTCTACGATTCATCCAAATGAAGAGAGAGCACTCTCTTTTATACATGAATTTCATTGAGAAAAAGATAACCATCTCATAATGACAGATCCATTATTCTCTCAATCACTCTCAACTAATTTCCTATTATTACAAGATATGATCTTTTCAAATCCTCCACATGTCTCTCACAAATTCTCCACATGTCTCTCATAAATCCTAGATAGGATATGCCAACCAAATCTCCATGATCTTCTCCTTGGAATATTCTTTGAATAACTATCTCCTTGAAATGGTGGAGGAGATATTCGAGAAATATTTTCTTTGAATTAATCCTTCACATATTCCTACACATTACAAAACTCATCCATATTTGAAATATTAATGAAAAAAACATGTTAATTTTTAATATTTAATCATAAATTCACTTATAATACTAAAATGAATAAAGTGGAAATAATAAGGTGAAACCCAAATATATGTATGGAAATGGTATGATGAAAGGTTAATGGGACAATGAAATGCGAGGAATAGCGAAAGGTAAAGTGGATGGAAATATGACATTTCCGAGTCTCAACAGTTTGTGGGACAAGGACTCTCTCTTCATGCAATAATTTGATTCCTAATTTTTATACAAGTGTACATACCATATCCCCTTAGGATTTGAATATATGACTTCCAAACTCTTTTAGGCTGTGAAACTCACTCTTCTAACCTATAGCTCAATAACATTTAAGATAACTCATGCTAGCTAACCCTCTCCTATTTCCAATAATCATTATAACTCACTCTCTCTAACCATATCTCACCCTCAATCTCAATCCCTTTGTTCAATAACCATAGCTCACCCACCCTACATGATCAATAATAATCATAACTCACTTTTAATAACCACATCTCACTCAAAATTCATGCTCTACAATAACCATAGCTCACCTTTGATAAGCCTCACCTATGCTCAAAAATCACCATAACTCACCACATAGGGTTTATTGTCATGTATTTTGGGAGGTAAATAAATATGATGAAACTCATATTAATAGGAAAATAACATGATCAACTATACAAAATACATATGTCCCATGATTTAATTACGTATATGGATTTGACACAACCAATCACCATAACTCACCACATAGGGTTTATTGTCATGTATTTTGGGAGGTAAATAAATATGATGAAACTCATATTAATAGGAAAATAACATGATCAACTATAAAAAATACACATGTCCCATGATATAATTACGTATATGGATTTGACACAACCAAAAAATATATAAATTGAAACTCTGTAGGCACAAGTTCTGGTGCTTATATGGAGTTCAATTGTAATCATTCCAACCAACGAAAAGGGATGTGAAGTAGATTAACTATAAAATATTATAAAAGAGACATTGTCTCTTAGTCATTATAATATTGGATTATACAAAACTATTGTGTCCATCCACCAAACAAGGAGCTAACTATAATGAGAAACAACATAGTTGGCTTGCAACATGCCACCCAAAGCAAAGTTCTCTTTCATTCCACCTTCCAAAAGAGACCCAACATGAAGATCACTGATCTTCCATAACGCCATTAAAATTAACAACAAGATTACATTTTGTTAATGAACATTGGTATTAGTTGCATAAAACAAAGTTTTCACCCCCTCCATTTCGTGAGCCACATTACATTGAAGTTGTAAAAAAAAGGGATAGACGATTCTTGTCAAACAATTGCTTCATACTATTAAAGTGTTAAAGTATTGAGTACACTAAAACTACCAAAGTGAAGCTTATAAGGCACCCGACATGGCATTAACATTAATATGAATAGCATCCAAAGGATACCAACTTTCTTAAATTTGGAGCAAGTCAAATTGCATCCACTACAATTATTGAAGAACAATTTATAAAGGAGTTACATGAAACGAGCATGCCCTCAACGAAGGGGAAGGAGATGCCAAAGAGAGAACAACATGGATATTTTGTAAAAG
Organism: Pseudotsuga menziesii; assembly: GCA_001517045.1. Taxonomy (NCBI): domain Eukaryota; kingdom Viridiplantae; phylum Streptophyta; class Pinopsida; order Pinales; family Pinaceae; genus Pseudotsuga; species Pseudotsuga menziesii. The sequence goes on from LPNX010082971.1 coordinate 8,694, forward strand.
GAAAGTAGAGTGTACCTTTATGGATAGTGGATCCACGTACTCGATGAGAGTATGGAGTTCGTTAAAACACTATGAAGATAACTTCATGGGAAAACTCAAGTGGTTGAGAGTCGTGAATGGCAAGCAATATTTCTTGAGGTCAAGCCTCCATGTTTGATTCCTCTGCATATGTGGATCTCACTCAATGTCCTTGTCGGGTCAAAGTACAAAGTCTATGTGTCAATATTTACACTGGGTATCGTCTACAAAATAATGGTAAGTGCCGATGGGATTTCTTAAGGATGCATTCGCAAAGAAAAAAAATAAACACTATGAATATACTTGTCTAAAAATAGCAGTTGGACATCAAATATAATAAATAGGGTTAAATACATCTTATCATGTCATCAAAAGGGCGAAATTGATAAGTGATGGGTGCTTTAAAATTCCAACAAACTACCACTTACTAACTTTTATCCATTGAATATGTAGGTTGATCACATCATTAATTGGTGTATGGCTAGGTTGAGACCTTAAAACTTAGATTTATAATATTTAATTGGTGACAAAAAGTCTGCTCTACCATGAGAATTAAATAGATGGTCAAATGAAAATGAAAAGAAAATAGAGCATGGAGGTCAATCTAGTTGAAACAAATAGTGTTTTTGAGGAGAAGGAATGTATGGATTCCCACACACTAGTGACATCTAAAGTAGTGGCAATGGTAATTATGTTTACCCACTTTCTTTGCTCTTGGTCACATTAATAATCTATAGTACTACTTGGAGTAGAGAGATGCATTGAAATCAAATCAAAGGAATGAAAATGGTCATTTCTAGCATGTTGCAATGTGTAACATATTGTCATGCCACAAATCACAACTATAAAATAGAATAAATTTTGTGCATATTCCATAAGAGAACTCGAAGAACTATAGTTATGTAGTTTCCAAATTAGATGTCTATCCTTTCTCACAATATAACCACGAGCTCTCAATGGAATAGTTGTTGTGAAATTTCAAACCATTATAGAGATCTAGGCATGCTATATAGGCTTGAGAATGCAAAACTTGAGCGAAGATTTTAAAGCATTACAAAGAACTATTGCATGCCTTATTTTTGTTTGCAATTATGTAGATTTGGCTAAATTGCTCTATATTTTGAATGATTTTAACTTAATTTTAGTTTATTTCATATATGATAGAAGAAATTTAGACATTTGACCAGATACAACAATGTTTTCACTTATTTTTGTTGAAAACGCTAGTTTAGAGGCAAGAGACACATGGCAGATGATGAAAGAAACCCTGTAACCACATGTAAGTCAAAACATTGTTGGGGACATCACCATCTCTAGCTCTTTGACAATCCTAACCCTCTTTAATTTTAATATAAAACCCTTCATCTCATCCCCGAGATTCTCATATATTTATAATATCTCCAATGCCAAGATGAAACCCTTCATCTCATTCGTTGATACTAAATAGTATAATATACTTGTAATGTTTTGCTATCAATTATATGTTATGACATGGAATGGTGACATTGTTTTTTCAGGAAACGAACTGGTGAAACACCAATACACTATATCCTATATTATATACTATTTCCATATGTGACATAAACATAAATGATTCACATGTATAAATGTATATGAATTTTTAAATAAAAAATATAAACATTGAACTAATTTTTAATGAATTTTAACCTACAACTAATTTCATGTTTAAATGCATATGCATATAAATCATGTTCTTCTAGAGCGTTTCTATACTTTTTAGATATTCATTTAGTATTATTTTCTAAGTTTTTTCCCCATTTCCCTAATGTTATTTTTTTTAACAAGATCGATTCCTTTTGTTTTGATATTAAGAAAGGAGGTTGTGTCCTAGTCGATCAACTTGTGTATACATCAATTTGTTTCTAGATATGAAAATTCTACAAAGATATTTACAAAAATCAGAATTATGGTTTCACACCAGCTGTAAGCTTCTATCCTTCTATTATGACTGTTTTCTTTACTTAGTCAATTTTACAGAACTACCCATTAAGGAAAATACATTTGAAATGCATTGCAAAACTGATCAAAAAATAAAAATGAGACTTTACAAGCATTTTGCCATCTTCCCTTCAGCTGTAGGACTAACTGAATCATTTTGTATTTCATTGCTTGTTCTATCCACCTCATTATCATTTCCTATTAGCTTCTGATCTCCACCAAATAAACTATCCGAATCTTCAAAGTTTAAAGTCTTTAGATCTTCTCCAATTTTCTAGAAAGTTTGTTATCTCATGAGTTTTCACCTTTCTCTGCAATGCCCTGATTTGCCTCTCTTGAACAAAATATTTCCTTTTAAGATGTTCATTTTTGACCTCAAGCATGATAATTTTAGTGGTTATCTTATTCACCTACTTACTCAATAACTTAAATTGATGTTGCAAGATTGAGGAGTTTTTGGCCAAAATAGCCTCTAATTTTTTGTTCTTGACCTCGATTTTATGTAGAAAATCAGTCACTACTTCTTGCCCCTCTCCATGCAGACTACCAGAGTCCCTAACAATCAAATCCCTTTTCTCACATGAGTTTTTCATAATGCAATGGTTCAACCTATATCTTCCTTCAACTGCTCGATATCTAATAAATGGCAATCTATAGAAGAAAGGTTTGAGAACTACAAAAATTTCAAAGTCTATGTGATGGTTTTCCTGATATTTAGGCCTACTAAGTCCACCCTTCCACATATGTATATATTCTAAAAAGAAAATATTTTTCATTTATGAGTGCTTAACTTTAGATGAAGAAGAGCATTGTTGATATTGTCAAGATATCCACAAATGTTCTTAGGTGAGATTCCTTTGTTTGTCACCTTTTTGAACTTTATCTTCGTCGCTTGAGACCTTCTCTCTAGTGAGATATATAGTATTGCTACTTATTGTAATTATTCTCTAGAGCCGAGTGATGATCCTCAACTCTAAGACACCAATTTTCAATGCAACTAGGACTGAATATAAGTCGAGTATTAATGCCTATGAGAATGAGCAAATTGATGTCCCTCCTCAATTTCCCCTTCGACTCCATGTGCCAAAGTGTCTCAAACAATCCAAGACTTTGTCCTCTACCATGTTTCAACTTGAAAAAACTCCATCTGTGTTGTTAAAGCTAATCTTTAGAGTTGGTCTCCCACTACTTGTGTTTCATCATTCCATTATGCATTGAAGGTTATATCAATCAGACCAACCATCAATTCCCTTATAATTTCACTCACATGATATCTCTCCAGACTTATCAAGCTCTGATGAATCAATCCATCAACAATCTCAACCTTAAATGCTATTTGCTAGAAGATGTTAGCTTTCCAAGTGTTGGCGCGATGCCACCAATTTTCATCAACCACAAGCTTCATACGACGAAGGCCCTTTTCACCTTAGTCCATTTTGTACCAAGTATAAACCAAAGCAAGTTTGTGAACGTCGATGCTAAGGGACGGTGGAGTAACAAATATCCCCCCTATTTAACTCTATTATTCCTTGCTCAAGCTGACAAGCACTATTGTCTTAGAGATCCGCTTGCTTATTTAATGCAAAGAGAACATGAAAGACTTTAACCTGTTCAAATTTAGTTACCAATAGTTGTATTTTCCATATACTTATGTAGAGAACTGCTTCCTTCATGTTCAATTTTAAAGCCAAACGACGAATTATAATCATTGAGTCTCTGACAATTGTTAGATGCCTTAGGTTCCTTCTTTGAGCTAGTTTCAAGCCTTGCTAAAGCGTCATTTCCTCAGCTTGATTATTTGAACACTCCCCCAATCCCAAGGAAAATATATATTATTATTTTTCCTCTAGATTAAAAAAGCACCCCCAGAACCTGCCAACCTTGGATTGTTCTTAGAGGCCCTATAAAAAAACAATTTATGTTGATTTTGATCTATAATCCAGTCTTTCAACTTAGTAGGTTTGATTCTCAACAACCATTTGGATTATTCTTTGAGCTTTGGTTTAGACATTTGTATTCTTTATACAGGATGATCTAATAAAATTCATAACCACAGTTTTTTCTTTGTTGTCAAATCTGTTATTCGTTGGGTAACTTTTTCTTTGGATTTGATAGTTTCCAACATCATAACCCATTCCCGTGTTTCCACTACTATTATTTTTTAATATAAAAGCATTTTTTTCTAACCATATTTTCTAGATAATGAAGCGGGGGAGGGATTTTGAACTTACTTCATAAATGGACTATTGGTGAATTTCCTCAGATATTTTGTATGCCACGTTACAAAATATTCCCTCTTGTTTTTGGGATAACTGTGTTAATGTTAAAGTCCTCCAAATGTTCTATGCCATACTTTTATAGAAAACTATTAAACCAAAAATAAATGTCTTGTGTTTTCTTCTTCATGTCTACATAGTTAATATTGAGAGGGTCCTTATAGTCTTGTTCTTTGCATATTATCAAAAGTTAATATTATTTCATGACACAAAACTCAACTAAACATATTATTTTTGGCAGGGCTTCACTTTTCCAAATTATAGTCCAAATTGAATTTATGGAGAAATCACATATGGCATTGTTTTACATTTCATAACCTTCTTTAACAATATAACTGCAACATTTGGGTCCCCAAACTTGCATGTTCATGATTGTGAATTATGTAGGTGAAATTCCATTTAAGAGGGTAACCATACTCTTCCATTGTTGATATAAGTCCTCCAAGAGATTAATTATCTGCCAACCCTTCCATTTCCCATTTTCATCCCACTCTAAGATGTCTACCAAAGTATGTATATTATTCTCTTTCATCCAATTTTGTAATTGGTTCAAATATGAGAGTGTGCTTAACACAGGCCTTCCTGAAATGTGGTCTTCCCATATTCGAATAGTTTTCTGATTTCCAGACATCCATGAGGCATTTTTTTTACAATCTATGTAAAATCCTTGCACAAGTTCTAGATAGTTGGATGCCTCATTTCTAAATTGTTGGTCCATAAATTTTTTTCGAGGGAATTTAGTGTATTTCCTATTAAGAGATACCTTCCACCATGCTTCTTCACTGGTAGAGATGTTCCACGATATTTTTTCTCCCAACACTTTTTTTAGTAGAAAAATGTCTGATATTGTCAATCCTCCATTTCCAATAGGAGTCAACACTTGCTTCCTATTTACTAAATGATACTTTTTTGCATTTTCTTTGCCTCCTAGCTATAGAAATTCACACTAAATCCGATTTATCTGAATAGAGCCTCCAACTGGAGCCAAAAAAATAGAATTATGATATATGGCTAATGTCAAGAGGATTGATTTTATCAGGATTACTTTGCCAGCTGGGTTAATCCATTGGGTTTCCCATTCTGTCATTTTTTTATCACATTCCTCCAATTCGTAGCCTAAGGTAGGCCTAGAAATATTGTAATTCCTAAATAGTTTAATTAGTTACAATATTTTATACAAATAGTAAATTCCAAAATGGAATCTATGTTTTGAATCTTTAATGAAGAGGAGTTCCATCGGTTTACACAACATTTATGTTTGTTTACTTCACCACCTAAACCCACTAATTACCTATATAGGATGAGTTTAAATTGAATTTCTATCACCATTGAAGATCCTTCCAACAAGAGAGTTTCATTGACAAACTGAGAATGGTTTAGTTCCTTAAATTTCTTTTGCAATACTAATACCAGGAATATTCCCAATGTTCCTTTCATATTCCAATATCTAGCTTAAAGAGTATGCCATAAGGATATATAGAATGGGAGAGAGGGGACATCCCTATCTCAAACCTTGTTTTCCCTAAAAGAACTTAGTTGGACTTCCATTCTTTATTGGTGTTATAAATGGGTTGGTTATACATTCTTTAATCCATTCGATAAATGTGGCTAAGAATCCAAATTTGTTGAGAACATAAAACAATGAGTGCCTCTCTATCAAAGGAATTGGCCACATCCATTTTTATGACCTTCCCTATCTCTTTCCTTAATTTTCTATAATTGATTGCTTCTTGAACAATAATAATATTGTATAGGATATGCCTTTTAGGAATAAAATCCCCACTTGATTTTCTGAGATTATTACACAGAGTAAGGATTTTACTCTGGTAGCTAGTATGTTAGTGATTATTTTGTACAATGAATTACATAAAGAAATTGGTTTGAATATGGAAAAAGTTGTCAGACTTTTTTCTTTTGGGATATGATCCAAGAAGGATAATTTTATAGTTCTTCCTAATTTACCTTTCTTCAGAGACCATTTAATCATTTTACATAGGACTACTTTTATTAAGTCTTATAATTTTCGGTAAAAAACTATTGAAAATCCATCTGGACTCGATCCCTTTTCAGGCTCTAGATTCCATAATGCATTTATTACTTCTCTTTCTTCAACTTCTTTAACTAATACCTAATTTTCCATTTGAGAAACTGTATTGGGAATATTGGATAGCGTTTGAGTACATGCAACATGATTTGAATCCTCCCATTTTGACAATAATTTTTCAAAACGCTAAAATGCTTATGTCTTTTTGTCACCATACTCAGTGAGTTTGACTCCAATAATATATTGATTTCCTTAACATTGTTTATGGAATGTCTTTCTTTTTCCTATCTATGAAAGTAATAGGTGTTTCTATCTCCTTCTTGTAGCTACATGCTTCTGGACTTGAGTTTGCAATGTTCCTCCTCTTTTCTATGTATGGCTTAAATTTTTTGATTTATTTCTATTTCCTCTAACCTCTGTTGTAGACTCGGGCTCCCTATTTCCATTCTGTCTTATATTTTTGCCATTTTTTCTTGAATTTTCATTTTATTTCAACAAAGGGTTCAACATAACTAAATTTAGACCAATGATTGAGTGCCTTTTTAATTGCTTTTAATTTTGATTCCCATATGTAGCTTGGTGAACCTTCCTATTTCCTTTTTCCATGTTGTTGTGGTGTTCTCAATAGCCTTAGTATGATGGAGCCATAAAGGATTGAATTTAAAAAGGCAATGATCCATAATTTAAATTCTTTGATAAAAAAATAATTGGATTGTGGTTTGAAGTAGTTGAGGGCATGATAGTGGATGATATGTCCAAGACTTCTTCAATGTAATCATTGTTGATTATAAATATGTCTAACCGAGTTTCTATATAACATGCCCCAATCCTTTTGTTGGATCAAGTAAACTTTCAAATTTTCAGTTTTACATCTATTAGATCCCATTTAGATATCACATCCTCTAAATTCTCTCTTGAAACATCCATTATAGAGTTCCCACCCTTTCTTTGTCGAAGTTAGGAATGTATTGAAATCTCCCACAAAAATACAATTCCCTATCCCGACTACTTCTCTTTCATTGGAAATAGTTTGCCAACATTCTTGTTTTTCTTTATAATGCATAGGAACATATAAATTGAATATTTTAAAACAAGCACGGATTCTTATACTTACTAAATAAGAATACATCCAACATTGAGTTTGTTTGGATTCAATCAATTCAAACTCTGAGTTGTACCATAATGTGCTAATTCCTCCATAAGCGCCTCTTGAACTTATTGATATCTCTTTATTACTTTTCCACTACTTTTTCCCTATCTATTGCATTTCTCGATCCTACCGTTTAGTCTTATGGAGAAGAAGGATTAATGACTTTCCAATTTTTATCAAATGTCTCATATCTCCCTCTTTACTTCTGCTCCACATCCCTCTACTATTCTAGGAGACTAATTTCATTATTTAACTATTGGATTGGTGGATCCTGCCTTGTGATTACTTAGAGTCCCAGGGGTAATTGCTCCTTTAATACATAAGTTCTTTGAGCTAGTTATGATACCACAATCCAATGTTGATTGCAACCCCAACATATTTTTCTTATTTGCAATTTATTCACAAAGTTCTTTGGTTAGTTTTCTCCCTACTTTTGTGTGTGGATCATTATTGACCCTCATTCATTTCTTTTTCTTCCTTTAGTTGCAAATTTTCTTGCTTTATTTCTTGTTATAACCCATGTTGTTACTATATGTAGTTCTTGTACTGGTTCATATTCCTCAGGTTCCATAGGTTTCTTATCTTTATCAGTTCCAAGATTTACCAGATCTACTCCTAGAAGTAAGGATGAGACTCTAGGAGGGAAGAATGATCAAGGTTATTTTACTGATGAGGCCACACCATTAGTAAATATTATAAGAAATTCTTCTTGAAGCAACATATCAAATCAATTTGTTGTGAGTTGGAGTGGTGGTTTAGGTGCATTAGCTACCAAAGATGATGAAGGGATGTCAATAAGGTTGGAAGAGACTACCTTCCTACACTTTTTACGAGCTTTCTTCCATTGATCATCTAGTTTATGAGATGTAGAGACTGAATCTCTTTGTTTTTTGCAATCTTTTACAAAATGGCCATAACCATGGCATGCCATGCACTTAAATGTTAGTTGTTCACAGTCTAGCTTTTGATTTTGGTTCTGGTTATCCAAAACAATATTTATTTCTTAAGGGATTCCTTTTTCAAGGTCTACTTCCACGCATATTTGAGCACATTGAAACATTTATTTCTTTGGATTTGCCTTATCTATGAATTTCCCCAAAGTATTCCATATATATTTCAAGAATCATCTCCACAATAATGAAGAGGAAGATGAGGTAATCTTACTCCACTGGGACTGCTGAAGGGATGTCTGATTTTGGATCGAAGTCAAGAGTCCAACTATTTGGGAACATTCCTCTATTGTTGAAGAAATACAGACCACTGCGAAAAATTAAATTTATGTCTTCTTTCAATTCAACAGAAAAGCATAAAAATCTCTTCCACATAAATACTGTGTCATTATGCCTTTAATCAACACTATCCATTTTTTCTAAATCCAAATCTCTATGGATATAGGATATGGCTATATTCTAGTAAATTAGCCAATAAGACGTCTCTCTGACATCATTAGTGCCTTTTTCCTTACCATATTTGATAGTTTCTTGATAAATCTTGATGATTCACGTCTGGAACTAGCTTTGTTCAAGGATTGGATCAATGATCTAAAGGTGTTTTCATATGGTTTAGGTGGCAGTTGATCTTTTCCCGAGGCAGACGCCATCCTATCTTGGAATCTGAAAACCCTAGTTGTCTGCTAGTTTCTTGGAGCGTTTTTTCCTTTAGTGTGCGACAATCACCAACCCAGAATGTTAGTTATTATTAGTCATGCAACATTAAATAGAAATTATGCATGGTATATCCATTATTATTAGTTAGAGACATGATTATATTTTTTGTTGTAAAGTATGGATTAAGAGTTAGTTAAAAACATTTTTTTTCTTAATGTTTTTTTAATGCATTATAAGATAATATTTTGATTGGAATTCACAACAATATTATTTAAAAACAGTTGGTAATTTCATAAATTAAAAAACAAAACTCAAAAGTTTTTGAATTTTGTAAATGAAGGGAGTATGCCAAAATGACAATATCAAAAATAAATTCTTCATAATTTTTTTTTGATTTATTTAAGGATGTGACATTTTAAGTAACACTTTTTTTTTCTAGGAAGAAAGATCACAGTCCAATGATTTTATTTAGATAAAATTTGAACCATATTGTACATAGGCTATGGAAGACATGCATAAACCATCACCATTTACTGTTTCTTTGCCGTACTAGTATCCTCCTATATGCTTTGACAAAATTAGATTGATCACATATTCATATAAAAAAGGACCAAAATACATCATCTTCCAAGTATATATGCCTTTAAGGGTCCAAGATCCAATTCTTAATAGTGTCTTTGTCAATCTCCCATAGTTGAGCATTGTCTTCCTCCATCTACAATCCCTGCTTGGATGTACTATCCGTCGGTGTGTTTCATTCCCAGAAGATGTGTTAGATTGTGATGATATCAAAGAGTTTCATTAATACTCTAATATCATTAATGAGTGTCCTTAGGAAAAAAAATTAGGTTGAATCTTGCAGTTTATCTAGTCAATCACAAGTAGGGAATCC
>LPNX010082971.1:19130-31237 GCA_001517045.1 Pseudotsuga menziesii
TGGATAGCATATAGCTCTGCGATGTTGTTTGCGACAAGACCAAGACTAGCATCTAATTTGAACCATATGTTGTCTGTAAGATAGATCACACCTCCCGCACCTCCCATACTTGACCAGCTAGTTCCAACACCATCAAAGTAGGACCATGAAATAACCTTATCAATTTGTTCCTATTCAATAATCATGTGTAATTTCTTCTTAGGAGTATGTGGATAATGTTCCAACATGGAAATACTCTTGGCTTCATACACATGAGGATGTAGAAAGGTGTCCTGGAAGATATATTTATTTCAGGTGAACCATGCTCCCTAAATTAAAGTGCAGGAAGATCTTTGTAATCTGGAAAGATGGGTTATGCAACCATCTCTGAAAAATCATCATTTAGATCACCCCTTTCCCAAACAAATCATGTATGAGTAAAATTTGATACATGTATGTAAATTTCGATCAGATAAGGGCATCCAATAAACATGTGTGTTATGAAGTCTCCATCTAGGGAACATAGTGATCACCTTCCAGGTCCCGTCATATATATATATTCAATAGGTGATCCCATACCAACACCTTACCAGCCAAGGAAAGCCACATAAAAAGTTTAACCTTTAGTGGACAATTTAAGTCCTAGATTTGTCCCTTCCACCACTCAAGAGGGGGGTGGTATTCATCTTCTCATAGCATTAGGTAGCCATGTTTTGGTTTGTAGGTACCCCCACTTGGTTTATTTTTCCATAGGATGACATCCTCCTAGTCGTTAATGTGTATGATCTAAAATTTACAGGATCTTTTTAACCATTGAAATTGCATGTGAAATTTGAATGCTTAACTTCATAAAAAAATACTTTTTAAAAGATAATTTTAAATACTTAATGAAACCACATTAGCAAATAAACAAGTATGCAAACCATAAAATTGTAGACAACAGATGATAACGGAGTTCACCCCTCATGGGATACGTATCTGAGCCACTTCCAATGAGAAGGTCGATCTTATTAAATCCTCAAAAGGTTACATACATGAGTTACGAGAATAATTCTAAGTTCTGTCATTAAAACACATAAACAAAATACACCACTGCATTCCCCTCAAAATTCTGAGAAAAATGAGTATAAATTCGACCCCCATTTACCTGAGACCCCCTCTAGCATGCACTTCGAGAAAACCGTCAACTACGCTTGTACAAACTGTACCTTGCTATACTCTAAATATCGCCTCGGTAACTATGCTCTATGTGGTCGAAATCCCCTTGTCGTGGCTCAGTAACGATGGTTTTAAATAGCGTTTGGGAGCTCGAAGCTATGGGAAATGAACCCCTTTTTGGTCTTCCAAGATCCAAACAAACTTAAAAATATTATATGCCATTACTATACAAAGTAATAGGAAATATCCCATCGGTACCACGTCATGGTAGCAAGGCGGAGGTCCCGAGGTCAAACCCGTGAGCATCGCCTTTGTATTGGTATCAACATATATTTATGTGTTGTGGTGGTGATACGTTGGAATATATGGCATTTGGCTCTTAGTTCTACCATCTGTCGGTTCTATGGGGTCATTACATAATACACGAGATATGATATGGTTTAACATAACACATGGGGCCGAGGGCTAACTTTTTCAAAATAGCAAACGATTCAACTTTAAATAGATGTGAAGACCAATATGGTTAAGAACCAAATTCGGGGATCACAGCTAGGAAGACAGTGCAAAGACGCTAGTGGAGGTAGAGGTCATGGGTTCAATACCCATGACTGTCTTAATTGTTGGTAGACCGAATTTGTAACGTGTCCAATCGGATCGCCACATGGCGCTCTCCGATTGGTCCACTTGGATGCCACCTGTCCACTTCATCTACCAAGTAACCTTCTTGACCATGTGGAATCATATGGTGTTTTCATGTGTCACCTGCATGCTGACTATGTGTCCCACATGGCACCATGTGGCCCTTTTTTGCCACTTTTAACCAGTTTTTTCTGTAAATTAAGAACTCAATAACTTTCTCATCCAGAGGTCATTTATCTCGAAACGAGCGTCACCAAAAATATCTCGTTGAGATCTACACTATTGTAATCTTATGTTTTCATTTTAAATACTTATATTTTGACCAATCTTGGAGATCCTCTTGGATCAAACCTTCCCAGTGGGAAACTTTTGGGCCAACAAAAGCATGGAATAATTGAGAAAACAAGTGAGGATACAATTCCCTCTCTCTTTTGGTCTATAACCATCATGCATTGCCTATATGCATTACTTTCTTCCCCACACAAAGATAATCCACATCACCTCTTCGTGAAGATTTGTCCTTCTTATAAAGTATGACATCTTCCTGAAGTTCATTGAGGTACTCAAGAGAAAACTCATCAAAAAAAGGTACTTGAACCTGTACATCTTGGTCCATAATCATAGGAGACTCATAAAATTTTAAGTTTTCAGATTAAGAATAGAATACATTTGCATATAAGGAGGCAAATCTAACTAAAAAAATTTGTTACCAACTTGATCCAAAATTGTGAAATGGACATAACTGACTGGTTTCAACTTTCTACCTTCACCTTGGAGTCGGTCCTTGTTGATATGAAGGTAAACTTTATCACCAACTTGAAAGTGATGATCCACCCGATGCTTTTCATATCTTTCTTTATACTCAGGCTGACTTGATTCCAACTACTCCTGCATTTCTTGATGAATCAACTGGATTTGTTGAATAAACTTCAAATCTTTATTTGCATTAACTTGACCATATTCCACTGAATATTTCCCAAAAACAAAGTCTAAGGGAGACTTTGGAAAAAATCCCAAACATGTTTCAAATGGAGACTTCTGTGTTGAAGAGTGTATGGCTCTGTTGTAGGCATGCTGAACATAATGCAACTGCTTATCCTAAAGCTTAGGATGCTTGGCACAATACCCTCAAAGAATATGTACAATGGTCTAGACGACCACTTCTGTTTTTCCATAAGTTTCTGGATGTTTTTTCCATAAGATTGTGGATGGAATGTTGTTCTTTTCTTCAACTTTGTGTCCATACGTTCCCATAGAGATGACCAAAATTTCCCAAGAAAGAGGGAATCTTGATAAAACATAATAGAAGTAGTTAACCCAAAATGAACCCATACACGTTGGAAGAACAAATGAGCAATCAACTCAGCTGTGACCTGCTTTTTACAAGGCATTAAGATGCACATTTTTTTGAACCTATCCACAACAACATATAAGTAATCATGTCCCTTTCTAGACATTAGTAACCCTCGTATAAATTCCATTGACAGACTTTCCCATGGATGTGAAGGAACACAAAGTGGAGTGTACAAGCCTAAATTTATATTACTTGGCTTACTTGTTGCACACATAACACATCCATTTACATACTTTGACACAATATTATTCATCTGAGGCCAATAACAAAACTTTAATAGTTGTGCTACAGTTTTCCCAACATCAAAATGCCCTGAATTGAGAGAAGTATGAACTTCTCTTATCACATGCACTCTTTCACTTTGTGGAATACATATTTTTCCAAGATGATACAACAACTTAGCATGGATATGATAATCTAATTCTTCATTTTGAGAGCCATGCATTAGTGATTCATATACTTCTTTAAAGTCTTCATCCTTAGTATATTGTTCAACATAACTTGAATGTACCAAAGGACTTTGTTGAATGACAATAGAAGCATTTATTGGAGCTATAGATAATATATCTGCAACTTTGTTATGAATCCCTTTCTTGTACTTAATAACCAAATGAAATTGTTGTAGAAAACCCATGCACCCGAAATGCATTGATTATTGTAGCTTAGTTTGTGAATGAAGATATTGTAGTGGTAATGTTTCCACTTCTTTACAATTTACTTATTGTAGATGATCAATATGTATAATTGTTTCTTTACCCATTAGGTAATGTTTACACTTGTTTACACTTTGTACTAATGCATACAATTCTTTATCATAGGTAGGATAGTTAATTACTTATTTAGAGAAGGTTTTAGAGTGATAACATATTGGTTTTTTATGTTGCATTAAGACTGTCCCCATGGCATAGCCACTAGCATCAGTCTCTATCTCAAATGGCTGTTGTAGATATAGCAGTGCAAGTACTAGAGCTATGTTGATCTTTTCTTTCATTGTGTTGAAAGATTTTTGTTCTTTTCCTTCCCACTGAATTTTTTTTTTCACACTTGTCAAAGCATGTAATGGAGAAGCTATTAAATAGAAGTTCTCAATGAACTTCCTCCAGTATCGAGATGCTCCCTAGAGGCTTCTTACATTAGTTACATTATTTAGCTTGAGCTAATTCACAATGAACTCTACTTTAGAGGGATCAATGCTAAGTTCACCACCCCCTAAATGTAGCCCAAATACACTAAATATGTCTTCCCAAACTCACATTTGGACATCTATAAGTACAATTTTTCTCTTATAAGTACATCCAAAACTTGTTTCACATGCTTGACATGTTCTTCCAAAGTGTGACTAAAAATCAAAATATCATCTAAGTAGACTATGATGAACTCATCAATAAAGGGCCTAAAAAAATTGTTCAATACCCTCATAAATGTTGCAGATGCATTAGAAATCCCAAAGGGCATTACCATCCATTCATACAATCCTTGCTTAGTTTTGAAAGTAGTCTTCCAAATGTCATTGTCATGAATTCGAATTTGATGATAGCCGCTTCACAATTTTAACTTAGTGAAAAAAATTGCACTCTTGAGATGATCCAATAGATCATCAATTCATGGAAGAGCATACATGTTCTTAATTGTGATTGTATTTAGTTCCCTGTAATCCACACACATGTGCCATGTGCCATCCTTTTTTGGCACCAAAACAATCGATGAACCACATAGAGATGAACTTGGCCAAATGTCCCCTATTTCAAGTAATTATTGAACTTGTTTCTTTATCTCTACATTGCCAATTACTGAAGACTTGTACATGCCAATGTTAGGAATAGGTGCATCTTTCTATAAGTGAATCTCATGTTGGATTTCTCTTTTAGGAGGCAATCTATTTGGTTCTTGAAATAAGATATCATAATCAGATATAACTTTAGTCAAGTCATGTTTAAGTTTTGGATCACATCCCTTGAAAGATTCATTTTGACCAACATCCTTTGCTTTAACTATCATAAGAACACAATTCTTACTAGAATTTACTAGCCTCTTCATTTGACCTGTAGAAACCAAATAAAGATTAGTTTTCATGTGGTGTGCACAAACAATGTATTCAACACCATCTTTGGTGAGCTGATACATGTTACCTTCCTCGTAAAATATATCCTTCCTATCATAAAGATAAGGACCACCCAACACAATACCACAAATATCCAACGAGACCAGATCCAGATCAACTTCATCAACAAATCCAGAAGTAATAAAAAATCTAAGTCTACAGTGTTTTGCAACTTGAAGCTATGCATTATCACATACCCATCCAAGTGTATATGGCTTAGGGTGCAACTTAGTTTACAAATGTAGTTTTTAACCTATCTCTTCTGAAATGAGATTTGCTTGTGATCCACTATCAAACAAAGTATCAAGCTTTGTATGTTTAGAGATTACACTAATATGAAATAGCCCACTTCTCTTTCTTTCATCAACAACAGGTTCATGCTTTGAAATAGAAGTAGAAGGATTTTTACCATGAACAATTGTAGAAATAATCTTAGTTTCATCCCCAGAGTCAAATCCCAAATCATGTGGGATTGTTACAACGGTGGTCTTCTTATCTTCCTTATTTCGAAAATTCTTAAGATTGTGTTCTGGGTAAAGTTTCCAACTTAGATGCGCCATGACCCTTTTTCTGGAAATGTGTGCATGTAGGTTTTTCTCCTCCTTTCTTCACCGTAGTTGTATGATTACCTTTCCCTTTACCTTTGAATTTGTTTCCATTTGGGTTGAAAGGTTTCTTGGAAAAAATTTCATCTACATTCTTCCCCTTAGACTCCATATGAGTTTCTTGAACGTATGCCTCATAAAGGTTAGTCATATTAAACATAAGTATCATATGACATAAATAACTATGTAATCCTCCTATATACTTGATAAGTGTTTCTTGAGTGTAGAGAGGTATAGCAAGTACCAAAGCTCTTTCTCTCAATCCTTATGTTACTCCTACACACTTTGTCCTTTACCTTGCCTCAATTTCTGCTAGTCCATCACGACTTTCTGCATATATCCCAACGGATAAAATTTCTTCTTTAATACTACAGTAAACTCATACCAAGAGGAAATAATTTGACCATTTATGGCAATATCCTCTTACATTATGCTCTCCCACCATATGAGAGTGGTTTGTCTGAGTTGGAGAGAATCCTACTGAAATTTTATGCTATCTTGAGTGAATTTTTGAATCCTACAATAAAGTTATGTTTGATAGATCCAGTTATCTAGTTTCTCAACATTCAGTTCTCCATTGTAAATAGGTAATTCAAACTTAATTTCTAGCTTTAATTGAGGCATATTAAAATCAACCTTTTGCTTTCCAATTGAAAAATGAAAAGAACCATCAGGAAAATATGGTGAGGATGATGGGGTTTTAGGAGGGTCCTTACCGTCTCCTTCTCCTTAACCTTTGATATTAGATGGACCACCTTGTTCTCCCTTATTTCATTCTTGATAAAGCTCTTCCACCATTGTTTGTATCCTCATAAAATCCTTAAGAAATTTTCCTTCAAATGGGATTGAAGAAGTCCCATCTTCTCCTTTTGGTGAAGCCATTTTACCTCTTCTTGAACAATTTGTGGATCCAATTCCTTAAGTTCTCCTTCACTACGTTGAAGCCTTGATCTTGTTAACATTCACAAACTTACAATGAAATGGTAAGCTACTCTTATACCAAACTTGATCTGAAATTTACAGGATCTTTTTAACCTTTGAAATTGCACGTGAAAATTGAATGCTTAACTTCATAAAAAAATACTTTTTAAAAGAGAATTTTAAATGATTAATCAAACCACATAAGCAAATAAACAAGTATGCAAACCATAAAATTGTAGATAGCAGATGATAGTGGAGTTCAAGCCTCCTGGCCTACGTTTCCAAGCCACTTCCAATGAGAAGGTTGATCTTATTAAGTATTCAAAACATTACATACATGAGTTCTAAGAATAGTTCTAAGTTCTATTAGTCAAAGACAGAAATAGAATACACCACTGCGTTCCTCTCGAAATTCTCAGAAAAAATGAGTATAAAACCCACCCCCTTTTCCTAAGACCTCCTTTGGCATGCACTTAGAGAAAACCATGAGTTACGCCTGTACAGATCATACAGACGGTACCTTTCTATAATTTGGATCCCTCCTTGGGAACTGTGCTCTGTGTGGTTGAAATCCCCCCATCATGGCTTATAAATGATGGTTTTAAATAGTGTTTGGGAGCCCGAAGCTATGGGCAATGTGCCCCTTTTTGGGCTTCCAAGATCCAAACAAACTTAAAAATATTATATGTTGATCCTATGCAAAGGAATGGGAAATAACCCACTGGTATAATGTTGTGGTATTAGGGTGGAGGTCCCGGGGCCAAACCCATGGGCCTCACCTTCCCCTTTTGTATTGGTATCAATGTATATTAATGTGTTGTGGTGACAATACGTTGGAATATATGGCATTTGGCTCTTGGTTATACCGTCCACCAGTTCCACGAGGTCATTACATAATACATGGGATATGATATGGTTTAGAATAACACATGGGGTCGAGGGCTAAGCCCTCGACCTTCCCCTTTTGAAAAATAAAAAAATATTCAATTTTAATAGATGTGGAGATCAATATGGTTAAGAACCAAATGCAGGGATCATGGCTAGACAGATGGTGCGGAGACGTTGGTGGAGGTAGAGGTCATGGGTTCAATCCACACGACTGCTATAATTTTTGGTAGACCGACTTTTTAATGTGTCCAATCAGATTTCCACATGGTGCTCTTCGATTGGTCCACTTGGATGCCACATGTTAATGCACCTGCCATGTAGATGCCACCTGTCAACCAACTATTGGTCCATGCCATCTGCTAAGTTACCTTATCGGCCATGTGGCACTCTATGGTTCTACCACATGGCACCTTCATGTTGACTGTGTATGCCATGTGGCACATGCATGTTTTCTAATTATGCCACGTGGCACCATGCAACCCCTTTTTTGCCACTTTTAACCAGTTTTTCTATAAATTCAAAACTCAATAACTTTTTCATCCAGAGGCCGTTTCTTGCGAAACAAACATCACCAGAAATCTCTTTCCGAGATATACAATTTTGAAAGCTTACCTTTTCATTTCTAAGAATTTTATTTTGACCAATATTGGAGATTCTACTGGATCAATGTATGTGGCACTCATAAAGAGATTTGATGCGTCTATCTCAAATTACATTATCCTCGTCCATAAATCCCAAGTTTTCAGATGTTAACTAGGATTGATGAAATGGATTGGAATCTTGGTGCTATCTGGTAAAGAAATATGATTCCAAATTCAATGAGATGATTAACCATATGGTCCAGCAGATTGTAGTCTATCTTAGATCCCATCCAAGATTCAAATCCCAGTCTAAAAATATTCCCATTACCAATATGCTAGGAGATCCAGTCTCCAATAATATCAAAATCAATTAAAATAGCTTTCCAAATGATGGATACGTCTACATTATATATCAAGTGATTTGAGCCAATCTAGAACAGTCATAGAGTGGATATATTTTTGGTGAATCACCGTAACCCATAATCCATTGTAGGTCAATAATATCCAAATTCCCGTGGTGTCCAAATTGTTAGATTTTTATCATTCAAGCTAGCATTATCTTAGGATCTTATCCGAGAGAATAACATGCACAGCAATAAAACACAAGAGACAATGAACACAAAGATTTTCCTTGGGGAAACCATAAAGGAGAAAACCCCACAACTTCCTCAGAGATAGAATGAGCACCAATGGCAGCAGTAAAACTCGAAAACATAAAGATGATCTCCACAACTTCTCTCTCTCTCTCTTACTTGAGAGAACTACTTCTCTCTCACTCATGCGCCCCAGTGCGTGAGTGTGTGTGTGATAAATAGAGAGGCTCACTCTCTATTTATATTCTTTTGCACTTAATGTCCACTTTAACATGTTGGCCCCACTTAACAATTACTTACTAGAGTCGACATCTCTAGGAGAGTCTAATAACCCTAGTGCCCCACAACTATGGGGAATTTTCCCTTTGATCAACAAGGAGGGTTAACCTTGACTTAGATGGTGGGGACTATTTCCCTGAATTACAATAACTCACCCAGGGCCAACTTCTCTAGGATAGTCTAATAACCCTAGGGCCCCACAACTACGGGGACTTTAACCCTTGATCAATAAGGAGGGTTACCCACAATGACTTTACATGACTTGTTTACATTACAGATACTTCCCGAAATAAACATTGGGGTACAATACATAAAATATACAAGTGAATACATTCTAAAGTTACAAATACATCAACACTCCCTCTTAACTAGGAAGGTATTCTCTCAACATAATTTATCAGCACAAGTCTTCTTCTCTGTATCATCTGGATCATCATCAAGTCATCTTTGTCTTTAAGTCATCTTCATCTTCAAGTCATCTTCATTGCCAAGTCATCTTCATTAAGTCTGTATCATCATTGGATTTGGATCATCACTGCTGGATCATCATCAAGTCTGGATCATCACTTGATTTGGATCATCATCAAGTCTGGATCATCACTTGATTTGGATCATCACTGCTAGATCATCATCAAGTCTGGATCATCACTTGATCTGGATCATCACCGCTAGATCATCATCAAGTCTGGATCATCACTTGATCTAGATCATCATCAAAGATGGATAATCATTGAATCATCATCATCATTACTGCTTCTGCTATCTCAATCAAATGGTGTTATCTCTTAATTATTCTTGTCACATGAAGTTCTACAGAGCTAGCCCTTTTTCATGCTAGTTGTAGGCCTAGCCTCCATGTAGGTCTTCTTCAGTGCTTATATCTGACCCTAAGTCAGAATGGCCCACCCAACACTTACATCTGACCTCATCTTTTCAGAAAGGCATGCCTAGCACTCACATCTGACCTCATCTTGTCAGAAAGGCCCAACACTCACATCTGACCATGTGTAAACACATTGCACCAGAATGGCTCATCACTTATATCTGACCATGTACAAACACACCGCATTGGAATGGCTCTACACTTACATCTGACCATGTGAGAACACACCACATCGAAATGGCTCTGCACTTACATCCAACCATGTGTGAACACACCGCATCGGAAGGGCTTTGCACTTACATCTGACCATGTGCGAACACATCGCATCGGAAGGGCTCTGCACTTAAATCCGACCATGTGCGAACACACCGCATCGGAAGGGCTCTGCACTTACATCCGACCATGTGAGAACACACCAAATCGAAATGGCTCTTCACTTACATCTGACCATGTGTAAACACATCGTGTGAGAATGGCTCTCAGTCCAAGACTGAGGATTCCTGGTAACTGACCAGGTGCCTCCATTCTTTGAGAGAATGGCATCTCAACACCAAGATGAGTATTCCTGGTAACTGACCAGGTTCCTCCATTCCAAGAATGGAATTCAACACTTATATCTGATCATGTAGGAACCGATCCTAAAGTCACATCAGAATGGCTCAGCACTCACATCTGACATGGAAGGAACCAATCTTCTCACCATGATAGAATGGCTAAGCCCTTACATCTGACCATGGAAGGAACCAATCCTCTCACCATGTCCGAATGGCTCACGGACTCATCACTTCCCCTTGGAGGGAACCTCGATCTGGAGAACACCAAGCTTCTCCCTGAAGTACTCAAACTTCACTTTGGCCATTTCTAGCATAGAATCACATCAGGGCTGATTACATTCAAGGATAACCTACGAGATTTGCCAGGATCGATTACATCTGAGGAAAACCTACAGGTCTATTTACATCTGAGCAACCTATGAGCTTCGCCAGGATTTATGCTCATACAACCTGTCTCATCGACTATGCTAGAACTCCCTCTTTTGAGAGATCTTGATCTGGATCACATACTGGAGCTTCACTGCTCCTCTCTACATCATACAAAAATGCAAGTCAGATCAAGCAGATCAAATAGTAATTTTCAAAAGAAACATACTACCTCCCAAATAGAAAGTGGCAACATCTTTTGCCTCAGTTTTACTCAGCGCCATGCAGGAATCCACCCTGCCAAACCAAGAGATCACACTTGATCCCATACTAAAGTATCACCTTGAAGTGCTCTTCCTGTCAATGGCACTACCTACCCAATACTAATCCTCATAACCCTCTAGGTTAATCTTCTAATTTGCCTCATACTTGAGCCCATAATCAACTGTACCCTTCAGGTACCTCACTGCATGCTTTACAACCATCAGGTGAACATGTCTCAATGTGTTCACAACAAAGCAAATATCTGGTCTTGTATTTGTTAGGTACATCAAGGAATAAATCATCTGACGATACATCATGGCATCAACCAAATATGATGAAGCATCACTCAATAGCTTCAGGTTCGATGCCATAGGTGTGGTCATGGCCTTGCAGTCCATCACCCACTACTACATTTCGATCCAAAATCCGACGGAAAACTCCGACGACGCGTGGATTTCTCTTTTTAAACTTACCAAAAATCACAAGGATACATTTTTTTTTGTAAATGTGGCCACAAGCGTTGGTTAAGTGATGTCTATTCTCATAACCGTCGCTTAACCGATGGCGCGTTAGTAAGCGTCGCTTAAGCGACGGTTCGACCGTCGCATATCCGACGCTTATGTTATGGGTTTTTTGTTTATTTTTTACTCCATTAACATCGATTTGATTTTAATGTCTTGTTCCAATCTTAATATCTTGTCCCAGTAGTGTTTGTTCAGTGTTATTTTGATATCTTGTCTCAATTTAGATAGTTTTTAATGAATAGAACTCCATATCACTATATTTCTTATATATATATAGATTGATTGATTGATTAAAAGTCATGAACATTCTCCATATGCATATGCAACAATTATATTGTTTTACTCATATACATAAATGTATATGTTTTTGGAATTGTTAAGTCTAGGGTTGACAAGCTTAAGTGTTTTCATGTTAGTT
>LPNX010082971.1:31921-101103 GCA_001517045.1 Pseudotsuga menziesii
ATTGGGTATATTTTGTTCCACATTGGGTAATGTCCACTTTAAGCAATTTGCAGTCTTTGTCATGTTGATAATGTGGAAATTCGGTTTGGTATGTTGCTAGGTTATTTCGCACTGTACTGTTATTTTTCACAACCAGTATGTATACGTATCTAAACGGGGTAGATTGATGAGAGGCCTGGGTATACGTATGTAATTACTACATTTTGGCCTCTTTGCTATTGGATTCTGATTCTCAACTTTTGGGGTTCAAGATACAGTTCAGTTATCAGCAGCCACTACTGGGTTTCAATTTTAGCAATTCTTGATTTCTATTGTGTGATGGTTCTATATCCCAGATCTGATATTCCTGAGATGATGTGAGTGACCCGTTTTGAGTGTAGAAAAGAAAGGGGAGGAGAATGGTGAGGGGCAAAACCCTGATGAAAAGAATCGAGAACACTATGAGCAGGCAGGTTATGTTTTCTAAGTGCA
The DNA here is from genome assembly GCA_001517045.1 of Pseudotsuga menziesii. Lineage (NCBI taxonomy): Eukaryota > Viridiplantae > Streptophyta > Pinopsida > Pinales > Pinaceae > Pseudotsuga > Pseudotsuga menziesii. The sequence continues at coordinate 32,393 of LPNX010082971.1, forward strand.
GGAACGGGCTGCTCAAGAAAGCTTACGAGCTCTCGGTGCTCTGCGATGCCGAGGTGGGACTTATGATTTTCTCTCCAAGAGGAAAGCTCTGTGAGTTCGCCAATCCCAGGTGTGGTTAATGTGTATTTCCCATAACTGTTAGACTACTATCTTGTATAAATGTTTGCGATTATTTGTCTTCCCTTTTGGGTTAGTGGTGTATTTTCCCTAGCTGCTACAGAAAGTTTGATTGCTCTCTGTATTTTTTCATAAGTCTTTACTTGCATAAAGAAATAAAAGCGTTTTAGACACATGTGTCCCGGTATATACTCTTGAAATGCCCAGGCCCCGGCCCCGGCCGTTGTTTAGGAGTCTAGGGTCTTTGGTTTATTCTTCTATTAAAAAACAAAGTGGGTTTTATGTTTAATTTGTCACGTTCAATTAGGTTTGCAGAGAATGCTGGTAAATATGGTATGCCATCTGATCGGGAGTTAGACGGGCACGGGTTCTCTGAAATCAAAAATTTGGGGATTGTTTGATATCTTTTTAAAAAGAAATTCCCAATTGAAGGTTCCGAATTGTATCATGACAGATATGGGCCCTCTGAGATGTTCAAGGTTTCTAAAGATCTTGATCATGTTTATGCTTACTATTACCCCAGTTCTTGCATATGGGCGCCAGATGATTTTGCTTTTAGAAGAAGAGGAAGTGAAAGAAGTTGCCCAGGGAGAATCAGGGGAAGAAGATGAGAACTCATTGGAATCAAGGGTTATAAACGAGGACTCAGATGAATGGGACGAGTTCGGGCATATGGAGGACAGTTCAGTGGATGAGCTTGATCCCGGATCATGGAGAAATATTTTGGACGAAACTCTGAGCCGGGAGAATATTTCATCAAATGAGGAGGGGTTGTATGTATCTGGTGTTAATAAAATGATGTTTGCGGTCAGCGAAGGTGAACCGGAACTCATGAAGGAATCCATATCAGATCTCCATCTTGCTGCAAATGGTGGTTATGCGCATGCCCAATCCACACTGGGGTTTTTGTTTGAGATCGGAAGTGGGGTTGAGCAGAGCGATGCAAAGGATTTTTTGTATAATCATTTTGCTGCAGAAGGTGGAAAATTTCAGTGTAAGATGGCACTAGCCTATACCTATTATCGCCAACAGGTAAACTGTAAAACTCATTTTCTTCGTCCAATTTCAATATTAGTCCCTTAGGCTTTGTTGAATGGAACATTGATATGGCTGTAAAAATCTTAAAGAATTGTTTCCCCGTGGAAAATGGGCGAAGATCCCCGGATGTTTCAAACAACAACCTCTCGTAATGTACTTATTTAATTTGTCAAGCATGGGCAGAATGAAAAATGTTTTCACTCACATTTGATGGGAACATCCCAAACATGATTCTCATATGGCCTTTCTTTTTTCCATAGATGTATGAGAAATTCGTTAAGATTTATGCAGAACTTGCATCTGTTGCGGTCGCTAGATTTTTTAGTTTCAAAGAACCACCTTTGGTTGAGCCAGTTCAGATCAATGATGGAGCTGAAGAGAACAAAGAAGCATTGAGGAAGTCACGTGGTGAGGAAGATGATGATTTCCAAATTATTGAATATCAGGCCCAGAAAGGGAGTGCAATGTCAATGTATAGACTTGGTATATTTTATTACTTTGGTTTGAGAGGGGTTCACCGTGACCATAGGAAAGCATTGTCATGGTTTCTTAAAGCGGTTGAAAAGGGAGACACAAATTCGATGGAATTTCTTGGAGAAATTTATGCACGAGGTTCTGGAGTTGAAAGAAATTTTACGAAGGCACTAGAGTGGACCTTGTTGCAGAGAGAGGACCTTGGGGATCCTTGTTAAGATGGGAATTAGTGTCTTACTTGAAAGGCCAAACTGCCAGAGCTCTGCTATTGTACTCAAGAGTTGCTGAACTTGGATATGAGGTTGCACAGAGTAATGTTGCATGGATACTTGACAAGTTTGGGGAATATGATATATGCATAGGAAAGTCAGGTTTCTGCAGTGATGTTGAACGACATCAATGCGCACACACCCTTTGGAGGCATGCATCAGAGCAGGGTAATGAGCATGCAACACTTTTAATTGGGGACACCTATTATTATGGCAGGGTGAGTTTCTCTTTTCTCAAGGGACCTCAATATGAATGCCAAAGCAGTTTGTATAGGTCTTGAGAGTTGCTCTTGACTTTCTGTTCTTTCCTTGCAGGGCACTGACAGAGATTTTGAGCGTGCTGCGGAGGCTTACATGCATGCTCATTCCTAGTCAAATGCTCAGTCTATGTTCAATCTTGGATACATGCATGAACATGGAGAGGGCCTTCCTTTTGATTTGCACTTGGAAAAACGATATTATGATCAAGCTCTAGAGACCGACCGGGCTGCAGAGTTGCCTGTGATGCTTGCACTTATGAGTGTATGGATTAGAAAGAACTATGGTGGTAGTTGTCTGGTAAGCTTTATTATTGCTTTTTGTTGGTCTACTTCATACTCATCAATTAGCTCACATAAATTTGATGATACGTTTGAGTGCTGGATATTGGTCATAGGTTATTTGTTTGGGAAACAATGTTGTCCAGCTAATGATGTGAAACAATTTTTACATGGATGGTATTTTTATGTGAACGTTGAATCTAAATAGGTTGTGTGAACTCTGCAGGTGACACTAATTGATTCTCTCCTTGACATGCTTCCCAAATTAGGAAAATGGTAAAAGAAGACCCTTATTGATGATGGCAATGTGACTTTAGTTACACTGTTTGCCTGCCTTTTGACAGTCTTGTATCTTCGTGATAGATAAAGGCGAATGGCTGCTCAAGTAGTTCATCTGCCTCAAGTAGATAATAATTGATAATCATGACTCTCAGGTCAGTCTGGTCTAATTCAGTGTTCTGTTATATTTGAACACTTTGCTTTGAATCATTGGTGGGCATATTGTTTTTTCTTGTACATGGGGTGGAATGGCTTTGCTGTAGCTGATGAGGTATATGTTGTAGAGTCATTGGGGTCATATGACTGTCACATAGTTTGAGATCATATAGGAGGGCCATGTGAAGTAATTGCTAAGCAAACGCTTAGTTTTTTGGATGGAAGATGTTTCCCCTTTTTTTTTGGATAAAATGCTTCCTTATATAAACGTTGAGATTTTTTTAAATTTAACATTTGCGAGCTGCTTTTCGACTTGGATAAAATAAGAAAATTGACTTTGGGGTTCCTCTTCAAACGAAGGCGAGAAATCGTCATTAAAAGTAGCACAACTTGAGTGCAGGGATCTAATCACATAATAGAATGAAATAAATTTTTAGGCTATTCAGCTTCTTAGCATGTTTCTTGAATCATTTGGCTAATATTGTTTTTTTCAACAATTTAAATTTGAAGAAAATATTGGTTTGGGATGATTATGATATTACTAGTTGAAAATGCTTTGAAGTTGTGTCAGCTTTAGGTTTGGCTAGACCAATGCCTCATAAGAGTTATTATGTTAAAGCACATGTACAAAAGGCACATGCAATACATAGAGACACAGATGCCCAAAAAGAGAATGTTTTATCATTGATAGATATGGATAGTACTAGGTACAACCAAAACAACGGTCACAATTAGTGGCGAAATGAAGATGATTGGTAATTTAATAATTAGTGTCATCTCAGCTTTGATAATTCTATGTTGGCTTCACTAAAATATGAGTTTCTTCGCTTTTAATAGAAGTTGAGGCAAAGGTAACTATACAGGTTACTTTAATATATTTATTAAATTAAAAGAGATTTCAGTAAAGGTTTGATGATTATTTATGGGTACTATTAGAAATATACCATTCAAAATAGAATTAATCACCTGAAGTTACTTGAAAAGTGCATATTTTTGAGATTTGTCAAAATTAAACCATGGTAATTCAAAGCTTTATTCTCATAAGAATGTGAGAATGAAGCACCAAACCAGTGCTTTGTCTTTCCATCCACTAAATCTCATGTTGTTGTAGCTCCGATATAGGGTTTTGTTCTTTCATATTCATAGGGTTTATAGCAATTTATATCAATGCTTTGTGACATATTTGGCATTGTTTCATTTGGCCGTAATTAGCTTTATAGTTGATTTATTGGTCTCAAAACAACAATAGTGAGGTACATAATTTATATTTAATATGAGCTTTGGACGATAATTGGCGTTGTAATTTTGTTCTTATAAATTTGAAAGCTCTCCAAGGAAGCTTAGGATTATAGATATTTCAGCTTTTCAAAAGTAGGTTTTGGGATTTTAGTTTTGCAAGAGCATTTTAGTGTCTGCTTATTGAATCGTATGCCCTTTTCCTGGAATCAACCATCAGAGATTGAAATGATAAAACTTGAGGTTGGCTTAATTTCGGAGGCCTTCCATAGACTTTGTTTTGATGGGGTCTCAAAAAGAAAACCATGGAACACAGGAGCAGGTGGCAAGATTTGCATGCAGATGGAATGTTCTCTTTTTGTTATGGAAGAGATGGGTCAATAGTATAACAACAAATCTGAGATTACGGTGCTTCTTTGGGGCCTGAAGTTGGTAACACATAGAGTTTAGAATTTGATTGTATAAAAATATTTAAATCTAGTTATCAATCCATTGAAATAAATCTTTGTTATATCTCATATAGGTAGTAGGCATTTAAACCTTGTTGCTATTTTTTTTAAACAACGGGTAAGATTTCATTTATAAAAGGCTGATAGAAATAAACAGCTAAGGTTACATCAGTAAAAAAAAATGGCTTTAATAGTCATCTTATAGTAATCTGTCCAAAAAATTTTGACCAAAATCCAGAAACTATTAACATAGGACTATTAACTACTATTCTACTGTAGAGTTTGACATATTGGCTGAGTAATAACTGACAAAAAAAATACATAAAAAACTAAGTAAAGAAAGAGCTAAGTGGTACTGTGACCACTAACCATGGCATGATCTTCCTTGTTGTCATCTGGTTGTTCCTCTGAGCTGGATATGTTGAAAGGAACAGGAGATTGCTGCTGAACAAAAATATCTTCGTTGTCCCTGCTTCCAACAAGATCAGATAGCTTGGAGAATTGACCCACCAACAGAAACTTGTGATGATCCAGAGTTTCCTTGAAGGCTTCCAGCTGTGCTTCATAGGACTTGATATTGCCTTCCACTTCATGTTGGCGGTGGTCTAGACCCGACAAATAAGTTTCACTTACAAATCCTTCCACTTTGTCCAGTTGCAGATCCGAGTCATTAGCTGTTTTGTGTAACAGCTTCCAAAACCCCTTTCCATTAAGAGTTCATCCAACCGAGATTATTGATATCTTTGATGTCGGCTCTGGTATCTCAGATTTTGACAGACAACCCTTGTAGTTTGTCTGCTAAATCCATCCCAATCTTCATTGCAGAGAGCAAAGAAGTGAACCTCAGAAATAAACTAGGACCCCTCAGAAATATTCAACATCATTTTTGTTGTCTGATGATGATTTGCCTTAATTGGATGCTCTGACCCCAAGTGCACCCTCTCCTGCAACAATTTGGGTAAATTGCATTATTGCATATGGTTGAGTTTTTCCCTAGTTCTCGAACCAATGTTGCATTATTATCAAATGTAGGTGACACATGAACTGATGGTGATGCAATTCATGGACTATTTTATTAATTTTCTGGTTTATGTCATAACTGAAATTGTGTGCCTGGAGTTTTGAAAGCAGTTAAATGTGGCAAATATGACTGTGCAGAAACAAAAGCTTCCTCATGGGGTTCACCAGGATGCAGCAGTAGCACATATACACACATTCAGGAAACTGAGGTAATGATTTGGTTGGTGAATAAGATTTCAACCTTATCTAATATTTGACAGGCTTTTAACATAAGGCCCTTTTGAATTTTTGTTTACAAGAAGTTATTATATCATTCTGTATTATGATTCTTATTTGAGAATATTTTCAATATGGAGCCATGATTTTAGCATTCGGAATTGTGTGTTTTGGCTAGGCTCCATGTGGCACTTCAGATGCTGCAAAAGAAACAGAGTCTCCCCGTTGAAGTCTGGCCAATGCACATTGATCATTGGAAAAAACCACCCTTTTCCAATGTTTTGGCATGGTGAATTAAGAAGACAGGAAACAAAGCCATAAACCTAAATATGGTCCTTTTTTGTTAGTGATAATTCTCAAGATTCCTTGGCAGAGATTGTTGACATTTATCAAGGTACATACTACAAATCATGTCCTTCCAACATAGGAAACAAGGTACACATCCTTTTATTAAGTGTAAATCATGTTCACAACTCAAAAAATCTTCTGAACTGATTTAGCTCGTTTAGGAAGGGGAAAATTTTGGAGAATAGTCTGAGAATATTCTATTCTATGTTTTATGTTAAAAAGGAGGAAGCAAGTGGTTTATAGTGCTTTTCTTAATGAATTGGTGTACTTTATGAATGCGAATTTTGAGAGTTTTCTAGTGGTCAAATTGTGAAGAGTCCATATTACTATTTCTAGCTTCCTTTCTAGAAGCTTTAAAATATATAACTATTAAAGCAATACACCCAGGAAGAGTGGGAACAGAGAATAAATTTTACTTATTGCAAATAATATTTCCAGATAAATCTGCATCTATGGTCAAAAAGTTGCCCCAATACGAGCAATTGGTTGTATGTAGCATCATGTAAAAAAAGGATACCCCCAAGGAGCAGTTATAAGTTTGATGAAACAGTTGTGGGCCCTTAGCTAGGATTGATTTTGTTATGCTTTGCCCAGAAACATAAATAAATAATCTTACCTGGTGGTCTCATTGCAATTGATAGCTGTCATTATGGAACTTAGATGTTCATGCACATGGTATGTAGTTTTTTGGAGCTAATGATTTGAGCACGGATATCCTTCCTATAAGGTCATCATCCATCATATGTCCTAGCATACCATGCCTTGAGAGTTGCGGTGCTCGATGATAGTTTTATTAGCATGGGACAAAATGAACTTAACTGGGTTTTGTGTGGAGAACACCTTAAGCATTTACAACCTTTTTCTGAGAATTCCCAAAATTTAGAGTATTGTATTTTAGTGGAAATTTAGGTTGTTTTTCTATGTCTAATTGTGATTTGATAGGTGCGACTTGGGCAATATGAAAGTCTAGACTTGAGAAATCGGTGCATATTATTTTTTGATTAGAACATGTAGAAGTATTTATGGATTATATCTAATTAAGAGTTAAGAATAGCAGCAATTAAAATATACAATTGTTTGCTGGACTGTGCCATGCGAGCAGACTGCACATTTTGATACCATATTGTTCTGAAATTTGAGTATGTATCTCTCTCCGAGATCTCTATAGGCATCCATACAAAGACTAGTTCAGAGGATGGTTAATAATCTTCCGATGATTCATTTTCATTCAACCTGACTGTTTTTATGCTGCCCCCCTGTAAGAGTTCTTTTTTGTCGTAGTAAGCTTCAGTTCACCCGATATTTAAAGCTCGCAGCATATTCTTGAGTTCGTATTTTTCATGCTGATATATTTTTTGTCTGAAATTCTCTCTTTTAGTAGGGACTGTTTCGATGCAATGTATGGATGCAAGATGGTTAGTTATGTATGCAAAAAAGCTATTTTGTATAAATATTTCTTCGATTATAGCAAATCAAAGATATATCAAACCATTGAGGTTTCTCTTGTTTCAGGACATTTGACATCAAGGAGTGATGTCTACAACTTTGGTGTTGTTCTACTTGAAATGTTAACTGGTCGACGGTCCATGGACAAAAATAGGCCTAGTGGGGAGCACAATCTTGTGGAGTGGGCTCGCGCTTATCTTGGTGAGAAAAGAAGGCTATATCGTCTTATAGACCCCCGTTTGGAGGGTAACTTTTCCATTAAAGGAGCACAAAAAGATACCCAATTGGCTTGTCATTGTCTCAGCCGAGATCCAAAAGTTAGGCCTTTAATGAGTGAGGTTGTCGAGGCACTTAGACCTTTAATGAATTTGAAGGAAATGTAAAGCTCATCCTTTCATTATCAAGCTTTGCAAGCAGAACGTGCAAGTCATCAACAACAATTGGCAAATGGAAATGGACGGTTGAAGAATGTGGCATATCTAAATGGGCAATTATCTTCAAAGAATGGACGCCCACGAGTTATTACTAATATTTCTCACGCCTCACCATATTGTCAATCTCCAAGGAAAAATGGTAAAGGATCGTAGGTGACTGGACTTATTTTCCATCATTTATTTGTTCTTGAATTTGTACACTTGTCACTAAAGCTGCTCGGCTTCAGTCCTTTGCCATATTACCAAGGGGAAGCAGTGTGAACTTGTGAGGCGTGGGTGTGTTGTCTGTACACGGCTTGAACATTTTAAGAGGCCATTTCTGGAATCCTGTAGAGTAAGTTCAACTATCGTGGAAAGTTTATGCTAAATTCTCAAATCTTGTATAAAATTATAAGCCTATCTGACCAATCATAGCAGGGGTAATACTTGACATGTTGCTGCTACTTTGTCTTAAATTAAAGTAGCAATGATGGTACTATGAAAGACTCTGCACATGTCTTGTTATAGACATGAACAGGTAGTGTGGGGCAATCTAAAAGATGCATGGGATGTGCTTGAGGTTAATGCGATGAGTCTTGATGGTGGATGCATGGAGTATATCCTTCGTTTGGTGGCCATGTAACATTTGTATTTTAAAAAAAAAAACACTTATAGCCGTCGGTTAAGCGACGACCTGCAGGTAATTTAAAAAAAAAAAAAATTTCAATATCGTCGGTTAACCGATGGTTTTCTTTGGTGCACCGTCGGTTAAGCGACGTTTCAGTTTTATAATTCTTCGGTTAATAGACGGGTTTCTTTGGTGAACCATCACTTAACCGTCGCTTAACTAACGCTTTACCGACGCTTACGTTCAAAGTTTAATATGAATTAGATGTCGGATAATCGATGATTTACATTTAACTGACAGTAAACTGAGCCATCGCTTAACCGACGGATTGGAAACATGTCGGATAACCGACGATAATTCACCGACGCTTAAAAAAAATCATAGTGTCGTACATGCGACAGGGAAGTGTCGAAAATCAGACAATACGGTCGTCGGATTTTCGGTCAAAATGTAGTAGTGATCCTGAACCTCTTCAGGATCTCTACTACATACTTTAATGAGTTCCTCTTTTATGTCAGGAACAAGTCATCAACATATAACAGGAGCATCACTGGTCTTCTGCCTTCAACCTTGAAGCAAAGGTTGGAATCCGCTTTACTCTTAGTAAAGCCTAGAGTCATCAGTAATATGTCCATCCAGTTGTACCATGTCAAACCTTAGGATATTCTGCAGTCACTCCCTCTGAAGTGGATCATCATTCTCCCTCTGTCTTTCATACTCCATGCATTGAAACATTCTGTACCAGAGTGACAAGTAGCTTCCTCTGCTACTAATATTCTATGTATCCATCTAGGATCATTGGATACCAAGATCCTCTATCTTGAATTTTTTCAAAAGTTATTCTCACACCCATTTGTGAGCTTGTCATCCTCTATATACTTTCATCTTCAACCTTGTAGCAAAGGTTTAGGTCTTCATCAATCTCCTCATGTATGTGTTATCCCATGGGTGTCTTCTGAGCTCGTACAAGGCCTTCTTTCATTTTCACACATGATTCTTCCTGTCATATGTATTTCTAGTGGCTGCAAATGTCTCTTCGTACTCTATGCCTCTTGCTACGAATCTTTCCTTGTATCCCATGATGTTTCCATCTACTGTATGATGGAACTACGAACTTCTCTTCAGGTCTCTATACTGCATCCTAGACATCATTCTTCTTGAACTGGTACACTCCTTCCCTTTCTTCTTAGCTACTTCTTGGAAAGTTCTTCATCAATGATGTCGCTCAACAGTGTTACATAGCTGCACTGTGTCTGATATCTCTTCTTTGAAAGTATCGTCATATTATTCTTCATCTTGGATTCTTTAATGAACTGTTGTTACTTGTTCTTCGGAACAAGTCTCATCCTTCTTTGCTTGTAGGTGATTTTACACGATATTTACTACAAGTCAAATGCATTAGTTTTATGGTTAGAAACATTGCATAAGGTATATTCATAATGAACAAATTCTTTTGCATCAAGATATGTGATTATGCAACTATTTTAGCCAATACAACATTCATCCATATCTCATGGAAACTTTCTAGATGCCTTCCATCTCTACTAGGACAACATTGAGATTGTGCACTAATCCAATATGTTAGCAAAGAGGTTTCATTCTAGATAAGTAGCAATGGAGAGTTGTATAGCACCATGAGATACTTACCCATCTCATGCATATTAGTAGTATACTGTCATTAATGCAAACATTCTATCATGCATAATACATCAACTCAATATAAACAAATGCATAACAAAACAATATCATGAAATGACAATTGAATACTTATCTTTATTTGTTTCGTCGGTAGACTCCTTCTTGAGCCTTCAGCTTCATCATCTTCTTCATTCATCATTTCTTATCCAAATGTTAAGATGGATAAGATTTTCTTCAAGAGTTGAGTCCTTCGTATTCCTCATCGCTTGAGGGATCTTCTTTCGATGGTGAGAGCTTGATCTTCAGTTGCTCCCATCTTCTCTTCTCTTATTATGAGTCGAGCTTCTTCTTCTTCCCAGAGTTTGTTGAAAGTAATCACTTCCTTTTGGCACACATTCCTCAAATGAATGAATCCCATGATCCTAGGAGGCCATTCAAGGTGGTTATCACCACTTCTGCATTCTCCACTTCTTCTTCTACTGCTGTAAGTTGTTCTTTGATTTGAGAGACCCTCGTAAAGTATGACTATATGGTCTCTGCATTCTGGATCTTCACATTCGTCAACTGTTTTCTCAAAGTCATATTCTGATTTATGTTCTTCCCTTCAAATAGATTGGTCAAGGAATCAAACATCTTCAGTGTCTTTAGGGAATACACTTGTGGTACAAGTTGATCCGTGATTGAATTAGCAATGATCTTCTTGGCCTTGACCAAGTTCTTCTTGTGTAAGGCTTTGAGCCTCATCTCCATCTGGAACTGGAACCTCTCTACTCATGTAGGTGTCCAATTCATTTTCTTCAGAGAGATCATATACTTCCATACTTGGAATTTGTCAACTTCACCAAGATTATCATCAAGCTGATGTGATAGATCAATTTGAAATGAGAACCTCAAATGAAAATAACAAAAGATTAGATGTTACTAAATTGAGGTGTCCATCCTGGTTCCAGAGCTGGCTGATCTAGGGTTTGTCAGAGAAAACCTAATTTTGGAAAATTGGAATCTTTCAGATCTGATTGGCTAGAAAGATAGACCTATTTAAGGTGAGCTATCCAATGTATTCCTTTTCTGAAAACAGTGGAGGGAAGCTCCCAGAACAGGAAGCCCTAGTTTTCCAATTTCTTCTACAAAAAATCCTGATACTGTTTCTACGGTATCTATGCAATTACTGCTCCTCTATTTTTGAAACTTTGCACTAAGGTAGCCTCACCTATCCCTATTCTAACATCATAGGTTTCATCAAAATTGGTTTTACCAATTGGGACTTATGAGCATTTTCCCAAGGTGACCTGTTTCAGAACTGTTCAGCATAGCGAAGTTGTATGGACTGCCACATATCACTATTTCCTATTATGGGTCTGAAACATAGACCACAAAAAGTACAGTCCGTTCCCTTTCTGGAACATCTTTATAAATTTCATTTGGACCTTTGTAGCCCAAGATATAGCGATTCTCCCCAGTTGTCATGTTTAGGGATGAATCCTGGAAGAGGCTGGAACCCTAACTTGGAGGGTTCATATCTCCTAGAATATAGAGAAATTGAGGCTGAAATTTGGATACAGTGTAAATCAGGATTTTATATTTGGCTTGTGAATGTTTCAGCTCTTGAGACTTCTCCAATCCCAAGATATAGTGAATGTACCAAAAATTATTAATTTTAGTATTTTAGGGTTTTTTCGGCCCGGGGTCAAACTAGGGTTTGACTTTCCCATAGTTATACCCAACCAAAAATCTTGACCCAGGTTCTCTAAACTTTGATTTTGATATGAGGAGAGCAATCCTATGCTGGGCTCACTCAAAATTCCTCTTTTGTAAGAATCCCTAATTTCCCGCACCAAAAACTGAAAATGTCCAGAATCAAATTTCGCTTCGATAGAAAGATGCACCCTTCAATGGAGAGTTAGCCTAGCATACTTTTGCTGATGGATTGTGGAGAGAGACTCAAAAAGTAAGAAACCCTAGATTTTACAGTTGTACAATGTCTTCTTCTCAATTTAGCTTTGATACCATGTTAGATTTTTATCGTTCTTGCTAGCATTATCTTAGGATCTTATCTAAGAGAATAACATGCATAGCAATAAAACACAAGAGACAATGAACACAAAGATTTTCCTCGAGGAAACCATAAAGGAGAAAACCCCACAACTTCCTCCAAAAGATAAAGATGATATCCACAGCTTATCTCTCTCTCTCTCACTTGAGAGAACTACTTCTCTCTCACTCATGCGCCCCAGTGAGTGGGTGTGTGTGTGATAAATAGAGAGGCTGACTCTCTATTTATATTCTTTCGTTCACTTAATGTCCAATTTAACATGTCAGCCCCACTTAACAATTAGTTACTAGAGCTGACATCTCTAGGAGAGTCTAATATCCCTAGTGCCCCACAACTGTGGGGACTTTTCCCTCTGATCAACAAGGAGGGCTAACCTTGACTTAGATGGTGGGGACTATTGCCTCGAATTACAATAACTCACCTAGGGCTGACTTCTCTAGGATAGTCTAATAACCCTAGGGCGCCACAATGACTTTACATGACTTGTTTACATTACAGATACTTCCCGGAATAAACATTGGGGTACAATACATAAAATATACAAGTGAATACATTCGAAAGTTACAAATACATCAACACAAATATTTTGAAGAGTAGTTCTAATTTTGAAGGCCTCACCCCCCTAATTGTCTAGGGAGGGATAACTTATTCTAGGATATCTAGTGAAAGAGTCTTCCTTCTTGATTCCTTCTCCATAATAAATTGAAACCAAGTTTTTTGATATGTGTGTGTATGCATGATGGAACTTATACAAGCGTTTCCCAATAAGCAAATAGTACTTCTAGAATGGACTTCAGGAGAATAATATGACTTTCCTTAGACAATGATATGCTACACCACTGATTATTTTTACCTTCAACTCTTCTGATAAACCAAGCCTAGTCCACTTTTGAATAATAATTGGGTTTAAGGACAAAATCCAAATACTTAAGGCCCAATGTAATGTGAAAAAACTCAAATTGAAAGAGCTCAGTCATCTATTATACCTCACATTATTCAATGTATAAGAAGGATATATAATATTTTCAAGGATTATAAGACATACCTGTAGCAGTTGAAAAGAGCATAAGGATCTCATGGATTTTTTGTATCTCTCTTCTTGATCCATAAGAGAATAGTAATATGTCATCGATGAATAATAAATGGGTAATATAAACAACATTCCCAAAATGGTGACCTCTGAGACTCCCATTAGATCTGGAGAAATAAAAGTGAAGCAAGTGGGAACCCTTGTATGAGTCCATAACCAGGTCTGAAAAGGTAGATGTGAATCCATTAATCAATACAAAAAAACTCACTAATTGAGTGCAGGATAAAATCCAGTTTTATAGTAGATAGATCAACACCAATATGTAGAAGAACCAGCCTAAGAAACGTCCAATTTACCTTGTCATATGCTTTGGTAAGGTTAGCCTTAATGATGGTTGTGGGAGATTTGCCAATTTTTGCAGAATATAGCACTTCTTGTTTAATGGCAATTGCAACATGTATTTGTCAGCCTTCTAAGAATGTGAATTGCTCAAGTGTGATAACTTTAGACATAAAATTCTTTAACCTTACTACAAGTACTTTTGCAATGAGATTGTAAACCACATTACATAGAGAGATAGGTATGAGGTATTCCATACACTTTACTCTATCAACCTTTGGAATTAGAGTTAAAAAAGTAGAGTTAAATGTAGCCAGGATTCTACCTTTAATCCTAGATTCCTCAATACCTTATGTAGATCAACACAAATGGTGTCATACATACAAGTGTAGAACTCTACCTCCATCCATCAAGCCTTGTCATCTTATCATGATTCATAGATTTGATAGCAAATAAGAGTTCCTCATTCATGATATCCTATAGGTTCTTTAAGGGTTGCATTCTAGTAATTTGAGACAAGTCTAGGAAAGTGAGCCATAACCTTCATCATAGGTACACCAGATGCTTATTTATCCTCCTTATAATGGATAGCAAAGTGTTTTACATAGACATTTGCAATATCAAAAAATCCAGAGACCAAATTGTTATCATCATCCTCAATTTCCCTGATTGAATTGACATGAATCCAATGTTTAATGAAGTTATGGAAGTACTTAGAGTTACTGTCACCATATTGAAGCCACCGGGCTCAGCTCTTCAATCTAATCGAGGCTTCCTCCTGAATTAAAATCTTTCTCTTTTTTGATTCCATACTAGATATATGCAAACAACGTTTAGTGGAATTAAATCCCTCTGTATTGGATTGATAAAAACCAGGTAGAACATCTTCTATAGAAATAAGCTCCCACTCTTTATAGGCCTTGTTATGTTTAATCCATGGGGTAGTATTAGCTTTAAAATTCTTTAGATTATTTAAAAAGTGAACAATCATTGATGCATGGGCATATACACCATATGGGACCCATATAGATTTGAAAAGATTTTGGAAACCTTCATCTTCAAGCCATATAACATTAAATTTGAAGGGAGATGGGGGTTTGTTCATATCCCCTTTAATTTCTAAGAAAACATGAAACTGATCATAATCACTTTCATCTCCCACCCATTGTTTAATCAAAGGAACAATAATAATCAAATCGTCTTTGATAACATAAAAGTCCTATCTCTTTGCAATAACCCATTGTCCAATGTGCTTATTCCTCCAAGTTGGCTCGCGAACAATAGGAGTAATGTAGAGGAAGACCATGTATTTGATTTTCTAGGTGAAGTATTCTAATAAAGGGTATTTATGGCCTATAGATTCCCATGTCTCTTATTCACCAATCGAGAAATTTAAATCCCTTACAAGTATAAACCTTCTAGATGTATGGAAGGCAACATAACAAAAATTGTCCCAGAAATCAATTCTCTGTGAGTGGGGTCCATATAGATCTAGAATGGTAAAATTGATGCCTAAATCCCTGCTACAAAATTACATTCCTAGGCCCGAAGAAATCCCCCAACATAATATACATTCCAAAGATCTATAATTCCAGCTAGTAAGTATGCCATCAGATCTACCGAAAGCATCCATGCATTGGAAGTCCCAACTAGGTAAAATAGGTTTCAGCACTGAAATTGTAGAGTCTCGAGTAGACAAAGTCTCTTGTATTAATAGAATATTCAAAAGTTGTGCTTATCCACTAGTCTCTTTAGGGATAAAGTTTTAGAGGGTTTTCCTATCACTCTTATATTGTAGAAGATGCACAACATTAGTCAACCCTTGCCCTAGGGGTTGACTATGTAACACTTACACATGTATTATTGACTTTATTATTCCATGCTATGGGTAAGTCTTAAGATCAATGTTTTGAGGTAGTAATCTTGTCACATGCCCCAATTTTGCAAAAACAATGTTATATTATTTGTTATTATTTGAGGACAATATGTTAAATTTTATGCTAAGTTGTAATTGATGACTCAACAGAGTCAAGGATATTTAATGTAATTATGAATATTTTAATTATAAATAAATAAAGGAGGAGACAACAACTTAGGAGAGCTGTTAAAAGAGTGTTTACTGGTCAAATTGGTGGAGGAGACTGGGTGGAGAGCAAACTAACATGTGGCAGCATCCTCAAACCACTTCCAACTGTTGCAGGTGGCAACCTCCCTACATTTGGGGTCATGATTCCCCAAGAAAGTGGAATCAGAGCAGGTGGATCAATTAATGACAACTGACCCAAAAGACCTAGGCAATTTTTATAAAAATTCCCATTGAAGAGAGCTGAGGCTGCTCATTCTAGAGAAGTGATCATTCAGGTGAATGTACTTCAGAGAAATTCAATGGAAGGGAATTGTGGAAAGAGTTTGAGGGGATAACCGCTGAGTGATCTAGTGCATCTTTTAAGCTGAAATATCTTACTGCTGAGTGTAGGGTGTTTTACTGAGTTATTGGACCAGTCTACTGTTTGCATGCTCCACCAGTTCTCAGCCAAGAAGACTAGGAACAGGCTCGGGGTCTTGAGGAAGCGTTGTTTGAGCGCTCTCCAGGAGATTCGTAGGGAGGAACTACCTCCTAACGCTGTTGTCATCTATCCTAATCAGGTTCTACGTTATTTTGTTTTAATGTGTTACAATGGAAAATAATTTCTAGTCTGTGTTTTTCCACACCTGGAAGGACTAGGCTGTACTCCAGCACAGATAGAATATTTACGGTAGATGAAAGAAAATGTTAAGAGATTGAATATAATAGTTATGGTTCTGCATTTTGTAGTTAACAGAGTAATTTATTTCAGTATGTAGGTTATTTTAAAAAAGAATAGTGATCTGATTGTTTATGTTTATTCTTTTAACAAGCTTATTTATGTAAACATATTGGAAAAGAAATAGCAGTACTCAAGCATATGTAGAACGTTTAAGAAGATAAGAGAATATCTTAGTAGATAAGATTGTGTATTTATAGACAGTAGAGTAATTTTATTCAAGTCAAAATATTATGGAGGTTAATTGTGTTAAGATAGGTTTATATTCTTCTGTTTTCACTTAGTAACCGAATGAAATGCAGTAGAAAAATCACAGTAGAGTCACAATGTTTACATACAGTTAAGTAAATAAACAACTGTAGTTCACATAGTTTATCTTCTAAACATTATCAACTAAATCTAGGACTAATATTTATTAAAAACTAAATAGGATTAAAATTAAAAGTACTTAGGTTAAAAAGAGTAAACTGAGTTACAAAATTTATGCTATTTCATTTCAAAAACTCTGAGTAAAGTCTACTAGACAGTTTACTAAATAACAACAATGAAAATATAATTAATAACTAGTATAAAACTAAATAATATCTATGTAAAAACTATTTATAAATATTAGACAGGCTTATACCTGTAAATATAAACTTCAGAGTCGAAACCCTAACCAAGTTATTAATATATTATAAATAAAACTTCTAAGTTGCAAACCATTTACTTGGATATTAATATATATATATAAGCATTGAGTCTACTATAAACTGTCACAGTCCTTTCTGGAACAAAGGTACTTTTACACATCACACCTATAATATTAATTTAATGAAAATAACAAGTAATAGAACCTAATCATTAATTAACTGAAGAACTTAACAAGGGTTTCACTTCAGGAAAAACCCTAGCTTGTATTTTCCAAACAAGTAAGATTAATATTATAAATTACACACTATGAATAAGTTATAGTCCTTATAATAACAATGTATAATAATAAAGGATATTTAGACAGAATGTTCTTCATTAACAATCGGATAGGACAAACCCTAATATACACAGAGTTACAATACAAGTTTACTGTAAAAACGAGATAGAGCTCAAAGTAAAACTTTTTTTTAAAACCCAATGTATTACATTGACAGGCCGTAAGGCTACAAACTTAACCAGATTACAATACCCAGCTCAGGGCCGGTGTACCCAGCATCGTGGCATGGGTTTTTAAAAACAAAACTAACATTCATTTTATCAAAACCTACATTACTATATAATCTTTATAAGTCAAGAAAAGAGCATATACAAATCACTACATTGAAGCCGCAGTCACCCTGCTATATGCAAGGGTTAATAACGAAAAAAATATATCTTAAAAACTAAAGACCAAACATCCCAAGACTAGGGAAACCAAGGTCGTAACTTCCTCCAACTGAAATCATTTTCCCATAAGTCTGTACAAGCAGGGAGTGCCACTTTATAATCGGGGCTTACCCGTAGACTAGATGCCAATCCAAACGTGGAGAAGATTCTTCCAAATGAAGACGTGAACCATCGCTTGCAAGTGAAGACCGAATCTTGGTTAGAAACCAAGTTTATCACTATAACTGTAATTTATTTAAAATCTTATAACATTTACAAGACGATTTTCTTTACCTAGAAGTGAAAGACTTGGAAGCTGAGGAGGATTTGAGCCCACACCATGAGCAGCACAACGAACAGCCCAAACCCTCACGTTCACTAGTAACAGAGTTGATAGAGCTTACAGTACATGCTACATTGCCGACGAAAATAAGAGTAAGCCTTGGCAGTGGCCACGAGAGAAAACAACACTGAAAATTACTGACAGAGCTACACTACCCTCACGCACAACAAAGTATTGTATGCAGGAAGAAAAACATAATGCGAGCTGTGAACTTCATAACCCATACACTAGAGTGGCAACACTTCATGATACACAAACAATGGAGCTGGAGACAAGCACCAGCAAGCCCTCATGGCCGCAATGAACCCAATAGTGCAGAGACCAAAACCCTCGATGGAAAATGAGAAGTAGGGTTGCATGGTGAGCTTATAAGTCATGCAATGCACGGTGGTGGATGTTCCACGTGCCCACTAACTTATTTATTCCAAAGTGGGTCGAACAATATAGTTATTACTATAATTGTCGGACAACAAATTATTGTTAATAATTTGAACAATGACTATAATGATAATGTCATCTACAAAGTCAAATGTATCATTTCATTGATAAATCATAAAATCAAACTATGATAAAGAATGAGGTTTTCATGGTATCGGTAAACCTTATATATTAAACCTTGGAACCTTCGTTGGTAACAAACCAAATCATGCATTGTATTGTTAATATTTGACATAGGTAAACAATGAAACCTTTCGATGGAGAAATAACAACTATGGAAAGATCCATAGTAGGGTGTATGCCCTTGATCTTAAGGTAATAAGTTCCAATAATAATCAATTATTCATACATTATATAACAAGACAATGATGTTAGAACGAGTTGTATGTAAAGACTAACAGTAAGAATCTAGTTGTAAATCAATATTGTGGATATAAAAAGTATTTACACTCTAGAATAAATTCTTATTGTTGTATGAAGTCTGTAGTACTAAGAGTAAGGAAAAATTCATGGAAGTTGTAATCGTTTGGTCTCAAAATGTATACAATGCCCCAAATGAATTCAAAACAAGGTTAGTTTAGACTTGGTAGTAAAGGATAGTGGAACTATCCACGAAAAAGTATAGTATCATTTGTTATTACAAATAAATAATAGGGTGATTTAATTTCGTCACATTACTTATATCATGAAGAAGTTTGGAGATAGAAATCACAACTTGTCGATATTTACGCAATTGATCATTTATAAAAACAATGCATTAATAAGCTAATAAACTTCCTCTACTGGAGCTTAATAAAAGGTAAAGCTAAGAGTTCTGTATAAGCTTGTTTCTTGAAAGGCCTTAGGTATGTTTCCGTACTTATAAGCAATACTGTACATTTTATAAATAGTAACAGCAATAAACTTTTATTTCAATAAGAGTATTGATATACTAAATCTTGAGCTCTAATAAGAATTGGAAATAGCTTAGAGTAAAGATAGAAAAAAGTTTTATCTAACGTAGCAGTCATTCTGATAAAAGACAAACAATAGAGCAAAGTTATTGACCTTTACGACATGAAGTTTAAGTACTATCACATTTGTAAAACAAGTAAAAGAAACGTTACTTTACCTTGTAGTACCTTGAATTCTTCTAAGCAAACTTTTACTCTAGCAGTATATTATGCTAAAATAAGTATATCTGGTTTAACACCTTAATAAAATCTTACTTGTTCAAAATTTACTTGTCAAGCCTGTAAGAACCATAAATCCAGGTACGTTAGCAATCGCTAAGTAAGCCCCAGTTAGAAAGTAACTTCTCTCCTACTTGACAAATCAAACCATTAGTACAACTAGAAATAACTGAATGCAGATTATTTACAGCACATATCAAAATTAAAATAGTATTAATATATATGTGTTTAAGTTATGGTTACTTTTGTTAACTGTTCCATTCTTTTCGTTAGCTGCTAACAGTTATCCAACTGTGACTATAAAAAATTTATGTTAAATTAAAAATTTTAATTTTTTGCAAAAATTTGGGGTTTTGACAAATCTTCTTATTTTTTATTTTATTTTTGGAAATGAAAAGTTCTACCTGGACATTGGAAGTTCCGTTGAACTATAATTTCCAATAAAGTTATGACTCGGGAAATATTCCACACACAAAAAATGGGTTTTCTCCACTTGGTAACTTACTCATGTATAATACCCCATTGGTATGTGTACAATTATATTAGTCAAAGATTGAGTGATTATTCTTTGAAATGTATATTCTAATAAATAGCCATTTAAGCATATTATCATAAGTCACCATTCAAGTTATTCTCTCGGAGTCATGGACGAATTTCCAATAAAGTAGTTTCAAGTCATGGAAGAATAGTATCCCCTCCGATTCCTTTACTATCCACTTCCCACCATTCTTACCTTCCTTTCAAAGATTGAATATGTTTATAAACATAAACACACATGGACCATAGTGAACATGGATAACTAATACAAGTGCAAATTAGTTATAACTATTATTTTGGAGAGACCACTAATGACTATAATCCCAAAGCCTTATGATGTGACTTGATTCGTTAACTTGTAGTATATTTACTAGTTTAATGGGACATTAATTATGGTAATTTTGTAGTTAGTAATATATTTACTAATTCAATAGGTTAATTTTGTAATATATTTGTTAGTTAATTTAATAATTGAGTGTGACTTTTTTTACCAATATCTTTAGTCTCGTGATAAAAAAACATACAAGTGATATAATCCTATAATCCTAGTTACTTTTTTTTCAAAAGAAAAAAAAAACATGTTATTTGTTATTCCTTAAGAATCAAAATTACATAGTAACCAGACTGTATATCCCCATATACATCTAAATACAGATTGCTATAAAAAAATGTCTAGAATCTACTAAAAATAACATAAGCTCCTCAACAACCCTCCAATCTCATCAAAACATGATTATCCGAAAACTATCAAACAGACTAAATCCTCCTAGGCTCAAAGTACAAAAAAACAAGAATTGCTTGACAACTAACCCACCGAACAAAAATTATATGTAGGTATAACACCTATCATCTATCATAACTCCATCCACATTCTTTGAATAATAGAGAAAACTCGTCATATCCCCAATTGAGATATTTGAGAGAAAATCACCATCAGAGTTGAATACCCTGTACATGTGCTCGAAGGAAATAGCATGAAAGCACCTTTTAAGTTTCTCGATCCTTCTCAACCAACAGTAAAAACTCAAATACTGTAAAGAGTTTAACCCATTTACCCAGTTTATAACAATGTTTGAATCGCCAAATACTTCAAGCTGAAGTAACCCTCTTTTTTTGGCAAACCATAATAAGCCCCAAAGAGCACGAAGCTCGACAAAAGTGTTTGTACCGTCTCTAATGCCCATCTTTAAATTTATGACATGAATCTCTTCTATTCATATGACCATTCCAGCGCCGCATTTTCCTTCCTACTAAGCTCCATAGAAAAAACCATAAATAACATCAATTGCAAAAGAAGGTCTGTTGCAAATCTTTTTTGGTAACAGGTTCCTTCTTCCATTCTTGTAAATCAACCAAAATGTTTGAAACAAAAAAATAGATAGAGGGTGACAAATCTTTAAAGATACATCTATCTCTCACTTTCAAATTTCCCAAAATACAAAAAAGAGAAATCTTGTACCCTTTCCTTACTATTAAACCAACAACACAAACAATCTTCAAATTTCTCCAAATCCTAGCTAAAGTGGACAGAGAGTAACCTGCAGTTCTCCATCCAAACTCTCTTGAAAAAGGAGCATTGAAAAAATATATGCTCGATAGATTTTGAATCATATCTGCAAAGTGGGAAAAAGTTCAGACCGACAAACCCACGACGTTTAAAGCTATCACAAACCAATATTTTATTGTGAAAAATCAATCGATTGAAACAATTGACCTTTAAGGGCATAGACCCTTTCCACAACCATTTATACCACCACCTGGGACATGGAATTCCTCTTTGAACCATTAAAATCTCATAAGCAAGGTTTGTTGTGACCGATCAAGTTTTTACCTTTTTTTCCCAAACTAAAATGTCTTCCCCGTCTTCAAGGAAAATACCTGCTTGAGAAAGAGAATCAGTGAAGACATTCCATTCCTCACCAAACTTGACTAGTAAATTTAAATCCTCTGAAGTAAGCCAATTACCTTGAGAAACATCTGAATCATTCTAAATATACACTAGTACCATTATGTTTCTACTATGGATCTCAGCTATTATATTCCTTGATAACTATCCACTTCCACGAACTCTAGCTATTGGATCAATACCGATAAAAATATGAATCCCTCTCCTGACTTTCCAACTCAAATGATCTTTTATAACCGGCATAGCTTTGATAAAATTCTTCCAAAGGTAAGAGGAATTTGTAAACTTAAAACCCGTCTCTCTAAACCAACTTAACAACGACCATTGTCTTATGTTATTAGTTTTAATGACCTTTTTCCATAGACCTGGCACAAACAAATATCTCCACATACTCTTTTCACAAAGAGATAAATTAAACATTGTCAAATGTTTTAAACCCCAACCACCTTTTAACTTGGGCAAAGCTAAATTTTCCCAAGCCGACAAATGGAATTTGGTGACGTTCGAACTGCCAGCCCAAAGAAAATTATTGATATTTCTTCTTAACTAGGTGATGACAGAAGAGGGGAGAATATATAAGGAGATTACAAAAACTGGAATTCTCTGTAATGTAGCTTTGACCAACATCTAATTTTATTATCAAACTTCTTCAACAACGAATTCCAATCTTTGAAAAGATAAGAGTTTCTATTTAAGAAATAACCGAGATGCCTGAACACATCGTTCAACTCTGACCACGAGCAAGGCAAGACAAACATAATTTGATTTCAAATTAGCTTGTCATCACCTGAAGAAATGAAATGAGACTTTTGAATGCTAACGAACATACCCGACTCCACACAAAAATGATCAAATAAATCCTTGTAATGTGACTATTCCAACTTCGAACCATTTCCAAAAATAAGAACGTCATCAACGAAAAGGAGGTGAGTAATGCAGAGCATGGGAGATATCTTTAAACCTGATATATTCTTATTCCTTCTACTTTCACCTATTAATCTGCTTAAACCCTCAATAACTAGTAGAAAATGTAGCGGGGATAAAGGAAAACCCTGACAAAGGTCTCATGAGCAATTGAAAAACACTAAAGGAGAGCCATTAACCAACGTAGCAATTCTTGTCGAGGAGATGCACCCCATTATCCAACTTGCAACCTCATAAGGAATTCATATATGAAAGAAAATAAGTCTGAGCAAAGACCAATCCACCCCATCAAAAGGTTTCACCAAGTCAAATTTTGGAACAAAGGACCTCAACCTTCTCTGCATAATAGTGTGTAAACACTCCTGGAAGATACCGACAGCCTCAATAATATGACAATTAGGTAAAAATCCGAATTGTTCCTCCGAAATGCATCTACCCAAGAGATCTCTTATTCTGTTTGCAATAATTTTCGTAATAAGCTTATATAATGTATCACAAAGCGAAATAGGCCGAAAGTGAGATAGAGTGTCTGGCCTATCCTTCTTAGGAATGAGAACTAAGAAATTTGAATTGAAAGAAGCTAGAATTTTCCACATACGACGGGATTCATTAACAACCAGAGTGATTTCATCTCCCAACAACTCAAAAAAATGTAAATAGAATTCCGCTGACCAACCATCAATCCCATGGCTCTTATCCCTTGCAAGGTTTGACAAAATATGCTTAACATATTCCTTGAAAACTTCAGTACCCACCTTTAATCCTTCTTCAATGGAGAAAAAATTGGGAAAGTTATTTATAATTTTTACCTGTTGTTCTAGATTCAGTCTCTTCTATTGTTTGTAAATCCCTTAAAAGTAACTATCTTCTTCTTCTGTAATGGAAACCTTATCATGTGGCACTAGCCCATATTTATTCTTTATTTCCCAAATTGAGTTTGAAATTCTCCTATGGTTTTCAAACCTATGGAAGAATTTTGTGTTGTTGTCCCTTGCATCCAACCAAACCACATGAATTTTTAATCTCCAAGTTTGCTCAATTTGTAAAAAGATCCTCACTCTTTCATCATGAAGACTAACCAACTTCTCCTTATGAAAGGATAAATAACCATATTCCACCATATCATATAGGAGATGAATTTCCACTTCAATAGCCTCCAGTTCCTCCCAAGTCTCCTTTTTTCTTTTCTTTTCGCATTATTTTTACCTCAGCACTAAGCTTGGAGAGATTTTTTAAGAAAATAATCATAGGAGGGAGGTATGATGAAGCTGAAAAATCCTACAAGTTTTCTCTAATTAGGGAACAAAAAGATTCATCTTCTAGCCAAACTCCATTGAACTTGAAGGGATAAGCAATCTGAGTCTTCTCTTTGTCCAACTCCAAAACCACAACCCTATGGTCTAAACATCCAGTGGACACATTCCATGTTTTGAAACGCCTAAGTGAGTCACACAAGGACTCATCCATAAAATATCTATGAAGCCTTTTGGTTATCACAACCTTTCCCAAATGCCCATTTCTATAAGCTAGACTAAGGACTCGAGGTTCAATATTGATCAAACCCATGCTAAAAAAAAGAGTTAAAAAACCATGAAGAGGATCATTTAATCTACCAACACCCCAAATATCTAAATTAGATAAGATGAGATTAAGATCCCCACCCAAAATGAGGCCATAATGATCAAACAAGTCTGGATCTCGGAGTTTCTCCCAAAAAACCTGCTTATGATTATGATGAACATAAATGTTTAAATTATAATCGGTAATTCAAAACCAAGAATCTTACCCTCAACCATAATACCATATCCCATAGAATAAGAGTGAAGTAAGGAGACCGAAGGATCCCAGGAAACGAGTAAGCCACAAGAAATACCCGAAGAGTCTAGTGCACAACACTTCCAACTAGGATTCAATCTTAAGAAAATATCACAAACCACTAATGCTTCAACCATCATTTCTTGAAGAAGAAGAATCGAAGGGCTAACCTTGTCCAGCAACCTTTTGAAAGTAGTTTTTTTAGGTGAATTGCAAAACCCCAGTATATTGAAAGTAATATTTTCCATTGGATAACCATCTCAGGGGCCAACTCTATTCTAAGAGACCCATTTTCAGAAAGAAACCCTTTTATAAACCTCTGTGGAAGAGTGAAGTTACCTTTGGGTTAAAAAAACTCCTTTCAATATCTTCTTATGCTTTACTCTTTCCCTTTTTCTTTCTAGATGGTTTTTTTACCATCACATTCCTGAATATGATGGAGGATATTGGAAGAGTCTCCGGATCATCATAAATTACAATAGAAAAATTTGTGAGAGGCTTGGGAAAAACAGTCTTTCGAAGTGAGGGAAAATCCTCTACACGAAAAGAAATGAAACCATCTTTTAAAGGAGAGGGGGTAAAATTTATCTCCAAACAATCTCTCCTAGAACTAAGTGGAACATCAACTAAATCCCTAGAACCTCCATATTCCTTAGAATCCACAACAATAGGTTTCTCCGACTCAGGAAGGTCCAAAACCCTCCAAGGGTTATCCTCTAAAAACCTAACTTCCGAAGAAACATATTCTCTTTAGAATATTCATACAGGGTATTAAAATCCCTTTTCCCACCTCCTAACACTAATTCTTCACCCATTCTAATGACAGGGGGGAGAAGGGTTTTGACCTAAATCCCCCACATTGTCCCATATCTTAACCTCCACTCCTCCCTTACTCAAAAAATAGGAAATGACATTTGAAGAAATAAATTTTGAGAGAATAGGAAGTAGAAAACAAAACTTACCTAAAAAATCCTTTGTCGAAGACTCATCTAGAGGGAGGGGGGAATTCATACCAGAATCCAAATTGTCTTCTTCTTCTTTGAACTACGAGCAATCTTCTTCGACAACCAAACCACACTTAGGGTTTGGACACCTTGCTTTAATGTGAACCAATCCTCTGCAGTTATAACACCTAAAAGGCAGTTTCCAGTAATCCAATCTTTCCTCAAACGTCCCTCCTTCCCATACAACCTCTAATTCAGTAAGAAGGCCCTATGAAATATCAACCTCTACAAGCATACAAGGTAAACACCTGTCATTTTCTAACAAAAAATATTATTCTATAAGAATAAAATGACCAATAGATTTAGTGAACGCCATAAATCCAGCTAGATTCCAATAGGGCAGAGGGAACCTAGGTAAGAGAACCCATAAATTCCTCTTCTTCAGTCTTTCTTTCTAAGGGTTGAAATCTATATGCCATCGAATCAAAATGAGGGAACTCTATTCTATAATCCAAAATGTGTCTTCTATGATTTTCCTATATTCTACTGATAACAAGATAAAGAAAAACCAACGGTTCATAAGCATCAAGATTCTCAAAACCGTTTTAATGAGAGGCTTCCACTTAGCTCTAACCCACTCCAAAATTTGAACTCTAGAGAGTTGAATAAATTCCATCTTACCAACTAAATCGTTATCAGAGAGGAAGAGAACCATATCTGAGGTTACATATTACCCATGGTGCACAAACCCCTTCCTTTTCGAACCTTCTTGATCTTCTGCTTGTATTTAACCTTGTACGATTCCTTATGAAGGAAAGACTAAGACTTACCTCCCTTCTGGCCACTCTCTTCCTAAACATAAACCCTCGCTTGATAGACAACCAAAGAGATACCTTCACATGATAGAGGAACCACAAATAAATTTTTTCCATCCAAATTACAGGGAAACAAATCAACACTCAGTATTAGACGTTGTCCATATGTAAGCATCTCCCTCGAAGATACAAACTCCACTGCTTCATTAGGGTTAGCAAGAATGTGTATGACATGTTTATGAACCAGATGATAACCATTTGAATTTCCTCTTGAAAAGGATCCCTCATGCAAACAACGGTCACATGTTGTTTGTGATGTGACTGACGTCAAAAATCCTGCCACGTCGCCTTTCCAGTTGTTCCCTCTCGAGAGAGACCCATGGGCCATGCCATAAGAAGTACGAGAAACTGCAAAAAAATGCCAAAACTTCCCCTTTTCTAAATGGTGGGTACTAGGCCAACCATTCAGTTTCCTTAACTCCATTTTTGGCAAGAGCCACTAAAAAAACCTGAAAAAAATCGCCAAAAAAACCTTGAAAAACTCTAAAACCCTCGTCCTCTCCATCATGCCCCAACTTAGTTACTCATACAAATATTATCCTAGTTAGTTCTAACAAAACTAATATATATATATATATATATANCCACCCGGAAGACATGGGACATAGGTAAACCCAAGTGGAATTTGATCTCGTGACCTCCTTTACAACAAGTGACTTCATATCAAGCGACGCCAATGAGCCACACTTGTTCGGGCGCAACAAAACTAAAATATTGATAGTAATTATAATAATAATAATAATTATAATATATTTTATTACTTGTTTAATTATTTTATATTTATTACATATATGAGTTGTTTGATTGTATAGTCATTATATTTATATTTATTTGTGGTTTAGTAATGTTATATTCATCATTATTAATGATTTAATAGTTTCATCTTCATTTTATTATTATTAATTTAGTATTTCATATTTTTTTAATATTGATATTAATATTAATTTATATATATTTTTAATATTAAAACTCATTATTATTCATATTAATTTATATAAAGTAAATAATTAAAAATAAATTGATTTTGTATCATTATATTATATTGATGTTGATACCATATAAATAAAACAAATATATGAAATTATATGTATTAAACAATAAATAAAAAGCTATGAAACAAATATATAAAATTATATATATTAAAAAATAAATAAAAAAACTATGTAGTAAATAAACTTACAATAAACAATATTATATATAAAAACAAATATATAAAATTATATATATTAAACAATAAAAAAATAAAAACTATGTAGTGAATAAACTTGCGTTAAACAATATTATATATAAAATCAATGAAGTGTCACTTCTACCTCAAATCAACCAAAAGTTGCTTCCATATACTTAATAACACGAAGCTTTGTAGTCTTAAATTAGACAAGGGGAGGCAGGTGCGGGAGGGGTCATCCTCGACCCTCGAGGACAAACAATAAAGACCTTTGCGTGGGGGCTGGGACATAAGACCAACACTGAGGCTGAGTGGTTGGTGCTCCTTCAAGGCCTGTAAATGGTAGATTGAGGAACCATCTCAAGCCTGCTAGTCTTCGAGGACTCTTGCCACGTTATCCTAAAGATGCATACAGCTTATCCAACTGGCTCCATAAATTTCAAGAAGTACCATGACAAGATTTCTCATCTACCTCTTCCACCCAACATTTATTACTACCACATTCAAAGAGAGAACAAGCCAAGATTGACAATTTGGAAAATAAATGTGCCTCTCTACCCCTAGGCTCCATCTCCTTCAATATTTTAGATGTCATTTTTAAAAACATCCCCTAAGTTCCTCCCTTGGACTTCTCCCTCACCCCCTTTTGGTCTCACCATGCCTGCGGTTGCTTGTCCCTTTGCTTTGGATCTTGTGCCCCCCCTTGACAACCTGCTTTGCATCCTCTTGGACCCGTGGCCTCTCGCTCTCTCCCTCCTTTTCTACTTGTTATTTCTCTTAACTTCCATCCTCCCCATTCTTCAATTCTCGTCTTTCCTTCACGCATCTGTCATTCCCCTGAAACGTGCAATGGCTCCTCGATGGGATTTGAATACCTTGCCTCTGCTTTCTTCGTTCTTGCCCTTTCTTTTTACTGGTTATGAACTCCCTCTTCCAGGTGTTGAGCCTCAGTTTTCTCTGCAGTGTCTCTTTCAGCCTCCAGTTGGGCGGTTTTTACCCACGATTTCCCCACTACCAAGTCTCTTTCGGATTGATTTGTTTGCACCCTCAAAGTCAGTCATAGAAGAGCTTAATAGCCACTTCTCCACCCTGTTATTGCACTCAGAGGTAGCAGTCCTCTCCTTTGTGGTTTCAACAGAGAGTGCCCTTTCTTTGTTGCTTTTCGTTGACTCCGTTGGCAAGCCTCTTGCCTTCCCAGCTGAGGCAATTCAAGGAAACTTCCACAATAGGAACCTCCTTCATTTAGTGGGCATGGAGCATATAGGGGTGCGGGTTCAATTCAGAGCAACGTTAAGGAAGGATTCGACGACTTGAATAAAAACATTCAACATTTGGCAGATTTCGTGGCAGTAGGAATAACTGATAATAGAGAGATGACGTCAGATGTGAAGCAACTGGTGGCGGATGTGCACCATGTTTCCTACCAAACTAGCTGCCATGACTCATGAATTGATGATCATGTCAGGGGCCTTAGAGAGTTGATGGGCGTAATCGACCGCATCCAGGAATACCTTTAGAAATTAGTGCAGATGAACCACGACAGTCACATTGTAGACAATCAAGGAGAAGTTGCTCAGAAAATGGAAGAAATTTCTGTCACCTAGCCTGTAGGGTTTCCAGGAAAACCCAAATGACGTCCGTATCAGTAGGTGTTTTTTGTATAGTTTTAAATTAGCAGTTTGTTCGTATTTATACTACCTCTGTTATAATTCAAAATAGGAACTACTATAACAACATCAGAAGGCTCTTGTTTTGGCCTGCTTTGGTTGTAGATACTCTTTTCTAGTTTACATCTTCCAACTGCTGTAATTTTGTACTGAATGGCTATGCATGGCCCGTTTATTATACATTATTTTCCAGTTTCTGTTAAAAACAAAATTAGAGAAATATATAAAAACTATAAAATATTTCAAAAGACTTGAGTGTTACCTTCCATGTTTTTCAAACATTTACATCCGTTCTAGAAGGGAGATGTTACTTGTTACCTTAATAATATTAAATTTACGATGTTAGGTTTAAAAGTCACTCAATGGATTATAACAAGAAAAAGACTCACTAGGTGGCAATGTCCTCGACATTGCCACCTACTATCGTAGGAGAAGCCCTCAACATTGCTACCCACTATTGCAGGAGAAGGTACTAGTGAAGCGATGAGTCTTTTACGCAAGGTTTTGAACAATTGATATCTATCTATGTGTATGTTAATCAAGATGATATGCATTTATACCTTTTATTTTGGGCTTCATTAAGCACATTAACAAGATTAACCCGGGTGTAACAAGTGTAAAGACAGGATTCATTTCATGTTCGTCTATATCGTTATGCTTAAATTAATCTTGATTAAGATTTAAATGAGGTTAGTTAAATGGTTAACTCGAACCATTTAAGTAAGCTCATTCATTAATGGTTAACTAGAAGCATTTAATGAAGCTCAATTGATGCTTAACCATTTAACCATTTAACAAACTTTTTTGCTTTTTCAATTGATGCTTTAAATTTATTTTTAAGTCCAGGTGGCTTCAAAAATAACAAGTGGCCTATATACCACAAGTTAAGTGGCTATACTAGTAATACAAGTAATTTTATGCGATATAAACACATTTTTTCCACAAATGCTAAAATCTCTATTTATATGTGTATACCCCAAAATGAATAATTATAAAAATATTCCCATACTTTAAACTTTTAAAAATATACTATTACACATGAAAAACACTCTTATACTAGTTAGGTAGTGGAAAAGTACTTTGGACATACATATTATAGAATTATTGAAAATTACATTTCCTTAATCAAGGATATATAAATTTAAATAAAAATTTAGGAAAAAAAAATTACTAAAAAAACTCTTTCAATGATTTAAAATTATATTACACATGAAAAAAACTCTTATACTAGTTGGGTAGTGGAAAATCACTTTGGATATATAGATTATAGAATTATTGAAAATTACATTACCTTAATTAAGGATATATAAATTTAAATAAAAATTTAGGAAAGGATATATAAATTTAAATAAAAATTTAGGAAAGGATATATAAATTTAAATAAAAATTTAGGAAAAAAACTTTACTACTTTAAACAAAGTTTTTGAATGATTTAAAATTATATCACTACTTTACTTTTGGATAGAGAGAATTGAATGATTGAAAATTATATTACCATTTTATGTGTAAAACTACAAGCGTGCTTAGCTTCACCAAATGACTTATCACACAACTAAAAATTTTCTATGCACACTCTCATATCCAATAATTATGGAGTCTAAACATGACCATTTAAAATCTTGGGATTTAGGAATTGCTAGACACAAATTAGAGTCCATTGAGCAATTGGGATTTAGGAATTGCTAGACGCAGTTTCATATTCCATTAAGGATCTTGGGGTTGCTTTGTGGCATATAGGAAAGGGGAGCCAATGCTGGAATAGTGCATGTAATCGAACAAGTGGTTTGAACAATGAATTCATTAGACAGGGAATGCACTACACCATCAGATAGTGCATATAGTCGAGTTGTCCTAGGGTATAAGAACCCTCAAATTTGAAATTAAATATAGATAAATATATGCAATTTGTAGTAAATTGAAAATATAGACCATTTAATTCATATCCCTCTTAACATGATATTGGTTTGATCCATATCATCCAATGTATCATAAGTAACTATCCACATGGTTAAGGAAGGATACTTTGGGTGGGGGGAGGTTTTTGGAGAGCCTTGAGGGATCGAGAGCTTTTGCATGTGGAAGCGCAGGTCACAACATTGGGCGGGGTGGGACTGCAACCCCCCTCGAGTAGCCATGGATGGCACGACCTCCCGAGGCCATTCGGCTGGTGGGATCATAGGAGCCAATGGGGATCTAGATGGTGAGAAGGGAGGAACGCAGGGGGGCGAAGATCAGGCCAGGGAGGCTGCCTCCCAAGGGCTCAAAAGATTCCAGTTGTTCAGATTTGATTGGAAACAATTTGCGGGAAAGTTGAGATGTGAAAAGAAAAGGCCCTCATCATGAAATTTGTAGGAGTATGACCGAAGGAAAGAGATTTGGTCAGGTGGATCCAAGGTACCTGGAATCCAAAGGGCCACTATGACCTCCATTTGGGGGCAAAGGGATTTTTCACCATTATTTTTTTCAATCAGGAAGATAGAGATAGATTTCTGGAGGGGGGGGCTACTTCTTTTTTTCGCCGGGGCTTTATCTGCGACCCTGGAAGGAACGTTTTAACCCAGAAACGGAGGATATGGACAGTTGCTCTGGTATGGATCCGATTGGTAGGTCTCCGAGGAGAATACTAGGATCTAGAAATCCTCAGAGACATTGGAAATTCGATAGGAGAATTCATGAAGGTAGCTGAACAAACTAGGCAGTATAGGTATACGACCTATTCCTGAATCTATGTCTACATGGACTTGTCAAAGGACCTCCCGGAGGCAGTAATCTTGAATTGGGAGGATGAGGAGTGGATCTAGCAGTTCGACTATGAACAAATACCTTTTTATTGTAGAATCTGCCATGAATATGGCCACTTCGGAAGGAAATTCCCGAAAGGGAACCAGGAGAAGTTGGCTTCAAATCAAGAAGAGGAAGAAAAGCAGGCCAATGATGGATTCACGCTGGTCAAGAGCAGGAAACGAAGAAAGAACAACGGTGGGAAAACAATGTGAAAGGAGACGATCAAGAAAATACCAAAAAGTTCGAATCCCTTTTAGATCCTGGAGGAAGAGGGCGAATGGGAAGTTGACCATAATAAGGAAAAGGAAGAAGGAATAAGGTTGATCCCGGATGGATCTAATGAGAACATTCGGTTGGAAGCAATGGAAGAGGACAATGTGGAATATATGGAATTAGGAGAGCTGGACTTGGATGCGATAAAGAAGGAATGCGAAAAGGTAGGCAAAGGCTATGTCTCTAGGGAGAAGGTGGAACTCCTCTAGAAATCTATCATCAGATCAAAAGCTCACCAAGATATGGGGATCAATGCAGAGCCTCCGAAGGGGAGCAAGCAGAAGTGTCCAGAGGAGGACCTGAAGCGAGGATGAAAAATGAATAAGCATATGATCGTTGAGATTGGAGTGAAGCTAATCGAATCAGGCTAGTACTCAACAATAAGGGAGGTCTTCTTTGAAGTAATTAAGGCTACCCAATAAAGATAGTCTCATGGAATATTAGGGGGTGTAACCACCTAAGAAATATTAAAACCCTAAGTAGAAATATTGAGCAGGAAAAACTAGATGTGCTATTTTTACAGGAAACTAAATGTAGTTATGAAACCCTAATGAGAGTGGGACAAAAAAATTGGAAAGGAAGCAGTGTAATGAAAACAAATGTTGAAGGAAGGGGGGGGGCATGGAAATTCTATGGCACCTAGGGATGATAGAGCTCTCGGGATGGCGTTCCAATCATTTCTCTTTAATGGCAGTGTTCAAGTTCTTAGGATCAGGGATCACAGGGACCCTGGTCAACACATATGGACCGAGGGCCTTTCCCCCAAAACATGCCTTCATCCACTATCTAAGATGGCTGAGTGCTATGGCCCAAGAGGGGAATTGGATTGTTGGTGGGGATTTCAACTTGATCACCTCTCTCAGGGAAAATAAGGGGGAGAGGAGGGTACTGGAAAAGTAGCAAGAGGAACTCATGGATATTTTGGCCGACAGCCCTATGACAAATATGGAGATAGGGGATGGATGGCTCACATGGAATAACAGAAGGGGAGGGGAGCACCTTGTCTCCTCCAGGATAGAAATATTCCTAGTATCAGAAAATATTGTCAGGGGGTCTGGGGAAATGAGGGCGAGTGTCCTCCCAATAGCAGGCTTGGATCATTGGCCAATTACTCTTGAATGGGATTGGAGGAATGCCATCCTAAGTAAGCCCTTCCACTTCAAGAAATTATGACTGGAGCATACAGACATTAAGGGCCTAGTGCAGCAATGGTGGCAGGAGTTGGACAACCTGTGGGGGACTAGAATGTACAAATTCCATCAGAAACTCAAGGTGTTGAAAGCAAAGATACGCACGTGGAAAAAAGAGGAATTTGGTAATATATTTGAGGACAAAAAAAGGCTCATCTAGTACATTGACCTCATCCAGCAGAGGGGCATGGAATTAGGATGGGACATGGAGATGAAAGAGAAGGAGAAATACCTTTTCATACAACTGCATGCTAGAGAAAGACAGGAAGAGATATACTGGAAGTAGAAATGTAGGGTCAAATGGCTTTAGGAGGGGGAAAAGAACTCTAAATTCTTCCACAACTCTGTGGTCCATAATAGATTAGGCTCGAAGATCCATAAAATAAAAAATTCAGATGGGTCCCAGGTGGAGACTAGAGGAGAGGTAGAGGAGGAACTTATGAGCTATTTTAAGGTAATCATGAATGAGGACAACAATGACAGGGATCATGACATTTCTCGGATAACTGCTCTCATCCCCGGGAAATTTATTAGGGAGGATAATGAGATGCTTAATAAAACCATCTCCATGCAGGAGGTGGAGGAGGCAGTGAGCCAGATGGCCCAAGGGAAGGCTCCCTGCCCGGATGGATTCACAACCAACTTCTTCCACTTCTTCTGGGATATGATCAAGGAGGAAGTCTGGGAAATTGTTGAGGAATCAAGGAGCAAGTGAGGGGTCTTAAAAGACTTTAATGCAACTTTTATTTCACTGATACCAAAGGGGGAGGGAGCATACTCCGCATGTAAGTTTAGACCCATATCCATCTGTAATGTGATTTATAAATTCATTTCCAAGGTGATCATGAATCGACTAAAACCCCTACTCCCAGGCCCGATCAGTCCAGAACAATCTGGTTTTGTGGAGGGCAGACAGATCATGGATGGTATCATAGCAGTCCATGAAACCATATATTATTTGAAATGGACTAGGCAGCCTGGGATTCTCATCAAGCTTGGCATAGCCAAGGACTTTGAAAAACTAAGCTGGAAATACTTGAAGAAAATGCTAAGGGCGTATGGTTTTAGCTCAGAATGGGTGGAATGGGTCATGGCTTTGGTCACCACTCCTTTATTTTCCATCCTACTAAACTATTCTCCAACTAAGCTCTTTTAGCCGACCCAGGGGATAAGGAAAGGAGACCTACTTACCCCTTTTCTCTTTTTCCTAATGGCAGAGGTATTAAATTGAGCACATAGATCTGTGGACAAACACACAACTCACAAGATAGATCACACTATTTACTCAGCAATTGAAGAATTAAACAGTGCAAAAATGGCTTGCAACTGTGAATGCTTTCATTAATAAAAAAGTAATTAGATGATAAATTACAATGTAATACAATGGCTAAATAGCCACATGCAATTCAAATCCACATGAGGAAATTTGAATTGATTAGACTCTACTTGACTGTAGGTAACTAAGACCTTGTCTAAATCATTATCGAAGGACTCAATAGTTAACTGACCTAGTCTATATCATTATCGGATTTCTAAAACACAACCCAAGTGTAATTCTATATTGAGGCTAACTGACTGTGGTAGGTGAGAAATGCACCTCTCCTGCATGCAACCATGTAAACCTAGCGCTAACTGAATGTAGAGGACTAGAACTGAATGTAACTGACTCCTAACTTAGCTTGACTAGTCACTAACTCAACTCAACTGACCTTGGTTGGTATCGGCACTCCCAATGGCTCCTAAATTGTAGGGATTGATCTAGGAGGCTCCTAAACTGATGCATGCAAGTGCAATCAATGGAATTAGGCCTCAATTAGTGTTCCCCACACTTTAGTAACTGAAATATGTGCCCCAATTAGGCCAAGTGGATCCAATGGTGCTAGTGACAAAAAATATACTGGATGGACTCCCGATTTAGACATGACTCCTGATTTAGACATATGACCAAATTTGACAAGGGAGGATTAATAATCCTAACACCCCACCTGAATGCTAACTTGGAAAATCTGTGGTCCCTGGTAACTAAGACCATAGGTCACCCATTAAATCAAGTAAAGTAAAGTAACTGCTCAATACAAGGAGCTGGGTAAAAACTTGGAAATAGAATCTGGATTCAAGTTTGAAAAACTTGGAAATATGTTGCTGTAACCTTCATCTCTGTGATGTAGCGAAGCATCATAAATGGTGTTCTGTGCATAGGTATTCTCGGGCCTGACACGTAGACTTCTCCTTCTTGTCCCAAAATGTTGATGGAAGGAAGGAGGAATGTAACCTTTGCCTCTTTTTGGCTGAAGAGGTGTATGATCCACTTTATTCTTCTAAAGGCAGTGTGACTGATCAGACCTTGCCATGTGACATCTTACAAGAAATTTGTTGCATCTCTCTGAAGGAGGTAAGATTGCATGGCATAGTGCAAGATTCTCTGTCTTCTGAATGTTAGATGGATTTCCAGTCATCTTCCTAGCTTCCTGTTTGGAAGTAGGGACTGAATCCGAATCCAAATCTGAATGAATCTTAATCTCATGAATTGATACAACTGGTTCTGCAATACTAGTGGAAACTGCAATAGAAGGAGATGGAATGTTTTTACCTTCCCTTTGAGAGTGCACTAGTTCTGAAAAAGGCATGAAGTGTGAGAACTCATATGCACTGGAGGCATCATTTGCAACACCCTTCGCTATGATTTTCCAAGTAGAGATATATGTGATCTCCACGGAGTCAGGACCAAACATCACTCACTTTGGAGAGCTAGTATGAGTCATCTGGTATACAGATAATAGGTTTGAAGCTAGGGAGGGAACATAGAGCACATCTTTGAACCTTCCATGTTCAATATTGATAGAGCCCTTCCCTTTGGTTTGAACTTTACTGTTATTTCCCAGCTGAATTCTAGGACCATCAAAAGACTATAAATAAGAGAATGGTTCTTTGGATGCAACCATATGATTGGAAGCTCCAAAATCAATGAGGAAGACATGTGCTATTGAGCAGTTGGCCTTCAGTGCATGGCCTATTTTGAAGCAATCTTCAGTGTCTCCTGTTTCTTCTCTCTGGTCACCCTTCCTTGCTCTAGTAGTGCAGTAATGTTATTTTTCTTCAAAAGAAGAGTCATTTCATCAATTTGTCTTCTCATGCAGGAGCTATCTGGATGAAGGCCCCTTCCACAGTAGAAATAAAGGTTCTTTCCTTTTCCATTCTTCTTACTTCTCTTCGAACCTAAAGGTTCATTTGACTACTCTTTCTTCACAGGATACTCATCTCTTTGCTTCCATTTTACATTCGCTACCTTACCTCCTCTTGCAACTAGTGCTTGATCTTTGGGAGATCGAATGATCCCCATTTGGATCAACTTTCCATTCTCATAAGTGAGACATTGGATGAAAGCCTCAAGAGTGGGCATCTTCCAATTTGGAGTGGTGATATTCATTGTGTGAAAGGTTGATAAAAAGAATGAGTAGTATGCACTGAGTTTTGAGAGAATGGCAAGGATGAGTTGATCATCCTCCTCCTCCACATTGCATTACTTCAACTGGTATATTAGGTTCATGAATTTTGTGAAAAATTCATTCATTGTTTCGAAGTTGGATGGATTAAGAGAGATTAGCTCATTTTCTAGTTGATGGACCCTCATCTCTTCCTGCTTATCAAATAAGGAGGCAAGCTTGTCCCAAATATCCTTGGGAGTCTTCAAATCTTTGATGTGGAAGCGAAGATCTCGAGAGAGTGAGAGAGACAAGTATCCAAAAGCTTCATTAAGCTTGTATCCAAATGTTTTTCATGATTAAGAATTGGCTCTACCTCTATCTCTTCTGTGAGTCTGAAGAGCTTCTTGGTGCGAAGCAGTCCCTCCATGTCCTCTTTCCACTGGTGGTAGTTGAAGGAAGTGAGAAGCTCTACTTGATGGGCCATTTTGAATGCAGTAAAGAGGACTGAGATGCTATAGCGAATGTAGTGAGGAGAAAGAGATGCTTGTAGTGAATGCAGTGAGAAGAGCTGATAACATATAAATCACACAATCAAACATAAAAAATAAGGTCGACTACCTACACATTTCAGGTTTTCATCACACCAACATAATTGATCAAGCAAGATTTATCAACAATTCCTTAACTTGGGGTATTAAGTGGTAAACCTTCTGCTTCTAGTGCAGAGTAGGAATGGAGCAAATTGCTCAAAAAAATGATCCAGCTGGAGATACGAGGAGGAGAAGTGCCTTGTTCGTCGAGGCTCTAATACCATATTAAATTGAGCACATAGATATGTGGACAAACACACAACTCACAAGATAGATCACACTATTTACTTAGCAATTGAAGAATGAAACAGTGCAAAAATGGCTTGCAACTATGAATGCTTTCATTAATGAAAAAGTAATTAGATGATAAATTACAATGTAATAAAATGGATAAATAGCCACATGCAATTAGAATCCACATGAGGAAATTCAAATTGATTAGACTCTACTTGACTGTAGGTAACTAAGACCTTGTCTAAATCATTATCGGAGGACTCAATAGTTAACTGANAACACAACTCAAGTCTCTAATTCAGTGTTAATTGAGGCTAACTAACTGTGGTAGGTAAGAAATGCGCCTCTCCTGCAAGTGTAATCAGTGGCAGTAGGCCTCAATTAGTGTTCCCCACACTTTAGTAACTGAAATATGTGTCCTAGTTAGGCCAAGTGTGCCCAATGGTGCTAGTGACTAAAAATAGACTGGATGGAATTTTGATTTAGACATGACTCCTGATTTAGACATATGAACAAATTGGACAAGGGAGAATTAATAATACTAATAGTAGGGCCTGAGAAAACTCATCCAAACTCAAGCGAAAGAAGGGGGAATCTGGGGACTCTTGCTCCACGAAGGCATGGAAAAACAAACTCACCAACAATTCGTGGATGACACGATGCTCATGGGGCACCCTTCAGTCTAAGAAGCTCATGCTTTCAAAAGGAAATTAACACTCTTTTCAAAAGTGTCAGGGATAGCAATTAATGCTGCGAAATCTCAGGTATTTTTCTTAAACACAACACCCATCACACAAAGGAATATTGTTAGGATTTTGGGTTTCACTAAAGGATCATTCCATTCCAAGTATCTGGGGGTTCCTTTGGGTAAAGGGACCATAAAAAATGCTTCATTGCAGGATCTCATTGACAAGATCAAGGGAAGGTTATCAAGTTGGGTTCTCAAGCCCCTGAACTTACCAAGCAGACTGGTCTTGGTAAAATTGATCCTCTAGGCTATGCCGATGTACCTGTTCTTTATTCTCTCAGCCCCCAAGACCATAATCAAGGAGATAAGGAGTATTCAACGAAAATTCCTGTCACATACCCCAATTTAAATAACATTTTATGTTTAAGAAAACATTATATTTTACTTTTATTTTAAAGTTTATGACTATTGACAAAGTGGGGTCAAGGATGACTGTAATTATTTATGTTGAATATTTTATTATTTAATAAATAAAAGATGAGACAAATAGCCTAAGGAGGCTGTTGAATGAGTGTCCACTGACCCACTAGGAGGAATAGACTGGGGTGAGAGAAAACTGACACATGGCATCATCCTCAATCATTTCTAGCTGTTGCAGGGGGGAACTTCCCTAATTTTTTGGTCATGTTCCCCAAGAAAGTGGAACAAAGCAGGTGGCTCATTAATTGAAAAACTGACCAAAAATACCTAGGCATGCATATATCTATCCATCGAATTCAGCAGGAGGCTGTTCATTCTTAACCTTGTGAAATTTATGAAGTTGAGAAAGGAGCACAAGAGATTTGATGAGGGGAAAGTTAGAAGTGGATTGAGTGTTTAAGACTGCATTCATAACTAGTGCAGCTGGATAGCCGAGTTCTTTACTGCTGAGGACAAAAGTACTTCTGTTAAGTACTTCTGTGGAGTTACAGGGATATTTAATCCCATTTCTTCACACATTGCTTTCATCCTGGTGGATCAGTGGACAGGCTCGGGGGTCCTAAGACAAGCATTTGAGCTATCTTCAGGAAAAGGTTGGGTGGAACGGGCTCCTTGGGCTATTTGTCTCTTCTACAAATTACCAATTTTCCATCGTGTTATGTTATTTATTTTTGTCAAAGTAAATTACTTGAATGAAAGTAGTCATGTTTAGTTTTTCTATTAGTACTTAGATATTTTGAATTTGTTAGTAGAATGATTAAGTCTGCATTTAATTATGAAATTTTACTTGTAAATGATTATATGAATAAATGAACCTAGAATTATAGATGATTGATTAATGAGTAAAATTCCTTTCTGCATTTTCCCACTCATCGTAAATCTTACGATGAAGTACTCTAGTACAGAAGGTTTGTTTAGAGGTAAATATGAATGATTATACATGGATAAAATGATTTGAAACTGTTATCGAATTAAAGAGTTTACATAGAAATGAATCACTAATATTTTGTTTTGTTAAGTTACCAGCATTATCTTCAAATAACTGTTAAAACATTGAAAGCTTTTTCTATTATTTACCAGCTAATTACCATAATAATTCCATTTCTAGATCTTAACTTTTTATACAAAAACCTCTAAGATTTTTTGCATAGAGTCTATTATGGTAAGCTTCTATCACTCAACCATAAAACTGTGTATAGTATAATATAATAATAATTACTGTAATACGATCAAATTAGTTATACTTAGTAAAAAAAACTCATTCTTTATTTTTAATACTTTAAAAACCTAAAATACAAACAATGTTACTCTAGTTATAATATAGTAAATAATACACAGTTAAGCCTCCTTTTGTTTCTTTTAAAACATCAAACACAATAATTTCATGATGAACAGTCAATAGACTAAAAATGATTAAGATTATAATAAATTGTAAACATTCAGTATAACTCTATTATTATTATTATTTGTGAACTATTCTTCTAAACCCTAATCTCTAATACATTCCTTTATATCCAATTATCCAAAACTGTTTATAAAAGCCAAACCCTAGGTTAACCCCTTATGGTACAGATTGCACAAATGAAATCGTATAACTAATTTGCTAATGGATTTAACCCATTTACAGCCGTATCATAATTTACAACTAATAATTGCAATAACACAAAAACTAACTACCAAGCTTAATGCACTATGCAACCAAAAACACAAAAGGAAAAACAAATGCTAATAAGTATTTACATTTTGGCCATAAGATCTGCCTCTTAGAAACAAATTAATTACAAACAGAGTCTTTTAATTTATTAAGAAAATTACCAACAGTGGCCACATGGACTTACTCATAAAATGAAATTTCCTTAACATATTCGTAGCCATAAAAGAGTTACAGTGGCCGAGCAAAGGCCGCGAAAACTTCCCTACATCTAAATAATAGTATGCAAAGCGATAAAAAAACCCTGGAATAATAATATTCTTACCCTAAAACGACATCACAAGAGTCGTAGCTCATTTATAAAACCCTAGGGGTTATCATTAAAGATGGCCATACGACCTCCTTCACTAATTCAAAACAAAACAACAAGTTTGACCTCAAGTATTTTGAACGTTGTAGTATCATTCTACAGGAACCTTTTTTATGCCACACACACCAACAATGAAGGGTACCTCAGGGTTGGGACCGGGGCTTACCCGAAGCCTTTCTTGCTCACACTCTTCAGCTCAGGGTTATGCCTTTAGTTTTTGACTGGGTATTGCCAAGTATTTGTTTACCTACATCAAACAGTAAACACTTAGAACTGTATATTAAATATATGAGTTTAAAATAATAATAAAAATAGACAAGGAACGATTGGAGGTTTCATAACCACTTACCTGTTTTTAGCTTGGAGTTCATTGAACGGGTATGGAAAATTAGAATCTTTAAACTTGCTAATGCCACGGACAAGCAAGAGTAACCACACTTTAATGTTGAGCTCGATGAAACAAAGA
This sequence comes from Pseudotsuga menziesii, assembly GCA_001517045.1. Classification (NCBI taxonomy): domain Eukaryota; kingdom Viridiplantae; phylum Streptophyta; class Pinopsida; order Pinales; family Pinaceae; genus Pseudotsuga; species Pseudotsuga menziesii. The sequence goes on from LPNX010082971.1 coordinate 74,163, forward strand.
TGGCAAGAACCAAAGCTTCAGACCTGCTAACACCACGAACAAACATAGAATGACAACTGTTGCAGAAACCTGAGAAGGTTGAGGGTTTGTCGGCTCATTTCTCCTCCAAAAACAGTCAACTAATGAAACCAAGCAAGTTTTAGGGTAAGGATTTGATTGTAAGTGCATAGGGTTAAATGCCAAAACCTTTCTTCAAACGAGCAACCACCACGTGGTTTCCACTAACGTTGAAATATTTTATTCGTTTGATATAGTTTTGAACTTGCACAAAGTAATACTATTTCCTTGTTAAAAATTAAACAAGTCATTGTTTTGGATGTTGGAGTTCTTTGCAAAGTTTTAATTTTTGTTTTAAGCATCGAATACATCCTTAAGTTAGTGGTGTTATTTTTGTAGTTAGTTTATAGTTGCAAATTTAATAAGGTTAATGCTTATGTAAGTTTTAGAAGTAATATGGTTAAAGTTCATAATATTAAAATGTTGAGAATGTAGTTAAGCTCCCTGTACTACTATTAAAAAAAATCACGTTTCAATAATTATAAACCATCCATCATGTAATTGTTTAGAACAAATAATCACAATACCATTTCTAGTTGCTACTTAGGTAGAATAGACCTTGATATAGGCTTGGAATCTCGTACGCTTCGATAATCTAGACAATAAATAGAGTCACCATAGTAGTTGAAGTTTAAGTCCAAAGAATAAAATATAAGGATCTTTCCTAACTTACTCGTTTAAGTCTTCAGAGCCTTAAATTCTTACATCGTAAACCTGGAAGTAAGTTTTTAACTGTGAATCCTGTACAAGCATCGGATTTACGTTAGCTTTGAGAAAAACTAAGTAAGCCTCAGGCTAACCTCAAGCCCCTTCAATAAGAAAAGAAAACCACCATCAGAATCATACATTTCCTTACAAATAAATCAATGATCTGAATTTAATAGTTTATTTTAACTCATTAAATTTTGACAAACATTTTATTATTCAAGAATGAAAATCATTATAGATTGAATACGGTTAGTGGCATGTAATTATAAATTAGTAAGTAAATTTTGTAGCCTTTTAGTTGCAGTTAACCAAAGAGTATTAACTCATAAGTTTCTCTTTATGTCTTGTCTTTATAAACTATCTGTTAACTAGACTAAAGTTAATCATTAAACTAGCATTTTGACTACGATTTCGTATTTAATATCACATAGAAATATTTTAAATTTTTGGGATGTTACATATGGTATCAGAGCACACGTTCAGACACTAGGACTGAAGTGGCTCAGTGCACGTAAACAAAAAGTAAATAGAAAGTATGGATACTGAGTTATGATTTTAAATGTTGCCGTACAGAATATTTCTGAAGTAGATTTGTAGGTATGGAAGGACTCGAAGAGTATGTTGAAGAGAGGTCCCCATTAAATGAACAAAATAATTATGGAAAAGAACCTGCTAAAGAAGATATAACTAATAACTCATCTGAATTACTGCAAACAATTAAGGATCTAAAAATTGAAATGGAGACTGTTAAAAAAGAAAATGAGAGAATCCTAAGAGCTCAGGAGGAGCTAAATCAAATACTGCTGGAAATTTTTTATAACGAATAAAATAATAAAGAGATAGAATATGACACTATGTCCTATCAACATAAGAGTAAAAGGTCAAAATACTCTAAAATTGAAAGCAGTTCTTCTTCTGAAATTAACGATAATTCACACAGGAAAAAACACCATAATTCTAGTGACAATAGTGAGAGTAATTGTCGCTCTAGAAAGAAGAAATACAAGCCTTATGAAGAGATTTCTGAGGAGTTCAAAAAGATTGAACCACCAAATTTTAATGACAAAACAGAAAAAGGAGAGGAATCCGAAGCATAGCTTCCCGGAATGAAAAAGTATTTTCAGATATATAATTATTCAAATCAGTTAAAAGCGAGGATGACAATATATAACTTAATTGGAAAAGCTGACATTTGGTGGCAGGACATAAAGCGAGTTAAGGGCATAAAAGAGAAGAATATAAACTGGAGCACTTTGAAGAAGTACTTTAAAAATAAATTTCCGTCGAAGCAATATTACGAGGAACGAGCTAAATAATTTTATGACCTAAGGTTGGGAACCATGAGTATGAAAGAGTTAAATAATAAATTTTTAAGTTTACAGCGATATGTGCCTTATATTGTTGATAAAAAACCCAAGGTGCAGCGGTTTTTGAGTTTTTTACCTTTTCATATTAAGGACATAATTGAATATGATAATCCCAAGACCCTTGAAGAGGCCATGCGAAAAGCAGATTTCTGCTATGAGTAGAACCGGAAAAGGGAGAACATGCCAAACTGGAAAACAAAAAGACCTAATAATAAGTGTAAATCAAGGAAGAAAAATTTCACACCTAATCAGAATTTTGGGCATAATAACTTATGCAGTCTTCCTAACAGAAAATTTCAAGGAAGTAATTCAAAAGGTAACCCACAACAAAACCCTACTATCACAAGAAATAAAGAATTTACAAATAATCACATTAATTATGTTAAAAATAATGAAGGTAAGGAAACAATAAAATGTTGGGAATTCCAGGGACCTCACTATGCATCAGTCTGTCCTAGAAGAAAGAAGACCGTCATGTTGTGCAGGAATAAACAACGATTGGTGATTTAGCAAGAGGGATGCCTAGAATCAATGCAGCGCTAGAAAATAGACAGGCTGAATATCAAACTTCCATGGTGGAAGTAGAAAGTATGCTGAACCATAAACCCATTTCTATTTTAATTGACCCAGGGGTCAGCCTAAGTTATGTCTCTCCCAGTTTAGTAGAGAAAAGTAAACTACCAATAGAGAAATTTGCAAATTCATGGCTAGTTCAATTAGCTACAGGAGAAAAAAGGAAAGGAATTGATTTTGTGAAATATTGTACATTAACGATGAATCAGTTTGAGAATTCTATAAAGCTGAATGTACTTCCGTTAGGCTCCTATGATGTATTAATTGGAATGGATTGGTTGGAACAAAATCAAGTGGTGTTAAATTGTTTTGATAATACTTTTACATGTTTAAATAATGAAGGAGAAATGATAACAACAAAAGGAATCCCTAGGAAAACAACAATCGGACAGATTTTTGCCTTACAACTAAAAGGGGTTGTTCGGAAGGGATGTAAAGCTTTTGCTGTAACTATAACTAATGAAGAACACATTAATAAAGAATACAAACTAAAATTAGAATATATACCAATTCTAAAAGGTTATTCGGATGTATTTCTAGAGGAAATTCCAGGATTGCCTCCGAAAAGGGAGCTAGTACCCGATGCTGTGCTTAACTCAAAAGATTCTTACCAGATGAACATCCTGGAACTTAATGAACTAAAATCACAATTACAAGAACTGATAGATAAAAAGTATATAACACCGAGTGTGTTTCCTTAGGGAGCAATGATCGTCTTTGTTAAAAAGAAGGACGGTATTCTGCACTTATGCATTGACTACCGTCAACTTAATAAGATGACAATTAAAAATAGATACCTGTTTCCCCGCATAGATGATCTGTTTGATCAGTTACGCGGATCAACAATATTTTCAAAATTTGACTTAAGATCCGGTTATCATCAAGTCCAGATTAAGGATGAAGATATTTTCAAGACGACTTTTAGGACTTGATATGGTCACTATGAGTTTGTTGTCATGCCATTCAGACTAACTAATGCCTCGACAGTCTTCATGTGTTTAAAGAACAATGTATTACATAAATATGTAGATAAAGTTTGTAGTAGTTTTTATTGATGATATTTTAATCTATTCTAAGAGTAAAGAAGAGCACGAAGAACATTTAAAAATCATTTTACAAGTGTTAAGGGAACATCAACTGTATGCCAAGTTCAGTAAATGTGACTTCTTCAAAGATAAAATACAATACTTGGGTCACGTAATAACTAAAGATGGGATCTTGGTTGACCCAGATAAGATAAAAGAAATTAATGAATGGTCGGTCCCAAAGGATGTGACTGATGTACTATCATTCATGGGGATCACCGGGTATTAGCGAAGGTTCATTGAGGGATTTTCAAGGATCGCGAATCCCATAACTTCTCTACAGAACAAAGGAAAGAAATTTGTTTGGGATAAAAAATGTGAAGAGATTTTTAAGAGATTAAAAGTTTTGTTAACTACTACACCCATTTTAAGAATTGCGGATCCTAACAAGGATTTTTTTGTATGCACTGATGCATGCAATGATGGCCTTGGTGGGGTCTTAACTCAAGAAGGACACGTAATAGCGTACGAGTCCAGGAAACTTAAAATTCACGAGAAAAATTACGCTACCTACGATTTAGAATTGGCTGCCATAATACATGCATTAAAGATGTGGCGCCATCACTTGATCGGGAGAAAATTTAATTTAATGACGGATAATAAGGGTTTAAAGTATATGTTGGATAAACCAAATTTAAACGCAAGGAAAGCTAGGTGGCTAGCTTTCCTTAGAGAATATGATTTCGAGATCCAACATATAAAGGGGAAGGAAAATAAAGTAGCTGATGCTCTGAGCAGAAATGTAAGATTAAATTTTATGGCAGCAATCAGTACTTACAAAACAGATTTAGAAGATCAACTCGAAGAATGAGTAAAATTGGATGAAAATTACTGAAAATTGCAAGCTAAAGTGTCAAAAAATGTAACTGAAAGTTTAAAAATAGGTTACAGTCTAAATGAGAAAGGGTTAATACTTTATAAAAATAGACTGTAGATACCTAGCGTACCTAAAATTAATTTACTGGTTTTAAATGAAATACCTAAAAGTCCTTATTCTGGGCCTAGTGGAGCAATATGCAGCATGGAATGGAACAAGATAAAGAGTTCACAAGCCCATAAATGTTAATTTCGAAGGGGTGGGGGTTAGCCAAAGGGATCCTTGATGGCCTACGACAAAGGACCAATGTTTGCAGAGTCTTTGGCCCCAAGTCCTGGTCTAATCCACTATGTGGTTTACAAACTAAATTTTGACGAGGCGACGAAGGGTAATCTCGGAGCAACAGGTTACGGGAGATTTTGTAAAAACTTGGTTGGAGAAATTATTCAAGTTTTCTATGGATCAATTGGATTTGACATAAACAACTTTGCAGAATTGGAAGGTATGCTTCAGGGTGTCAGTCTAATGGTGGAAGGGGACTCAAACATTCTCATACAGATGGAAAAGCAACTCACTAATGGGAAGACAATAGAGAAGGTTTCGTCTAGCTGGTGTTTGGCCATTCGGTTGGAAACCCTTCATATCTTGGTCAAAGATCATCCGACTATCACCTTTCACCACGTCATAAGGGAAGTAAACCAAGTGGCATAAATGCTAGCAAACATTGTCATACGGGAGAATGGGGTCTGTAGGATGGGATGACTTGAAGAATTTGGAGCAGCTCAGTGGGTGCCAAGGTGATGACAGCTGGCCCTTCAAGACGTCAGCACAAATGGACAGATGGTGGGTGATGCGAGGGATAATCAAGTCTATGAGAGGGGGAAGGGAGATCCTCCCATGGATATCGACCATCACCATGCGTAATCATGAAGGTGTTGTGCATTATATTCCGAGCCAGTCCTCTCACCATTAATCTTGGGTACGAAACTCGGTCGAGAAGGAAAGGAGGGACATATTTTCTATGAGAAATATATTCATAAGCGACGATAGGAATAATGTCTCAACTTGTGATGAGTATGAGGAAAGGTGATCATTGGATCAGGGAGATCACTGACGAGTACAAAACCATTAATCCAAATAATTCCCTACCTCATATGAATACCGATATGGTTGCATGGCTCGCCATCCGCTTCCTGTGGAAGGATTACACTAGTTTGTTGGTGATTAGGTGTAGGGAGCGATTGTGGGAAGGTCATAGTAGTTCAGAGAAGATTTTGGGAATGAAGGGTGAGATGGATCCTCCTCGGGGTAGACATGGGAAGTCCAACACAATTGAAACTCCAAATATGAGTCATGACAAAGGGAAGGGAGTGGACAAGAGGGGAAAGGGCACTGCAAATCGGACTCAACTCCATGCCTAGGAGGCTGTGAAATTCTTTAAAGATCACATTCGTATGATGGCCTGCAAACGCACGGAAAGACTGGAAAAGGAGCTGTGGGAACAAGTAAAATTGATGCCAATCGAGGAAGTTCAAATGGAGGTTTAGGACTGGGTCATGCATCCACTCTACAGCTGGTAGGGCTTCGACCCATGACCATATGCTCATGTTGTATTGGGTTATCATGAACCTGGTTACGCATGTCTTGCTTAATCTTGAGGCTAGGAAGGAAGAGGTCGAGGCAAAGAAAGAAGGCGACGAGGAACCTGTTAAAGCTTGGAAGGATCACAATGTAGACTACCAAGCGATGCACATGGAGCTCAACGACCATATTGAGGATTGCCACTTGATGCACCTCAAAGTTAATCAAATAGCGTCATGCCTAGGAATTATCCTCTACCACCCAGGGATGGAGCAGCACCGGGAAGGAGGCTCTAGCCGAAGGTTTGGAGGCCGAGACATGGAGAGAGCTAGCCATGGCCCCCTACAGAACAAGGATGATTTTGTGCAGAATGCGGGCTTTTCTAGCGTCGACCTTCTTCCTTGATCCTTGTTTCATTTTTATGTTATTGTCATGTCTACATGATAACAAGTCTTTGTCAATAGATATAGGTGTTTTTAGCCAGTTTACTTATAGTGCTAGCGGTCTTAGTTATGGGATTGAACTCTACTTAGGTAAAGTTGCTTCTGTGGATGACTATAATAGATCTTGAGCCGGTATTTTTTATGTAGCTAATGTTTTGGGTGTCTGTAATCTTTTTGCAATTGCGCAGTAATATAATCTTTTATTTACAAAAAGAAAAACTATCCACATGGTCAAAAATAAAAATAAGGAACGTTCTAAGCATTCATATGCACTGATTCATCAATATAAAAAGTAAGAAACATGAGAGGCACATCGATTGGGTATCTTCATTATTATGTCATGGGAAAGGAGACTGGAAGACCTACACCATCCATTACCAAATGAAATCAGTGGCAAATGAAGGAATTCCTTGACTACTACTTGATATTGCAGTTAATTATACCTAAACTCATAAATTGGTATTGGGGTAGACCTCTTCCAGCTAGCAACACAACTTGTAGTTTGAATACTCATCTAGGTCCTCCTAGAGACAGTCTTCTATATCCAGGTTTCTCCATTTGACCATTGTTTGGAGAGATCTTCAGAAACCTCTTGATGTTTTGGGAAAATCCTTACAAAGTAACTTACAAATTATTTTAGAATCAATAAAAAACAAAGTCTACATGGCCAAAAAGTGAGTTGGGTCGACCAATGATTGCTCCATGCACAAATATCCCTTTTGAAATCAACTCAATAACTTGTCAACATATTGAGATATTAAATCTTTGGTGAAAAGCAAGCTTGCGCAATCATGAAGGGTTAAACCCAACGCTTAAGAGCATAAGATCCTCTCTTTTAATATATATCATTGCCAAATCCTCTGATCTACAAACACCTAAATCACCGAACCATTTGGACAAATGAGGGTGTCATAAGATATATCTAAGAATAAATTAACCTATGGATTTTGTTTCCTTTGGTCTCCTCCTTGTACGCGGATGCTAGCAATACGAGAGAAGAATGTGTGCAGCATAGAGGACGACACGTGACTGACATATTGGGATAGATGGAGAAAGGCGGAAGTTGTATGAAGGCCCCTCACGAAGTAATTAGGATGTGAGGAGCTAGAGAGGAGTTTACTTTGGAAGTTAGGAGGAATGCTCACAAGACCGAAATTAGGGGGATTTTACGTGTAGTTCATGGTGAATGATTTCCTAGAAGGGTGGTGAATTTCACATGGGTACAGGAAGTGGATTTGGCTTGTGGAGATCTCCATGACCTTTCATTATGATTTATGGAGTCTATGAAATTAAATTCGCTAAGGTCTAGGTGGGATGGTATAGTGTGGTGATGTTGTTAATGTTGTTCTTTGGAAAAGTTCTGATGGTGGAGGGAGTAAAGAATTTGCAAGTTGATGGAGACACACAAATAAAAGGGTAGCAAAGAATCCAAAGGGAAGGATAAAGTAGGGTTGATGGATGCCAATTGTGACAGTTGAAGGTTGTGCAGCTTGGCTCTACAAAGTGATGATTCTGTAGTCTATTTAGGAGATTGATGAAGCCGAGAAGGGATTGTGGGAAAAAATGGAGACAACTTTGTTAATGGATGACTGCAAGACCCTGGAGAAATGGATTCGATACCCAAGGATGACCAAGGAACACATAGCTCTATATGAGTGCACTGTGGCAATGTATTGGGTAACGAAGGGGCTCCCGACGCACATGTTAGTAGACCATGGGGAGAAAGAAAAAGTTGACAAGTAGCCAATGCGATATTGGAAGAAGCATTATGATGTTCATGCCTCACACAAAAAAAGATTGATGTCATCGCTAAGAATATTGGCATCCAGTGCATGCCAAAGTAGACAATTGAGGGAGGTGTCGTGACCGCTCTGCCAAGCTGGGAAGGATGGGCCATCAAGTGATCACTAGGTTCCTTGAATCATTCTTGGTCTTTTGTTGATTTGGATTTTCACTGTCTCTATTATGTATTGGGTGGGTAGTTTTTGTAGTCCAATGTTAGAAAGAGGTTTAAAGTAAGTCCTTGAATCCTTTATAGGTTGTGTTTGGTTCTTATGTTGTAGTTTTTATTCCCAAACAATTGAAGTAATGAATACAGCTGGGGGTTAATCAAACTAAAAGAATGGGACTATTTTAATAGAAGTGGTATGTAATTTTCTTCAAATAATATAATTCTATTTTTTATTTTTTTATGGGACGGGCGTCCGTTTCTGCCCCACAGGGCTGTAAAAATGTGTGTTCTCAACACAATACACAATTAAGAGTGGAAAATGCTTATAAAAAATATAGAAAACATTTATAAAATATGAAAATTAATTTCAAGGTAATTAACTCCACAAATATATATATGTTTTTATTTGTTTTTTAAATATAGAATAATAACAAATTTTTAACTAGTTCAAAAATATGTAAGACAAATTTATTAAAAAAAATGGTTTTGTTTGTTCACATGTGGCCTTTACATGTTAACGATTGCACCTATCAATGTGATCTTATTAACAATATATCAAAGTTATTTTATTAAGGTTATATGAGTACTCTGCATTGTTGTAACCTTCTCAAGCATGTCAAGGTATCTATTAAAATTTATCTTATTAAGATTACATGAACTTTGAACATCTCCTCAATTATGTTTAACATCGAGACACTACAGTTGCTCACGGTTCACCTTATAGGGGTGACCTTTACATGTTAATCATTTTATTTATTAAAATTATTTTATTAAGATTACCTATGAACAAATGGATCCCACCAATGAGTAATTTTTACATGAGGATTTTTCGGATTGCTAAATGTTAGAATACAAAATTACATTAAACACCATCCATTTTTTGCTAAATAGATCAAATAAACATATTACATTAAACACTATCAATAATACATACATGGGAAATAGATAAATTAACATATTACAATATCAATAATACATTGAAATGGAATCTAGGTTCTTCATCACCAAACTAAACACTAACTCTTCATCAACTAAATGGATAAAATAACACCTTACAAGGAATCACTAATCACTCATATAAATTTTATCAAATTTTCATCAGATACCTTGAATTTAAAATATCCTGCAAACTAACTAATAATAACAAATCACTCCTATGAGAGGGATGAAGTTGTGGAAAGTTACAATTCACCCCCACCTCACACACAAAGGGTGTGATAATGAAAATACTTCAAAGCCAATTTCAATAGGATTGCCTTGAATTAATGTATGTTCAAAAACACTACTTTTCATTACTGGGATTTTTTATAAGATATTCATTTCATTTCAAAATACATTGTATTGATGGAAATGCTATTTGTTTTAGGTTTAGCCAACACAACCTAGGAAACTCAGAGTCAAGACACAATTAAACAGGAAAGCTTGTCCAACAAAGGGGCTCTAGTGGGGAAAGGTCGTCCATGCCACAAGTCAAGCAGTGGGTTGGGATATAAACATAACTAGAAGGTAATAGATGGGTGGAGATAGTGAACAATGACACCAACAATAGCAAGCCAAAGTATGGTGGGAATGATCACATCTATTCTCCCTAAGGAGGGTAAAACCAATGAGTATGGGTCAAGAAATTCTAGGTCTAAGTAGGGACATACATATACTATCAATATAACCAAGTCCACATATCTATATGATCACCAGATCAAGACACTAAATTCTAAGACATGTCACAAGAATGAGTATAAAAGAAATAATAATCATAACACAAGATAATATATGTTGAGTCATAGAACCAATCTGAAACAACATCTGTCTAATGAGAAACTTCTGCTATAATTCTGGGCAATAATGAATACTCTATGAATGGCTAAATGGCTACATCAGTCCTCAAATATGAGTGTGCTGAGGCTCATCCATGGCATGGGAAAGTACTATAGTCCATCATCAAATAGTCATCCATCATAGATGCGCATATCAACCTCTCATATGTAAGGGAACTAGATAAAAAGTGTACTGGAATCTGAAAAATAGAATATGGTATCCCGACTATTATATATGTGATAACATCTGGCTCCAGCGAGGGCAAGTGTTGTAAGGGAGAGAGCGGTTGAGAACCTCAGAATCTCTGGTCTCTAACTGCTCTACATTAATCTTCATCAACAACTCATCATCCTTGCATTCAACTTTTTCTTTATTTTTGAACCTATATCTGCTCTCATAACCACTAGAATACCTCATGAAGCATGTATGGGGAAAAAATAAAGACATATAATCTATATCAGGAACTGAAAAGCAGAAAGTAAATCTAATCTATAACCATAACTTTTAGGAAAAGTTTGATTTTATTGTGTAGGAAAAAGACAAACACCCAGGACTACGCTAAGAGCTTCAAAGGAAAGCTTCAAGGAAAAGACAAAAAGGTGCCAAACTAAATGGCTAAAAACTACTGCCCAAAAGAGGCTTATTCAATCCTACCTACCTAACTCCAACCAGTTTAGATAAGTGTTAAGTAAAATCATAAATCCAATGCAACCACTTGCTAAATGAATCTATTGATCTTTCTTTACAGTTAATGATACAACAAGTTTAAGATGGCTTGTAAGTAACGTGAATGAAAATTGAATCCATTATAACTTGTTGTCTGAAAATCAAATAAAGATATGGATAAAGAGAAATGAAATCATGCTGAGGATGAAATTGAATTTCTAGAAACTCATCCATCAAGATACCGATAGGATCATAAAAAGTATGCAAGTTCATTCTTGATGGAAGAACACAATATCACTCACGATTCAACCACTCCAAACAGTTATTTGTTTTCTCCTCTACCTTACTAGGACATTCAATTCTATTCACTCTAGAAGAAGTGGAAGAATCAAACGGGGACAAGTTGTAATGTAATGAAACTATGAATGAGATCAAGCACATTTGTTGCTTAGAAATGGAGAAAAGATGAAATTGATCTTTATACACCTTCTCCAACCACCCATAAGAAAGATTTATAAATTGAAAAATATTACTCATTACGAATGACCAAGAAGGGAAATGAAGCGTACTTTCTCCAATTATATGGCCATGCTCAAACTATTGACTGAAAATTTCAAAAGCAATATCTTGATTAGAACAAAAAATCATACAAGAAGGCTCGGAAAGTTGGGACGGGAGGGTAAAAAAATTAAAACTTGATTTGCATCACCTAAAGGTGCTAACACCAATCTTGTATGCGATATGGGACATTTGTTAAAGAAATTGGCAAGATCAACACTAACCTCCCAAGAACTAGACTTACTATGATTAATCTCCTCAACCAAATCACCTTGACCAAAAATATGATGGGAAATAGCAACAACATTACATGAATCATTCCTTGGAGGCTCTTGATGACCATTTGGACATAGATTCCAGCTCGAAAGATGTGATAAAGAACGCTCCAGTTCAAGTTCACTAACTGGTATATCATCATCATGTGGTTGTTCTTGTTTATATTGTTCATTACATTCAACTAAGGATAAATGATCATCATCATTCATTTGATAAGGAAAAATATCAATACGTTCATTTTTAACTTCCTTATCATCCTCACAAACTTGGTCTTCAACCACAATATGACCACGTGATTGATATTAAACGGAAATTTCAACCTTTTCTTCTTCTGCAGAGACATAATCAAAGTCTGAATCCAAGATATTAGGAATACTTCAGAGCTGATTTCATTAGGCTTGCCTTGCATTCATGTATGTTCAAAAACACTACTTTTCATGAATGGGATTTTTTATAAGATATTCATTTCATTTCCAAATACATTGTATTGATGGCAACGCTATTTGTTTCAGGTTTAGCCAACACAACCTAGGCAACTCAAATCCGAAACACAAATAATCATGAAATCTTGTCCAACAAAGGGGTTCTAGTGGGGAAAGGTCCTCCATGCCACAAGTCAAGTAGTAGGTCGAGATATAAACATAACTGCAAGGTAACAGATGTGTGGAGATAGTGAACAATGAGACCAACACTAGCAAGCCAAAGTATGGTGGAATGATCACCTCTATTCTCCCTAAGGAGGGTAAAACCAATGAGTATGGGTCAAGAACTTCTAGGTCTAAGTAGGGCCATACATATACTATCAATAGAACCAAGTCCACATATTTATATGATCAACATATCAAGACATTAAATTCTAAGACATGTCACAAGAATGAGTATAAAAGCAATAATAATCATAACATGCGATAATATTTGCTGAGTCATATAACCAATCTGAAACAACATCTGTCTAATGAGAAACTTCTGCTGCAACTCTAAGAAATACTAACTACTTTGTGAATGGCTAAATGGCTACATCAGTCCTCAAATCTAAGTGTCCTGAGACTCATTCATGGCATGGGAAAGTACTATAGTCCATCATCATATAGTGATCCATCATAGATGTTCTTCTCAGCATCTCATATGTAAGGGAACTGGCTGAAAAGTGTACTGAAATCTGAAAAGTAGAATATGGTACCCTGGCTACTATATATGTGATAACATCTGGCTACAGCTAGGACAAGTGCTCTAAGGGAGAGAGCACTTGAGAACCTCAGAATCTCTGGTCTCAAACTGCTCTGCATTAATCTTCATCAGCAACTCATCATCCTTGATTTCAACTTTTTCTTTATTTTTGCACATGTATCTGCGCTCATAACCACTATAATACCTCATGAAGCATATATGGGAAAAATATAAAGAAATTTAATCTATATCAAAAACTGAAAAGCAGAAAGTAAATCTAATTGGCCATAACCATAAGTTTTAGGAAAAGTTTGATTTTATTGTGTAGGAAAAAGACAAACGCCCAGGACTACGCTAAGGGCTTCAAAGGAAAGCTTGAAGGAAAAGAAAAAAAGGTTCTAGACTAAATGGCTACCAACTACTGCCCAAAAGAGGCTTATTCAATCCTACCTGCCTAACTCTAACAAGTTTAGACAAGTATTAATTAAAATCATAAATCCAATGCAATCACTTGTTGAACGAATCTATTGAGCTTTCTTTACAGTTAATGATACAACAAGTCAAACATGGCTTGTAAGTAATGTGAATAAAAATTGAAGCCATTATAACTTGTTGTCTGAAAATCAAAGAAAGATATGGATAAAGAGAAATGAAATCATGCCAAGGCTGAAATTGACTTTCTAGAAACTCATCCATCAAGATACCGACAGGATCATAAAAATTATGCAAGTTTGTTCTTAATGGAAGAACACAATATGACTCATGCTTTCACCACTCCAAACAATTCTTTTTTTTCTCCTCCACCTTACTAGGACATTCAATTATATTCACTCCGGAAGAAGCAGAAGAATCAAATGGGGACAAGTTGTAATGTAATGAAACTGTGAATGAGATCAAGCCCATTTGTTGCTTAAAAATGGAGAAAAAATGAAATTGATCTTTATACACCTTCTCCAACCACCCATAATAAAGATTTATAAATTGAAAAATATTACTCATTACGGATGACCAAGAAGGAAAATGAAGCATACTTTCTCCAATTATGTCGCCATGCTCAAACTCCCGATTGAAAAATTCAAAAGGAATAGCTTGATTAGAACACAAACTCATACAATAAGGCTCGAAAAGTTGGGACGGGAAGGTAAAAAAAATTAAAACTTGATTTGCATCACCTAAAGGTGCTAACACCAATATTGTTTGTGATATGGGACATTTGTTAAAGAAATTGGAAAGATCAAGACTAACCTCCCAAGAACTAAACTCACTATGATTAAACTCCTCAACCAAATCACCTTGACCAAAAATATGATGGGAAATAGCATCAACATTACAAGAATCATTCCTTGTAGGCTCTTGATGACTATTTGGACATAGATTCCAGCTCAAAAGGTGTGACAAAGAACACTCTAGGTCAAGTTCACTCACTAGTATATCATCATCATGTGGTTGTTCTTCTTTAGATTGTTCATTACATTCAACTGAGGATAAATGATCATCATCATTGATTTGATAAGGAAAAATATCAATACGTTTATTTCTAACTTCCTTATCATCCTCACAAACTTGGTCTTCAACCATGATATGACCACGTGATTGCTCTTCAAAGGAAATTTCAACATTTTCTTCTTTTGTAGAGACATAATCAAAGTCTGAATCCAGATTCAGATAGCTTGAATGCCGACACAAATTATCATCCATTAGGCAATGATTATGGAGTTGCTCTTTTAAAGGCTCTATAATGGACTCACAAATGGAAGGCTCAACTATAGATGTTTCTTGATGGTGACTGTTAGGTTACCTTCCACGGATTAAATCCAACACTTTCTCTATGACTACTTCAGGTAATACTAACATATTATCTTGTATGATTTGATTGATAACCCTCTTAGTTTCAGCATGAGGTTTTGAAACATTATTCTCAAAGTACTTTGTAAAATTCTTATGGATTGCAGGAAAGCTCATAATTTGGAACATTTCAAGAGAGGAATGATCCAATTGAGAAATAAAATTGTTGATATATCGATTATCAACTGCACAATCATTCTAGATTTACACTCTAAAGAATTATCAGTGTTCCTACCCCACTCATCTATTATAGATTTGTGAACATGTGATACCCAGTGATGGATTTTGGTGCTAAATTATCAAACCATAGTTGAACATCCCCTTGCAAGGATTCTCCTAATGCTCACATATAAACATATTCATTGTCTGCACCTCTAATTTCCATGTAATTCCAGATATTATTCAAATGACTTTCAATAGATATATCCTTATTTCCATTAAACTGGGGCAGCCTCCTAGTGTAATCATTTGGCATAGGATGAGGTGCCCCCGGTATTTCAGAAAAGTCAAAACAAGATTGTTTAGCCTTTTTCCTAACATATCTGGTTATTTGAGTTGGGTACCTAATAGGATTACCATGATCAGTCACTCTCGGCTTTGATTGGGATTGATACTTTCTCTTCAGCTCACTAGAGATGGTTAGGGATTCTTTAAAGCGCGGGTAAGGAAATTGGAGGGTATCATAAGGATTGTGAAAATTAAACTCATACCCATAATCATGGTCAATATCATCCTCATACCAAGAATCTGACCTCCATATATCCCTTTCGTTTATTTTCCTTCTAGCTTCATTTATGTTTTCGGTTAATTCCTTCATGCGTATTAATAATACACCTGAATTCATTATGATTTATGTGATGGGTTCAATTCTCAGTAAAGTCACGTTGTGGACTCTCCAAGGCTAGATTTATTAGTCCTCTCCATTGGATTGGCTAGACTTATGTTAAGATTAGGATTAGGAAATGAGGGAGGGGGAACCAAATTAGTTCACGGGGATCCCAAGAAATGGTTTGGAGAATCGGTGCTAGCAATTTTCCAAAAGAAATTAGTTGATTGAAATTTGGGATCTCTCCTACGATAAGTACATGGGGTTCCTTCCAATTGATTTATATTTGATTTACTTCTAAGGTTTTATGGATTCTCATGGGATTTCTCCTCAGCGAAGTCATGGTTTGGAGTCGCCGGGTAGACTTTAAACTCTTCTACCAAGATGTATGTCATTAAAATGAAAAGAGAGAGTGAGTGACAAATAGATGGTTATGTTTAGTTAAAGATTGAGATGATAACCATCTAGATTAATCCAGATGCGATAAGATATGAATTATGCAAGCATACTCGCAGACACCTAAGGTAAGCCTCTACCTCCCCGAAAACGGAGCCAAAAATGTCATCACACAACTTGTAGCTGTCCCTAAAGGTATCCCATCCGGGATGGTAGAGGAGATGGACAACTAAAGAGGTGACCCAAGAAGTGAAACACTTCCCAATGCAAGCTAGGATTCATGTCAATTGAGGAATTCTTCACTTTAGATTATGAAGAATCACAACCAAGGGGGAGACCCTATAACCAGTCAAAGAAGATTAGCCAAAGCAAAGGTTCATGGGGGAGTGTGTAAATTGAGTTACGGAAACCAATGCAAGCTTAGGTGAGCCCAAGAATTTAAGTGTGGTTGAAGAGGCTTAAGATATTAGGAATGTTTCAACCAATGAATGAGTTAGGCCACCTAGGAGGACCAAAGAGATAGATCTAACACCATGAGATACACAAGTAGGGCCCACTTCCTTAAAATAGGGAAATGATTCAAATGGGTCCCACAAGGTCAAATTAGGGGTTATGTGGTGCTAAGGGGTATTTTATGATATGGATCTATGGATCCAAGATAAATTAAAACACCCACATATGGGATCTTAGCCTATGACACAAGCCCTAAGGAGTGTGAATTCACCAAGGAGACTAGTGCCTTTAGATGGATGGAAAATAGAGTCCAAATTATGCCAAACTGTAGATCGAGGTAGTTAAGGAAATTATCAAGGTGGTTTTTAAGTGGCATGCCCCTAGGTAGGCTATATCTCCATAGATCTAAGCTTGAAAATGTATCACCCAATGACCTAAGTGGGGCACAACCCTCAAAATGAGGAATAGGGCCGATAAGGAAAAAATTAAAGGAGTGAAGCACTAGAGGTAGGTTATCAAAGGAGAGAAGTGAAAATCAAGCGGGATCTCACCTACCCAAGTGAGAGAACTAGCAAAACTTACCCAACAAAGGAGTGCGACCTCACCCAAGGAAGGCTAAGTGCCTTGGAAAATGTGTCAAATGAAGCCCGATTTCCACCAAACTGTAGATCTAAATTTCCATGTATGCTATAGATGTGGTTTCCTTTTATTATTCCCAAAGACAAGCTAGATCCAAGTAGATCTAGAAAAAGGTGAAAATGAGGGTTTTAATCAATGAGGGTTTTGAGATATAAGAGAATAGACGGATAGGATAGAAGAATTTCATACCTCATGGAACATACCTGGAAGATGAAAATGGAAGAGGCTTGTGATGAGGATTACCTCCCACAAAGATCAAATGCCAAACTTTGATGAGCCCTTCTTGCTAACATTTTCCCCCCTTCAACCAAATCGTTTTTCCTATTCCTGTTAATCGAGGACACAAAGATAAATCAATTAATCAAGAATGGAAAGAGTTGCGTACAAAGATATTAGAAACATGAATGGTTGGTACAAAAGACAAAACAAATCCCTGTCACCCAAAATGTCCTCTTGAAGCTTGAAGGGTAGGCCTCGTCACCAATTCAAACCCCTCCAAAATGTCTTCTTTTCCTGCAAAACAAGGTTAGTTGAAGATAAAATCGAGATTGCCACCAATGCCTGTCAGTGCAGAGGAAGAAGCATTTACAATCACCACAAGCATTCCAATTCCAAGATTCCCAAGAAAGTATTTTTATTCCAATAGCACAGAGCCAAAAATATCTAGATCTCTCCACCCCTTTTACAATGAGGAGATCCTTCCTTCAAATAGGAATGAGAGATAACAAAATTCTAACCACCTTTCAAATGGATGGCTAATACTAAAATTTCAAAATGTTCTAATCAACGATTGAGATGAGCTCAACATAAAGTACATGGATCAATACAACAATATAATATATCAATGGACTAAATCACCCTAGGAGAGGGGATCCCAATTGATAAAAATGAATAAAGCTCATGGTGGGTCCAAGGGGTATTAAATAACACCCTTAGTGTGTCCCCATGGCACAATAAAAATAAATATAATTTTTTAAATGTAAAATAGTGCCTCTCTGAGGAAATCAGGAGCCTCCAAAAGCTCGAGAGAGATGGATGTGGATCCATCCAAGTGCTGAAATTGCTAGAGAATAAGTGGAAGACATCATACTCATTATCAAAACTCATCCCATGCCATTTCCTTGCTTGAGTAGCCCAAATCGAATTCTTCAGTAGTCATTTTTATTATTTATAATCTGCCTCGGAAAACATGATATGTCCCAAATTGCCTCCTAGAATGCCAATGTTGTCAAACTAAGCCCACCAGGATCTCTGGAAGAGGGGTAAAATGGTAAAAATAAGTGGTTGGACCACCTCGTCCTCATACAACTCCCTCGGTGAACCAATCAAATCACCTCTCTACTATGACAGGCCATTCAACATGGAAAAACTGCATCCAGATGGTATACTGAGATAAATCATCACTGTAACTGCCTGGAACTAAAAACAAGTTGTCTCATTAGACTCAGGGAGTCCAAATCCATCTAAGGTGCATACTCATACACCCATATAGATCTCTACATGATCATGAATAATATCCAATATGGCCAGACAGATAAAATAATAATCTGTAAATGATCAAATAATCAATAATATAACCCATGCTAACATCAATCTGTTGCAAGTGTTTTAGAGGATTAATACATGCTCTACAAATCATTCAAAGAACAATTATAACAAGTATCAATCATTTCACTAACGATCTATCAACCAAATATAGAGTTTCTTTAATTAATTATAACTCAGACCAGACTTTCGAGACCATACTCACTTCATAGTTGTAATTAATTTGCTTGTGAAGGGTGAGGGATAGAAATAAAATGGTTAGGATAAAGGGTGAATTCTAACTTGACACTGTGACACTTTGGATATGGAAAGGGCATACTCACTTTAGCATATGCCAGACAATCAACAACACAGGGGATGGCAGTGTCTCACAAATGGTTAAGTTACGTACAAAGGTGCTTATTCACCTTGACAAATGCTCACAATCCAAATCAAGTAAAAGTGAGGCAAGCAATCTTTAGATATAACTTTATAAAAACCATTGGTTTTTGGGCCTTCGAATTTCCATAGCCTTGGTCCATGCATTTATTACATGGACTTTTATTATTGAGGCTTCATGCGTTCATGTATGTTTAAAAACACTACTTTTCATGAATGGTTTTTTACAAGATATTCATTTCAATACTTGAAAGCCAATTTAATTAGGCTTGTCTTGCATTCATGTATGTTCAAAAACACTACTTTTCATGATATTTTTTATAAGATATTCATTTCATTTTCAAATACATTGTATTGATGGAAGCGCTATTTGTTTCAAGTTTAGCCAACACAACCTAGGCAACTCAGAGCCGAGACACAATTAAATAGGGAAGCTTGCCCAATAAAGGGGCTCTAGTGGGGAAAGGTCCTCCATACCACAATTCAAGTATTAGGTTGGGATATAAACATAACTAGAAGGTAACAGATGGGTGGAGATAGTGAACAATGAGACCAACACTAGCAAGCCAAAGTATGGTGGGAATGATCACCTCTATTCTCCCTAAGGAGGGTAAAACCAATGAGTATGGGTCAAGAACTTTTAGTTCTAAGTAGGGAAATACATATACTATCAATAAAACCAAGTCCACATATTTATATGATCACCAGATCAAGACACTAAATGCCAAGACATGTCACAAGAATGAGTATAAAAATCAATAATAATCATAACACAAGATAATATTTGTTGAGTCATATAACCAATCTGAAACAACATCTGTCTAATGAGAAAATTATGCTGCAACTCTGGGCAATGCTGACTACTCTGTGAATGGCTAAATGGCTAAATCAATCCTCAAATATGAGTGTCCTGAGACTCAGTCATGGCATGGGAAAGTACTATAGTCCATCATCAAATAGTGATCCATCATAGATGCTCATCTCAACATCTCATATGTAAGGGAACTACTGAAAAATAGAATATGGTAGCCCTACTACTATATATGTGAAAACACTACCTAGGATGTACCTTCATTTGTTCCTGTCTGGGTTAGGCTCCCCCATATTTCCCTTCATTGCTAGAACTTAGAATCGTTGGAAACCACTGGGAATAAGCTCGAAAAACACATCGATAGGGCCGAAAGGGAAGATCAATATTCGTGCACCCAAATTTGCGTTGAGGTAGACTTAGAGATAGGGCTACGTGAGGCAATCAAGTTAAACGTTGCTGAATGGTCCCATATTCAGGATCTTGATTATGAACAACTACCTTTCAAGTGCCATTTTTGTCATGGATATGGCCATTTTGCTTGAAATTACAAGAAAAAATTAGAAGAAGATCAGGAAAAAGAAAAGTCGAATCAATGGACCTAAGTACAGAAAGCAGGCACATCCAAACAGGTAGCAGGAACATCCAAACTTGTGAAAGGTAAAGGAGGAAATGTTGGGTTTGGAGTCATTCCTAATGAGAAAAAATCTTTAAAATCTCAAGTTGCTAGAAACACATCTGCTTCTTCGAATCCTTTTAAGGCCTTAAGTCCCATGGGTGACTAGATATCTCCTGTTCTTGAAGAGGGTGAGATGCAGCAAACTAAAATCCATAAAGATGATGGTGATGTAAATCAAGAATCACAGGAATTAGTACTGGAAATTTTAGAAAATCCTAGTGTAGATGTTAATGTTACCCTTCAGGATCTTCATGAACCTACCAAAGGGACTGTATCTTCTCCCTCTTATGCAGATGTTCTAAAGAAGAAATCAATAGAGTCTTTTGGCACCTCAGAAGAAGATGAGCAATTTACTAAAAAGGTAGGAAGGAAGTCTCAAAAGGAGGTCAGAGAAGAAGAAGCTGAGAGACTAGAGATGCAGAACATCTAGGCTACAATTGAAACACCATTCGCAATAAGTAAGCAGAATAGGCCCCTAAAGGGAGGGACAACTCCCTTTTCCTCAGGTTAATAATGCATATTATCTCTAGGAATTGCAGGGGATTAGGGAATCCATTGAAGGCTGAAGCGGTTAAATATCTCCTAAAGATGGAACCTTCTGATATTATCTTGCTCCAAGAAACAAAGATAGAAGAGGAAGCTCTTCTATCCTTTAGCAGATTAAAATGGAAAAAAAATGTTGGCATGGCAGTAAGTGTTTGGGGCACATACGGGGGCCTTGCTACTCTATGGTCTGATGACAAGTTTTTTCTAAATTCCTCTTACTCTACTCAACACTGGATTTTTACAGAATTACAACATTTACATAGTAATATTTCTATTGCTCTTTTCAATCTTTATGTCCCTGTTAATTTTCTAGAGAAGAAAGTATGTTGGACAACTCTGTCATAATTTATGGAACCTCATTCTCCTTTAAACATTACAGTAGCTGGGGATCTTAATATCATTTTATATCCTAAGGAAAAAAGAGGAGGAGTAAAGGGAAATGATCCACTATAGGAGGTCGTGGAGTCTTTGATCCATGCTAGAGATATTCTAGATTTCAAACCTAAGAAAGGGCGATTTACATGGACTAATAATAAAGTGGGGGTTGCCTGAATCTCTGCTTGATTGGACATATTTCTAGTCCATAGCTATTTGATGGATGGAGACATTCTAATTTTAACCAAAATTCTACCAAAACTTATTTCTGATCATATTTTGATAGATTTCGTCCCATCTCGCTTTGTAATGCTTCTTACAAAATCCTAGCTACACTCTTAGCTAATAGACTAAAACCTCTGTTAGGAAAAATAATTTCTCCTCTGTAGGGGGGGTTTGTTAAAGGACGACATTTTATAGATAATGTGATCCAAGTACATGAAGCCCTTCATTCCATATTTCAACAAAAGGAGAAGGCATGCTTATTAAATTAGATATGAAAAATTCCTTTGATCGAGTCAGGCTTTCCTTTCTCTATCAAGTTCTCATCTCTTTTGGATTTAGTGTTGATTTTGTCTGATTGATAAAATATTGCACAGATAGGCCCTAGATAGCTCCTCTTATTAATGGTAGACCAATAGATTTATTCCAAGCAACAAGAGGTCTTCAGAAAAGGTGCCCTCTTTCTCCTTTCCTTTATATTTTGATGGTTGAATTGTTAAGCAGAAAGATTTCAACTGAATTGGTTACTGGCTCTCTCCCTAAAATTATGATTGCTCGAGGTGTGGATTCTATAAATCATGCCCTTTTTGCTGATGATTCTCTCCTATTGGGAGGGGAATCCTTAATTATAGCTCGGGCTTTCAATAAAATTTTACAAAACTTCTGTTTAACTTCAGGTGCAATGAATAACAAAAGAAAGAGTGTTGTCTATGGATGGAATGTTGATTGTTTGTCTCTTCTAAGAATTTCACACTCCTTGGTATTTTTTGGTTTTGATAAGTGGGATAAGATCAATTATTTGGACCTCCTGTTAACCTTGGGACCCAACTATTCTTTGTTGTGGCTGGGAGTGATAAGCAAACTGCAAAAAAAAAAAAAAAAAAGTAACTTAGGGTGGACAATGGTGAACTAAGGCTTTCAGCCCTCCCTATCTTCCAGTTCTCTCTGCTTCTTTTTCGCAAGTCCATTTTGGAGCAGATCTCCAAGATTCTTTGAGACTTTCTCTGGGAGGGTGGAAAAATTAATCAGAATAAGATGCATCTGGTAAGTTGGGACACTCTCAAAAGACCCACTTTGGAGGGTGGTTTACAAATTCGGGATCCTGAATTGGAAAATTTGGATCTGGGAGGAAAGATCATCTAGAAGTTGTATGCAGAAAAGAATCATCCGATCAGTAAGATATTCATGATGAAATATCTTAAAAGTGGATCTCTTAGAAACTTAAAATCTGTCAACACCCCAACAGGTACAACAATCTGGAATTTATGTAGAAGAGGAATAGATAATATGCAACACCAACTCTATATAATCCTTAACAATGGGAAAATTATTTTACTATTGGATGACAAAATATTAGGAAATCCTCCTCTTTCTTTTTACAATTCCCTAAATGAGATTAGGTTATGGTTAACCAACAAAGGCCTGCTTAGGTTTGCTGAATTTTGTAAGTGGGACTATGTTGGGAATTGGGTTGGATGGTCTTTTCCTAAGACCCCAGATTATCTTCTTAATCAATGGAATTTGCTGATCCCATCCATGACAGGACTTGCACCAGTCAAATGCTACTATAAAGACAAATGGGGTTGGGGTCGTACTGGAAAATACGCAGTTGCACAAGGTTTCGCTACATTATAAATTCCCCTTGTCTCTTGTTTGTCTCCAACAATCTGGAAGTTTCTTTGGTCTTCCTTTAGTCTTCCCAAGGTGAACTTATTCACTTGGTTGCTTACGCATAAATGGGTCTTAACAGGGGAAAATATGATCAAACGTGGGTTTCATGGATCGTTTCGGTGTTGTTTCTATAACTATGTCGTCGAATCTTCAGATCATATTTTTATTGAATGCGTTTTTACTCAATTGGTGTGGGAGATGGTCCTCAATGGAATGAATGTCTCTTTTCCTTCCCAAATATCAATTGTAACTCTTTTTACTACTTGGCATGATCGGATACTAGAAATAAGAACTAAAAATTCAAAATGGATCAATATCTGGAAAATAGTTCCGAAATACATCTGGTGGAAACTATTGACAACAAGGAATGAATGGATCTTTAATTGTATCCTGTCGACCCCCACAAGTGTGGAAAATAAAATAAAAAGTTTCATCCTGGAAATGGTCAACAATTCGGCTTCTTCTTCCTTGCTAACTATGGCCAATACGTGGCTAGGTAAATTCACGTTGGGTAATAGTAGGACAGTTTCCTCCAAATCGGTGTACTCTCTCCTAGAGATTACGATATAGTGAAGTTGAATTCTCTGCTATGTGGAAGAAGTATTCTTAAGCCACCATTTTTTTATGGAGCATCCAAGGGGAATCCCAAGACTGCTGGAGCAGGGGGTCTGATAAACTCTCCCGGCAGGCAGATCAAATCTTGCTTCAGCTGGCAATTAGGAATTATGTCAAATAATCAGGCTGAATGTTATAGTCTTCTTAAGGCGTGTAATATTGCAAAGGAAATTGGGTACAAGTCAATACATGTTTTTGGAGATTCAGAGCTGTTGATTAAAATTTTAAATTCAGGTGATCATTTTAAAAACTCAGCCTTGAATAATATTATGCAGAGAATTCAAAATACAGGAAATGAGTTCGAAAATGTTATCTCTTTCCATATTCTTTGGGAATTAAATAAAAGTGTTGATTCTATGGAAAATAAAGCGTTCTTGTTGGCACAGGGTAATCTCAGCTTCAATGGAGAACCAATCGTATATCAATTTATTCCTTAATGTGAGATCAATCTGGAAGTTATCTTTTCTGCTTGAAAGAAACTGTATATACTTTGATCGTCTCGAAGTTGTAAATACTGCTCTATGTAAATATGGCTAATTAGGTAATTGCCAATTCAGACCTAGGATTTTCTCATAAAAAAATTAAAATTTAACCTATGTTGAAATAAGAAAAAATGCATTATAACTTTAATAAATATATTATGTGGAATTTAGTTCATTATCTAGAAATTTTTAATAAAATAAACTTTATTGTTTCTTTAATTATCAATACAACTTTCAAAATGAAAATTTAGCCTATATTGAAGTAGGAGAAATTGCATTATAATATTTCAAAATTGTAGTTAACATGTATCCAACTGTTTTACAGGACAATACACCCTTGTAAAGCTAGGGTATGGGGTTACCAACTTACTATTAGACTTGTAGACAATCAGCTTTTACAGAAAATGGAATGAGAATAGGAAGAGATCTTGGCTTACCTGGTTTATGACGGTTGATCCAAGTTTGGTATTCTCTCGGTCCAATCTTCTCCAAAGCTTCTAGGGATGCTTCTCTTCATCTACAAAGAGCCAATTCTTCAAGCAATATCTCATACATATATACATCAGAGGTTAGATGAAAAAAATATTAATAATATAATTAAACATATTCATTAAATCAATATATATGAGATAAGCACAATACAATATTGGAAGAAGAATTCTCTTTATTAACAAACAATGAATAGGTAAGAATACAACCTAGCTTATGACACAAGGACTCCTCTGCAACCGAGGACTCCGAGTTATGCTTCTCCAAGACTCTAAAAGTATACCACTAGCATAACTTTGCTCTTCCATAATTGATTCATTAGCCCCATCCCAAGGCCTCTATTTATACTTTGGGAAATAGAGTGGTTTCGAAGGTTAGGATGGTCAAGACAGTTGGATAGTTATGGATTAGGGCCCAACTAATATCATCTAATCACGATTTATATTTTTTAATGTCGAATTAAGGTACATGTGAGTATTAATATAGGCAAGGCACGTATGACACATGGGTTTCTAAAAGGGAAATCGCATACGCAAGGTACACACGGGTTGCAATGCACATAGTTGCGTGTAAAACCCAAAACTCAGAATAAAAATATATAAGGCTGGTCTAAAGATAATGAATCAAAGGTCATGCACATCTATAGTGTTTTTGCCACTTAAATCCTAATTGTTTTTTTGTGTACCGACATGATGAATGTCAGCACTCAGATGGAGAAGTGCCATTTTGGCTGATAACAGATGCCCCCTATTGTGTGAGGTTAAAGGGAAGCGATGGCCGAAATACATTACAATATTTATCTTGGAGAACTCAGAATTCCAAGGTAGCAGAGGAAGTACCTGAAACAAATACATATCAATGTCATATAAAAAACCATATCTAAGGATGCCATAATCAATATACTGGAACACTAGCTCCTTTACAATATTTGATTACATCATATGATATAGGTACAAGAACACATATATTACAAAGGTGGATCAAAGCCACAATATACAATGATGAGTCTTCAAAATTTGGAAGCTATGTAGGTGAATGCAACACAATCTTGCGCAACTTAGGTTACAGATGTGAACCTAAGGTCTTCGTCAAAATCCAGAGGAACCAATACAATCCAAGCCACATGAATAGATGTGCTGAAGTCAAACATGGAAAGGATTCAACCATTTGTCAATCAATAGGTGAAACTGACAACTGAAGCAAAGGAGTCCACCAATGATGATATTGAATCCTAAGGTACCATTGTCAAAATTCTAGGTCTTCGTCTTCAGGAAGTACTGATGAGAAACCATGCTATGATGAGGAAGGCAATAGATCCTCCAATGGATCACAAGAGTGACTAGGAAATGGATAAGAGAAGGTAGACACAAGTAATACTCAGATAGGATAATGATGGAATCGGGATAATAATCAGATGCAGGGATAGATCCTTGAACAGTAAGCATGACACAGTGATGACCCAATGTTATACAACTGATTGGCACCTCTCCGTCCGAGTGCTGACATCCCTCAGGTCGGCACACAAAAGGACACTTATGGATTGAGGTTTTCCCAGTTTCATTATACCTTGGTTGATGATGAAATACATTACCTATATGCCCAGCTAGTTACTTTGCTATTTTGAGATTTTGAGTGCATGCGCGACTATCCCTATTGGCATGTCGCGCATATGCGCGAGTGTTATGTTCAGCAGGTCGCGCATACATCTATGCGCGGGTTGTCCTTCTACAGAGTCGTGCATGATGCGCGGGTTGCCTTACTATAGACCCGCGCATATCTCCCTCAAAATTAGTTTTAAAAAAAACACGCGTTAATGGGAGATTAGTTGCTCCATTTACCTTAATCCCTTTAACTGCTGCAACCTCCCTAACCTTCGAAAACTGCCTCATTTCCTTCAGATAAATAGAG